>QGSO01000249.1:0-400238 GCA_011037825.1 Carya cathayensis | reverse complement strand
TCACAATCTTACAACTATGCATCACACATACCTGACACAAATATAAAATACAAAAATACCACTTTAAACAGAATCCTTTTAATATTTAGAAACCAACAATCACCATGCTTCACAACCATTGTTCATGCACAACACCTAACATACTCAAATCTTCCAATTCTTGAACCTCATGACTTTCAGTAGAATGATTTTTAGAATATCTCAATTGAGTTAAGAGTTAAACTCGATAAAAACACTAAAATTACGTAGACGAAAGTCACTTTAATTTTAAAAATATAAGTGGGAGATAGAGTTGGAAAGAGGTAGATCTTGCAATTTATATAATTAACATTGTTTATTATGAATATATGCCAAATACACGAGCTGTCAGCTTTCTCCATGATTTCCAGAAAATGATATTTATAATATCTTGGTTGAGTTAAGAGTTATACTCGGTAAAGCAATAAACTTTAGTAGACAAAAGTCTCTTTGTATTTTAAAAATACAAGTGGGAGATAGAGTTGTAAAGAGGTAGATCTTGTCATTTATATCTTTAACACCGTCTCTTTTGAATATATGTTAAATATAGTAATTAGCTTTCTCCACACTTTTCAAAAGAATGATATTTAGCATGTCCTAGTTGAGGTAAGAGTTATACTCGGTAAAAATACTAAAATAAAATAGACGAAAGTCTCTTTGTATTTTTACAAGTGGCAGATAAAGTTGGAAAGAGGTCACTACAACAAATATTGGTTTTTCTCACAAGGGAAATTGGTCGAAATAAGTGGGGTCTATGTGAGAAAAAATCTTTTGTCACCAATTTTGTTCGTGAGACGTTGGTGGCATATAATTCATGAGCAATAAACTTTTTCCAGGAAAAAGTTAATTCATGGAAAAAACTACCTTTTGTCACGACTAGAAGTTGTGGCAAAACCTGTTTTCATCCGTGGCAAATGGAGACAGAAACCTAGCCCTTTGTGGTGACGGTAACATCAATTGTCACCAGAACCACAGTCCGAAAAAGTGTATTAGCCATGAATGATTTTGTCACACATTTAGTGGTATAAAGTCTTTGGCCACTCCCTAAATCGTGACTATTATGCATATTTTATTAACATTGTCTGGTGATAAATATGTTTTAGTCACCTCTATATTTGTCGAAAGAACTTATTATTCAGTTGTTGTACTATTGGATAAGTATTCCTCGTGATACAATATCATAGTTAAAGTCTTTTATCCATGTACCGCGGTCGTGAGAACAAACCTTTTTCCACCAAATTTCTCTGGTGAGAGGCTCGTGGCATATAATTCATGAGCAATAATAATTTACCCACCATTTCTACGCTCATTGGACAAATACTAGTGTAATTAAGGAGTAAATATTAAATGTGTCTACTACAATCTGAAATTACTCTCGAAACCCATGAACATGCTATTACTAAATCCTAGTCCACTTAATCTAAAGCCAACAAGAGAAGAATCAAGTCTGAAAACACTCAAAATATCAGAGATTCAGAAGCGAAAGATACAAAAATGAGATACAAAGTTTGACAACTACTAGGAAAAGTAGCAATAAAAGTTCATGTTTGCGCATGGTAATAAATAAAGATACAAGTGAAATATATAAACAAGAACAATCTAACAAAAAACAGGATAAAATGTAAAATGTTATATGTAGCCATATCGTATGCAAGCAATAATGTACATAACAATAGTCAATTCAATGGATTCTGTCTAGAGCATCTGAAACTCAAGCCCACATCACCCATAACATGTTGAAGGGAAGCTCAAGTAACTCATCATATACTCATTATTCCGAATAAGATATAATACTTGAAAGAATATACAAAAAATGCCAATAAAACAAGAAATGACTTTATAACACCATCAGAAACTCGATTTTGCATCACCCATTATGTCTTGAAGGGGAATCCGAGTTAACTCATCATATGGTCAAGTTATAAAACGAGATATAAAATGTAAAAGATTAAAATGCTTAATTTAACAAAAACACAAATGAAGCTTACAAATCCCAAGTCCAAACGTGTACATAATATTTGAAGAGTTTCAAAAACCAACAAATTTTTATACAAGAAACAAAAAATTTATCAAAAAGGGAAGAAACTTAACTACATGGATTATTCAGGAGTAATAACAAGTGAATTAAAAATATAAAACACGTGAAATCCCACAACACCAATCTTTCATTTGAAGCAAAGTCATCTAGGATGCTTGAACTACAAATGCACGAACCTTCACAAAATAGACTAAAATGCATCTTTACCACCAACACATCAACCAACCACTCCCAAACATAATTAGCAAATGCACCATAGCCGGTGAGATAAATAAGAACACTTTGCTTCAAACTTAAAACAACTAGATGAAAAAATTCAAGACTTTTCCCTGCCCTTCACTACAGCAACAGCAACAGCATCATCATTTTCTTCTTGATTTTTAAGAGAACATTAGGTGGGTGGGTGGATTGTGGAAATATGTTTGTGCTTAGTCACCCATTGGTTTTGTATTAGACGGATTTGGTCTTTATGAGTGATTCTAGAGAGCTCCAATTGTTTTTATATTTTTCCCTGATTAAAAAACAAGAAAGATTTAATTAATTAGGAAAATGCATATCCAACCAATGCAAAATCGAGAAGTATCATAATAAAACTCATTGGTGCTTGGGCTTCAGCTTGTCGGATAGAATTTTGCACCTGAAGAAACTAAAGTATAAAAAGGGACAAATGGAACAGTACTATATACTTTTCTTTCTTTCTTTCAGATATCTGGGAAAAAGAACAAGAAGGATGGGCCAATTCTCCGGCTTTGATAACACGTCTATTCCCCCCATCATCTTTTAGTTTTAACACGAAAATGACTAACCCAACAAACCCAGCACAAAATCAAAACCAACAGAACCAACAAACCAACAGAACCACAAAGCCAACACAAAATCAAAACGCACTCTAAACAAAACCCAACACAAAATCATAAAGATAAATCACATTTTCATTTTTCAGTTTTGGGGGAAATAAGTTAAACAGATGGACTCACTGGCTTGTGAAGACGAACGGTGTAGAAGAACGGTGAAGACGACGGCGACGACGAACGGCGATGCCCACAGTGACGACGAACGGCAATGCCCAATGGAGATTTCCGCAAATGGTGGTGAGACGGCGGCGTGGGAAGGATTTTGGGCCGCAGCTTGCAGCTGTACGTGGAGGATTTTGACGACGCGAGAGGGGTTGAAAATATAGGGGTGAGGTCGCCAGTTGATGGGGAAGAGAATTGGAGCAACGGCGACAGAAATGGGCGGCGCACGGCGGCGCAACAACCCACAACCCGAATGGGTTTCGCACTGCCATCGGGGAGGAGAGAGAGAGCGGGGGGAAGGGAGGTTGGGGTGGGGGAGGTCTCTGGAGTGTGGGGGAACTAGTGGCCTGGGCGGTGTCGCCGGACGGCGGCGGACGGAGTGGCTGGGTGGAGGACGGCAGATCGGGAGCCTGGGTCACACACGGGCTAGAGGAGAAATAAGGAGAAAAAGAGAAAGAAAGAAGAAAGAAGAAAGAAAGAATAAAGAAAAAGGAAAAAAGAAAAAAGAAAAGGAGGGAAAAAATTGAAGGGGAAAAAAATAAGGTGTAGTTTTTTTAATCTTGGTCTTAAAATAGACTTAACGAAAAAAATTTTATAATGATAAATTTAAATAATATAATTTAAATGCAGTGATTAAGTAAAATAAAATAATAAAATCTATTAACTAGAAAACAATTATTAATAACAAGAAAGCAAATCAAAATAATTTTTACAACTAAAAAAATCATAAAATAAATTCAGTGAGAAATCTGATAAATTTAAAACAAAAGAATTAATATTTTAAATCTCTAAAAAAAATTAATGAAAGATAATCGACGTCAGGTGTGAGTGTGGGGTATACAGTAGGCTAATGTATTGTATTCTTTTATTTAAAAATATGTAGAGATTTTTATGGGGAGTAATATTTGTGGGAATGACTTATTTAGTAGCGGGCAAAAACAATAAGCCACGATGATGAAGGTATAAATTAAATAGTTTTTTGCGATGACTTTAATATGTAGTAAAACGTCTATTTAACTCGTCACAATAATTATTTTTCCACTAAAGATCCATATGTTGCCCATATTTATTATCCAGGAAACTTGTTGATCACAAAAACTACATACGTGGTAAAGAAAAATCTTTTGCCATCAAACATTATCGACTAGCACAATTTCATGGGAAAATGCCTATGTTTATTCTCGCCGATCATTTTAGTGGCAAAAGGCCACTTTTTCCCATGACAGCTAGCCGTAGAAAAAGAATTCATGGCAAAAGCCACAAAATGTTGTAGTGGGTAAATCGTATAATTTATATCTTCAACACTGTCTCTTTTGAATATATGCTAAATACAGTAATTAGCTTTCTCCTCACTTTTCAGGAGAACGATATTTAGAATATCCTGGTTGAGTTAAGAGTTATACTCGATAAAAACACTAAAATAAAATAGACGAAAGTCTCTTTGATTTTTTTTTTTTTTTGAAAGAAGACAATATCTTCATTGATTAAAAGCACCTCAAATGAGGGAAAAAATACCAGAGGGACAACTCTCTAACTCAACAATATATTTAGATATTCCTAGAGCACTCTTCGCTAGTACATCTACAACTTCATTTGACCCTTTTCTAGTCTGAACTACTTTCCAATACTCTAACTGTGCAAGAACAGTTTTTGTGTCCCAATTAATAGCCCTCGAATAATGATATGAATCCGAGTTTTGATTAATGTGTTTGACAACACTTAAGGCATCACCTTCAAGAATTACCTTTCTAATGCCAATCTCTAAAGCAAATTTTACTGCTTGATAGGCCCCATAGAATTCAACCATATGAGAATCTTGAGCATACCTTTCCTAGATTCTTTTTGTAGCAGTCACCTATCCGTCATAATCTCTTATTATAACTCCAATGCCCACCTTACCATCTTTCCTACTCAAAGATGCATCCCAATTAACTTTATAGATCCCCTGAGGTGGTGGTTCCCAACTAGCATTGCTAGAGCTCAAAATTATCACATTGCTGTTGTCCTTTTTATTTGCTTCTTGAAAATCTGTTGCCATCTTCATTGCCTAAACCATAACTTCTGTTGGATGAATAAAGTCTCTTTGTATTTTAAAAATACAAGTGAAAGATAGAGTTGGAAAGAGGTAGATCTTGTAGTTTATATTTTTAACACCACCTCTTTTGAATTTATATCAAATACAGTAATTTGCTTTCTCCACGATTTTCAGGTTAATAATTTTTAGAATATCCTGGTTGAGTTAAGAGTTAAACTCGGTAAAAAAAATTAAAACTTAGTAGATGAAAGTCTCTTGATATTTTAAAAATACAAGTGAGAGATGTTATGAATGGAGACAAACCAAGTATGAAATGGGTTTGGGTTTGCAACCCACCCACCTTGTTAGGCCACCCACCATAGTTAGGCCACCCACCATTGTTAGGCCACCCACCTTGTTAGGCCACCCACCATTTGCAAATGGTAGGCTACTCTCTCCTATAAATAGGAGAGAGCTCAATTGTATAAAATGTGGGATAGAGAGAAAGAGAGAAAGATAGAGAGAAAGGAAGAGAGAAAGAGTGTGGGTGAGAAATTTTTTGTAGAAATATTTCATAGTGAAATTACAGCAGCTGTGGACGTAGGCAATTGCCGAACCACGTTAAATTTGTCTCTCCTTTTATTTAAAATCATCTCTGTCTCCGACCAGTTCCCACAATTGGTATCAGAGCCACTAGGTTCTTTTTGTGGGGTGGAGTTTTGTGTGGTAGTGTGGATACGTATAGTCTAAGGAGGTTCTGTCTAGGAGATTGGAAATTTTAAGTGTGTCCATTGTGACCCTCCAATCTTTCCTGGGAACTTACTTAGTGAAGTACTATTCATTTCTACTAGTCAAGTTGGTCGAAATCAATTTTTTGACCACTCCAGGGTGTTCCTCGCGTCGAGACGAATCCGTTGCCGCAAACAGAATCGAAAACGGAGGTCGGAGTAGCCCGCACGCGTCGGTTGAAGATCGAAGCATCGATCCACGCGCATCTGGAGGTTGAAGACGACTGAGCCGAGCCGAGCCATGACTGAGCCGAGCCGTGACTGAGCCGAGCCGTTCCTGAGCCGAGCCGACGTCATCCTGCCACTTGTCGCACTCTGCTAATTCGAGTGTTTCGAACGCAACGGTGATCTTTGTTTGTTCAAATTTGAACTCATTTGTAAAGTTATGGCTGGAGAAGAAGCTAAAAGTGCTGGTATCGAGAAATTTGACAGTACAAACTTTGCCTACTGGAGAATGCAAATAGAGGATTATCTCTATGGGAAGAAACTACATCTTCCACTCCTAGGAAAAAAGCCAGATGACATGAGCAATGAAGATTGGAGTTTTCTTGATAGACAAGTGTTGGGAGTCATTCGACTAACATTGTCAAGATCAGTTGCACACAATGTGGGAAAGGAAAAGACCACAGCAGATTTGATGAAGGCTCTATCAAACATGTATCAGCCAATAACAAAGTGCATTTGATGTACAAGCTATTCTACTTGAGAATGACAGAAGGAACTCCAGTTATTCAGCATCTGAATGAGTTCAACACCATCATCAATCAATTAGCTTCTGTGGGGATTGAATTTGATGATGAAGTACGTGCACTGATTGCTCTAGCTCAGTTGCCAAAAAGCTGGGAGGCCATGAGAACAGCTGTTAGCAATTCTTATGGCAAAACAAAGATGAAGTATCAAGATATCCGGGACCATATTCTTAGCGAGGAAGTTCGCAGAAGAGATACAGGAGAAGCATCAACTTCCAGTTCTGCCTTAAACCTCGAGACGAGAGGTAGAGGAGCTAGTAGAAGTTCAAATCGGGGCAGGTCAAATTCCCGAAGAGGAAGAAGTAAATCTAGGTCCGGAAGACAAGTACAGTGCTGGAATTGTGGCAAGATTGGCCACTTCAGAAATAATTGCAAGGAAGCAAAGAAGAAAAATGAGCATGACTCTGCTAATGCCACAACAGATGATCTCCAAGATGCTTTACTCCTTTCAGTCGACAATCAAATTGAATCTTGGGTGTTAGATTCAGGAGCCTCATTCCACACTACAGCACACCGAGAAATCATGCAGAATTATGTCACTGGTGATTTCGGGAAGGTGTACTTAGCAGATGGCGAAGCGTTGGAAATCGAAGGCATGGGAGATGTACGAATCGATCTGCCCAATGGAAGTGCATGGTTGCTACAGAAGGTGCGACATGTTCCCAAACTCATGAGAAACTTGATTTCTGTAGGACAACTTGATGCTGATGGGCATTCGGTACTATTTACCGGTGGCACGTGGAAGATAACAAAAGGAGCTATGGTAGTAGCTCGAGGCACAAAAACAGGTACTCTATACATGACTTCAAGCATTAGAAATACTGTTGCAATTGCTGACGCACATGCTAACCTTTGGCATCAAAGGCTTGGTCACATGAGTGAGAAAGGAATGAAAGTACTATTATCCAAGGGGAAGTTACCAAAGTTGGAATCAACTGATTTCGACATGTGTGAAGGTTGCATTTTTGGGAAGCAGAAAAAGGTTAGTTTCTTGAAAAATGACAGAACTCCAAAGTCTACAAAGTTGGAATTGGTGCACACAGATTTGTGGGGGCCATCCCCAGTCGCTTCTCTTGGAGGATCGCGGTACTATGTTTCCTTTATTGATGACTCAAGCAGGAAAGTATGGGTTTATTTTTTGAAAAATAAATCTGACACATTTGACACTTTCAAGAAGTGGAGAGCTATGGTTGAAAATGAAACAGGCTTGAAGTTGAAATGTCTGAGGTCAGACAATGGCGGAGAGTACATCGACAGAGGGTTCAAAGAATTCTGTGCTGCAAATGGGATCAGATTTCAGAAGACTATTCCCGGGACACCGCAGCAGAATGGCGTAGCTGAACGCATGAACAGAACTCTCAACGAACGTGCCAGAAGCATGAGGCTGAATTCAGGATTGCCTGAATGTTTTTGGGCTGATGCAGTTAACACTGCAGCCTATTTGATTAACCGGGGACCTTCAGTTCCCTTAAAGTTCGATCTACCAGAGGAAGTCTGGAGCGGAAAGAAGGTAAATCTTTCCCATTTGAAAGTTTTTGGCTGTGTATCATATGTTCACATAGATTCTACTGATCGTAACAAGTTAGAAGCCAAATCTAGAAAATGTTTTTTCATCGGTTATGGTGATGAAGAATTTGGCTATCGATTTTGGGATGGTAAAAATCGCAAAATCATTAGAAGTAGAAATGTAATTTTCAATGAGCAGATTCTGTACAAAGCTAGGTCACAAGCTGAACCTGAGGAGCAGCCAAAGAAACCTGAGGTTGTTGACTTTGATGTTACTCAAGTCAACACTGATCAGAACGAGGATAAAGAGAATGATGATACACAGATCGAACAACGTACACCACTCACTGTTATTCGAAGATCTTCAAGGACGATTAGGCCACCACAACGGTTCTCACCATCTCTACACTACATCCTGCTAACAGATAGTGGTGAACCGGAAAGTTATGATGAAGCTCTACAGATTGAAGATTCGATCAAGTGGGAGAAAGCCATGCAAGATGAGATGGAGTCACTGATGTCAAATCAGACATGGGAGCTAACTAAGCTTCCAAAAGGCAAGAAGGCTTTGCACAACAAATGGGTGTACAGGATTAAGGAAGAGCACAATGGTAGCAAGCGCTACAAAGCCAGAATGGTTGTGAAGGGGTTTCAACAAAAGGAAGGTGTCGACTACACAGACATTTTCTCCCCAGTCGTAAAATTGACCACGATCAGGCTAGTGTTGGCAATTGTGGCTGCAGAGGATCTACATCTTGAGCAGTTAGATGTGAAGACTGCATTCCTTCATGGTGATTTGGAGGAAGACATCTATATGCACCAGCCACAAGGATTCTCAGTAAAGGGAAAAGAGAATCTAGTTTGCAAACTGAAGAAGAGCTTGTATGGCCTAAAACAAGCTCCACGACAATGGTACCGAAAGTTTGACAACTTCATGTGCAGTAATGGATTTACAAGACTGCAGGCTGACCATTGTTGCTATATGAAGAATTTTGACAACTCTTATATTATCCTACTGTTGTATGTGGATGATATGCTCGTTGCAGGGTCAAGCATCGAGGAGATCAATAAACTGAAGAAGCAGTTGTCAAAGCAGTTTGAGATGAAGGATTTGGGTGCTGCAAAACAAATCCTTGGTATGAGAATTATTAGAGACAGGGCTAATAATACTCTTACGCTCTCGCAGGAGGAGTATGTGAAGAAGGTGCTCAGTAGGTTTAACATGGACAAGGCGAAACCAGTGAGCACACCCTTAGCTAGTCACTTTCGACTAACTAAGGATCAGTCGCCAAAGACGGAGAAAGAGCAAGAATGCATGAACGGAATACCCTATGCATCTGCTATTGGTAGTCTTATGTACGCCATGGTCTGTACAAGGCCAGATATTGCACAAGCAGTGGGAGCTGTGAGTAGGTACATGAGTAATCCAGGAAAGCAGCATTGGGAAGCAGTCAAGTGGATTTTGAGATATCTACAAGGCTCTTCAGATACGTCACTATGCTTTACAAAAGCAGGTTTAAAGCTACAGGGATATGTAGATGCTGATTTAGCAGGTGACGTTGACAGCAGAAAAAGTACTACTGGATTTGTGTATACGCTGGGTGGTACAGCTGTATCGTGGGCTTCTAAGTTACAGAAGATTGTTGCTCTCTCAACTACAGAAGCGGAATACGTTGCTATAACTGAAGCGGGGAAGGAAATGGTTTGGTTGCAGTCCTTTTTGGAGGAATTGGGAAAGAAAAATGAAAAAGGTATTCTGCACAGTGATAGTCAGAGTGCTATTTTTCTTGCAAAAAATCCAGCCTTTCATTCCAGAACAAAACACATACAGTTGCGATACCATTTTATTCGATCTCTTCTCGATAGTGGACAGCTGATACTTGAGAAGATTCGAGGAACAGAGAACCCAGCAGACATGTTTACAAAAGCAGTTACTGCTGACAAACTGAAGCTGTGTGTAGCTTCAGTTGGCCTCCGTACTTAAAGGCATGACTTGAAGTTGCTGTGATGGTTGCTATGAAGATATGTAGACTTATTTGTCTCCAAGTGGGAGATTGTTATGAATGGAGACAAACCAAGTATGAAATGGGTTTGGGTTTGCAACCCACCCACCTTGTTAGGCCACCCACCATAGTTAGGCCACCCACTTTGTTAGGCCACCCACCATTGTTAGGTCACCCACCTTGTTAGGCCACCCACCTTGTTAGGCCACCCACCATTTGCAAATGGTAGGCTACTCTCTCCTATAAATAGGAGAGAGCTCAATTGTATAAAATGTGGGATAGAGAGAAAGAGAGAAAGATAGAGAGAAAGGAAGAGAGAAAGAGTGTGGGTGAGAAATTTTTTGTAGAAATATTTTATAGTGAAATTACAGCAGCTGTGGACGTAGGCAATTGCCGAACCACGTTAAATTTTGTCTCTCCTTTTATTTAAAATCATCTCTATCTCCGACCAGTTCCCAACAAGAGATAGAGTTAGAAAGATGTTGATCTTATTATTTATATATTTAACATTGTTTATTACAAATATATGTGAAATATATAGGTTAGTTTTCTCTACGACTTTCAGGAGAATGATCTTTAGAACATCTTGATTAAGTTAAGAGTTATACTCGGTAAAAACACTAAAAACACTAAATGAGTTAAGAGTTAGAATATCCACCTTTGCCTCCTTATCCACAATCTCATCCTCAATTATAGAATATTGTAACTGTCTGAAACCAAGAACCTAGTTGTCATTTTAGATCTGAATTGTTTTCCGAGATCTCATTCTCCATTTACACCCTTGGGCTAACTTCTATTTAACTTCCCATATCCCTTTCCAAACATAGGATGGACTTCTTTCCATATTCGATTCAAGAAATTTTTCATGAGGAAAATATCTTGCTTTGAAAATTCTGTGAAGCCAAGAATCTCTATTTTGCATTAATCTCCATCCCTGTATAGCAAGTAATACTTCATTGAATATTCTAAGATCCTTAAATCCCATTCTACCAGCTTGTTTAGGAGTATACATTCTCTCCCAACTCACCCAAACTCATGGAATATGTTAGGATCAATAGTTTCACTGCTTCAATAAGGATCTCCCTACCCCCTTATGACATTAGCTTCTTCTTCCAGCCTTGGAGTTTCTTCCACACCTATGCTTAATTTTAGAGAAAGCATTATACTTAGATAGTAACCACGTCTCTTTTGAATGTATGCCAAATACACGACTAGCTAGTTTTCTCCATGATTTTAAGGAGAATGATATTTAGAATATCCTAGTTGAGTTAAGACATCTAGTTATCCTCAATAAAAACACAAAAAATTAAGTAGACGAAAGTCTCGTTGTGTTTTAAAAATACGAGTGAAAGATAAAGTTGGAAAAAGATAGATCTTATATTTTATATCTTTAACCTAGTCTCTTTTGAATCAATGCCAAATACATGAGTTAATTTTCTCCACAATCTCCACAATCTTAACCTAGCTCTTTAACCTAGCTTTAAGAGAATGATATTTAGAATATCCTGGTCAAGTTAAGAGTTATACTCAGTACTAAAAATACTAAAATTAAGTAGACGAAAGATGGCCCTTTGTATTTAAAAATATAATAAAGAGATAGAGTTGGAAAGATATAGATCTTGTAATTTATGTCTTTAACACTATCTCTTTTGAATATATGTCAAATACAGTAATTAGATTTCTCCACAGTTTTCAAGAGAATGATATTTAGAATATCCCGGTCGAACTAAGAGCTACACCTAGTAAAAAAACTAAAATCTAGTAGACGAAAGTCACGTTATATTTTAAAAATACAAGAGAGAAATAAAGTTGGAAAGATGCTGATCTTATTATTTATATCTTTAACACTGTTTATTTTGAATATATGCTAAATACATGAGTTAGCTTTCTTCATGACTTTCAGGAGAATGATCTTTAGAATATCATGTCTGAGTTAAGAGTTATATTCAGTAAAATCACTAAAATTACTTAGATGAAAGTCTTTTTGTATTTTAAAATACAAGTGAGATAGAGTTGGAAATAAGTAGATCTTATTATTTATATTTGTAACACCGTCTCCTTTAAATATATGCCAAATACACGAGTTAGCCTTCTCCACAATTTTAAGGAAAATGATATTTAGAATATCCTAGTTAAGTTAAAACTAGTTATATTCGGTAAAAATACTAAAATTAAGTAAACAAAAGTCTCATTGTATTTCAAAAATACAAGTGAGAGATATAGTTGAAAAGAGGTAGATCTTATGGTTTATATCTTTGACACCATCTCTTTTGAATATATGCCAGATATTGTAATAAGCATTCTCTATGATTTTAGGGAGAATGATTTTTAGGATATCCTGATCGAGTTAAGAGTTATACTCGGTAAAACTACTAAAATTGCATAGACGAAAGTCTTTTTGTATTTTAAAAATACAAATGAGTGATAGAGTTGAAAAGATGTAGATCTTATTATTTATATCTGTAACACATCTCTTTTAAATATATGTCAAATACATGAGTAAGCTTTCTATTTTAAGGAGAATGATATTTATAATATCCTAGTAGAGTTGAGACTAGTTATGCACGGTAAAAACACTAAAGTAGCCTAAAGTCTCTTTGTATTTTAAAACTACAAGTAAGAGATAGAGTTGGAAAGAGCGAGGTAGATCTTATAATTTAGAATTTTGCTATATACAAGTAAAACTGCGTACTAATTTGCGTACTAATACTGATTACTTCATATTCAAAATTTAAATTAGCACTGTTTTCAATAAAATCTACTTTTTTACCATTCACATTAGATTGGTGTACATATTAGTGCACGGTTGTGCTTGTAACTAGATTTTTCCTATAATTTATATCTTTAACACCGTCTCTTTTGAATATATGTCAAATACATTAATTAGTTTTCTCCACACCTTTTAGGATAATGACATTTAAAGTATCCTAGTTGAGTTAATAGTCATACCCAGTAAAAGCACTAAAATTAAGTAGAAGAAAGTCTATTTGTATTTTAAAAACACGAGAGAGGTTAAGTTGGAAATAGGAAGATCTTTAATTTAGGTCCTTGACCCACTGGATCGAATCATACTAATTACATCGCTACCTACAACAAACACCTTTTAAAGAAAATAAAAATAAAAACGAATGTATGAGATATAAATGATAAGTAAAAGAACTCAAAATAATAAGATAAAACAAAAATTTTATGTACAGTCACTTTTACGTACTTTTTATGCACTCAGTTAATGTGATAATTGGCTACATCACTTTTTAAAATATAAAATAACTAATTTGGTCAATTATATCAGTGGAGTGCACAAAAAATATGCAAAAATGATTATATATAACAGAACTCAGCTTAAAATATATGAAGGTAGTTGGCCAACAACATAGCTCGGTGATCACTGAAACTAGGAGTTCGGGGATGGCACAACCACGAGATTGAACTCTTATTATTTTAAGTAAAATGCTTGTTGCAAGCGCCTCCTGTAAACGCCGTGTAGTCGGCATCCCTTTTAATACAAAGAAAAATCAAACTTACATCGACCTACTCACCATGCTTCACTTGCAATGCACATGTCCCTTTCCTCGTAACCATTCTCTCTCTCTCTCTCTCTCTCTCTCTCTCTCTCTCTCTCTCTATTATTTTGAGTGCTGAGATTTTCTTTTTTCTAGATTCTTTTTGCTGAGTTCATTTTCTTTTAGGGAGGAGGAACGACATTCGTAAACCTTATTCACATACTATAATTAGATAGTTTGTTGAAAGAGATGTTAAGAAGACATTTTTTGAATGAATAATATCACCTTAGCATGGTTGAAGCTTGATTTTGTTAGTTATATATTTCTCCCAGTATGAAGACGAGCGCAGTAATAATGATGTGTTTCTTGATTCCTCTTTATTCAAGTATGAAATCTATATCCTCCACTAAGCTGCTAATTTATCATAACAAAAAAGAAAATTAGGCATATAGTAGATACCAAATCAAATAAATAAGGAAAGAAATATTTTCTTTTTGTTCAAACACTTTTAGCATTTCCAAATCTTTCACAATTGTCTAAAAAAAGGATGAGATATTTGAGGATGAGAATCATGGGTAACAAACCTTGTATTGGACTCCAAATGCCTAAAAGAAGAAGTTATCCAAAAGAATATGAATAATGTACGAAGAAGGAAAAAGAAGAAGTTATCCAAAAAAGCCATATTTTAAAATAGAAAAGATTAGATTGATGAGAAAAAAAAAATGAACGAAGAAAGAGAGAGAAAGATGAATGTTTGCTTTAACTTTATATTCATCTTTTCTTCTTTCTTTGCCATTTTATTTATTTATTTATATTTTTATGGTTTTTGTCCTTTTTAATTTTTTATTCCTGGCAAAATTGTTATTTTAAATACTTTTAAAGCAAAAATCTTAAAATATATATATTTGGGTGGCCGGCTCGAGATGCACCAGTGTTTAAAGTTGCACGACGCCGTTTAATGATCCCGTAAGGCCGCAATTCCTCGGGCAGTAAGAAACGGGTCGTTTCGGGCATACTCTCGGATTTTCTCTCCATCGCCACCTTCGTCTCTCTGCGCGGTGCGCATTCTCACTGGGAGATGAGCAACCAAGCAGAACAAGATCCCATGGCCAAAGCCACTATCGCAGCTGAAGAGCTTTACCACATTCGGGACACTTATTTTCCTGCAAGCCCAGATGAGAAAACCTCCAAACTGCAAACAGAATCCGATCTTGCTCTCAAGCTCCTCGATTCTGTTCCTCCAGGTTATTCCTCTTTTCATTTCAACCGCAAGAATTCATTTTTTTTTTCAATATCGCAAAAATTTCCTGGTATTTGGTTGCTGAGAAATAGGAAAAAGGGTGAAAAATGAATCTTTGGACTGGGCACACCCTGCTGTTTAGCTTTTGAAAGTTGAAAGAAGGAATACTCTAAAATAAACATGGACAACCTTTTGTGTAAAAGGACTTATAAGGTTGCAAGAATGCTTCTTTTCCGTGCCACATCCATCTATTAAACATAGCTAACATTGTTAGCTATTCAAGCATGCTATCTTGGGATTTGCACTACTGAGTTTGGTATGGAATGCCAAACTTGATTATTTTAAGATTGCATCGTAATAAGGACGAAACCGGAATAGGGTCAATGGTCGAGAAACTGGGAAAAAATGAGTTAAACCCATTTTCTTGAGATTTGAGAAATAAAATCTACTAGAATACGTAAATTTTGTTGACGCCTTTGGGGTCTAGTGGATCAAAAACTCATAAAGGAGTAACATATGTTGTCCATTTTTTAAATTTGTTTTCCTCTTCTCTCATCAATAAAATTCTTGTTTAGTGATAATAAAAAAAAAATATTTCCCTCTTATTTGTTGCATCATTTTGTTATGATGCTAAGGGTTAAAGATTTAACCAAATTAGTATCCAACAGTCTTAAGGCTCTTGGATCAATGGTTGAGATTTTAACAATTGGTATCAGAGCAGGAACAACGTTACAGGGGGGGTGATCTATAGGTTGGATTAAAATGCTTTGATACTATATATGAGTATAGTGTTAAGTCACTGAATACTAATAGATGAGTGAAGCCGCCAAAAGGGAAAGGGTTACTACCTAGTTAGTGTCAATAAAGTGGGCCGCCATGGACGTTGGATTTGGAAGCATGGTGGAATGTTATAATGCTGAGGGTTAAAAGTTTTAACTAAATTAGTATCCAACTGTCCTAGGGCTTTTGGATCAATGGTTGAGTCTTTAATACATTTCGAGTGTTTTTTTTCCCGTGTATAGAAGGGGTTTCTCCAAAGCTTTCTGTTCATTCTCTCAAGATAATATTGTGTTAAGTCTTCCCCCCTTCTGGCAATGACTGGAAATTCTGTAACATAGCGTCCCCTCTTTTTATAGGTCTAACCATTTAGGAAGCCTTGAGTAAATAGGTTATCATATCATAGCTTTTTAATCAGTAGTTCTATTTATGATTATATGGGTGCATCTGTCCATAGGAGCCATAGGCAGTTGGATGTGGAATTGAAACAAATGATTGCATTGCGAATATAAGATGAGCAGAAGAAGTTGACATTTGCTTGTGCATAACCTCTTAATGGTCATATGCTGTGCATCTGCACTTGTTATAGCACTCTAGATTGCTTCTGCCAATGATACAGCTGACTATAGATTAGTGCTTCAGGAATTTGCCATTATTATTCATTCTTTGCTAATCTATATTTATGTCTCATTTGAGTCTATTTGAGACATTATTGTGTCATTGGGCAGAACAAAGGAAATTGCCCATGCAGCGTGCAGCATATGAATATCTGAGAGGAAAAATATTGGATGTATTTCCAGACTATAGGAAAGAAGCAGAGGATCATCTCTCAAAAGCTGTGAGTGAGAAGAAATTGTTAGTTTTCAAAAATCTTGTTTACCAATAAAAAAAATACAGAAATTGTTAGTTTCAATACTGCAACCCATTTTAGTGCTCAGGCTGAAGTTCCTCTTTCAATTTTGGCTGTTCCCTGTTCCAGGTTAAGTTGAATCCATCTCTTGCAGATGCTTGGCTGTGTTTAGGCAACTGCATTTGGAAGAAGGAAGATCTATCTGCAGCAAAGAACTGCTTCACTCTGGCATTAAGCAAGGTCATCACTTATATTGAAGTTATGTTTTTCTTATAATCAGGCATCCCTTGTGCTTCCATATCAGTTTCTGATAGATCATTATAATTTGTCTCATGCAGGGTCCTAACAAAAAAATACTTTGTCAGTTATCCATGCTTGAAAGAAGAATGGCTCAAGGCACGACACTTTTCCATGTTACCTATTTATCCTATTTTCCAGTAAACAGCAGGAATCTTTTGGATAAGGATTCTTTTTCTCCGTTATATGCCACGATAAACCTTAAGTTGGAGAATTGAATTGTACCCTGATTACAATTAATGCTTCTCCATTCTTAATTAGCTGAAGTTGATATATAGATTCTTCTTTCATATTGGAGTTTAATGGTGACAAATCTGATGATTACACTTCTCTCTCTCTTGTTTGGATTGTTTTTTTGGAGGGGGAGAGGGTTAGGAAAATAGGTACAGTAGGTTGAGGATAAAAACATACCTATCCTACTGCACCCTTTTGTGAAAGCTATACATAAGTTAAGAACTTTATTTTGGCCTTCAATATCTATGTGTCATTAGGCTTACCAAATTTCCCCTTTTAAAGGAACTGAGAATGAGGCAGAACTTATTGAGGAAAGCATCCAGCATGCAAAGGAAGCTATTACTTTGGACGTCAAGGATGGGAATTCTTGGTGTAAGACTTCCTATAAAATCCATAATTTGCACAATATATAGATCTTCAAATGTGATAGACATGTGGCATGTTGCAATGCATTCTAGAAGGTGTAATGACTTTATATCTGGTAGTCTTTCTTCTGGCTTAAAGTATGATGTGTCATGTACACTTAAGCTGCTGGTTTACTTGTTTATTTATTTGATTAAAAAGCATACTGATTTTTGGTTGATTCCATCTCTGTTGAAAATCTTAATGGTTTCGTCTTATGCACAGACAACCTAGGAAATGCATGCCTTACCAGTTTCTTCGTGACTGGAGCTTGGGATCACAGCAAACTTCTGCAGTCTTTGAAAGCATACCAAAATGCTGTAAGTCTCCAGAGTAAGGGCTTCTCTTAGGCATTTTCTGGTCCTTTCTCATGATTTTGGTTGCCAATCTTGTTGAATTTTCTCTTATACTATAATATACAAGGGTTGTTTCCCTTTCATTTCTTGTGTTGGAATATCATTTTTTGATAATATTTCAGGAGAAAGATGAAAGAATGAAGTCCAATCCAGACCTTTATTTTAACAATGCTACTGTGAGTTGCAATCTCTCTCTCTGTCTTTTCCTTTATATTCTTGGTCATGTTGGTGAGGATTCTGTCCTTCCTTTCTCTCCATCACGAATGTACTGTCTCTCTCTCTCTCTCTAGGAAGAGCTCAATTTGGTTTAAGTGAAAGTTGGATGGGATAAAGAACTAGGATCTCAAGTTTTGTGAGGACACCTATGTCTTTATGTGTTGAAACAGAGAACATCCAATGATCTAGTGTTTGTATTTGAGTGATGATTTTGAGGGACAGGTCTTTTGTGTCACAGACAGAGTTGTGATAAGACCTATATATAGAGAAAAGGATAATAGTATGAGTAATATGGTGCGGGATAGTTTTTTTTAATATATAATTTTTTTTTACTAGAACAAGTAATTAGGCATAGCCCAAGTAGATAAGGAGTATACAAGAAAGAAAACCTAATTACAAGCTAGGAGCTAGAAAAGGAAACAAGAAAATCATGAAAATTTGCCTGATGAAGAACAATTGCAGAGGCCCAAAGAAATAAAGTATGGATGGCGTGGGATAGTTACAGATTAGATACATTGCTAAAAGAGCCATTTTAGATATAAGTCTGGTCTGAGATCTAGGTGATGTAGGACTGCAGATCAGATTTCAAAAGCAGATGGAGGCTCCTTGTTTCAGCACAATCCTGTGAGGTAATTCAGGATCTGAGGGAAATTGAGGGAAAATAAAGGAGGATAGTAATTTGACAGTTGGATGGCTTTTTCTCTCCATACAAGTTGATGAAAAGTTTCCATTTTTTTTTCTCTCTGATGATGTTTGGTGGTTTGTAGTGGTGAGATTAAGATTGAATTTAGAGTTGTTAGGTGTGATTACAATGGGGTTTTCAAAATACTTAGTGATAGAATCAAAGGTTTTTTCGTTATCAAAGGAGGGAAGCTTTTTGCTTATTACTGAGAGAAGCTGGAAGGTGTTGAACAAGCTGAGATTGGGGTTGTCCACGGTTCATTGGCTTGCTAAAGCATTGGAGGACTGTATGAAAGGAGTAAAAAATGACTTCCACACCATGGTAAGGGATGGGGATTGCAGCTTCATATCGCAGCGGTGCCCAAATACTCACAATCGTTTCATGGAAATAGTGGAATATGGTGGTGGTAGTAGGCGCAGCCTTATCTTCCTACCAGAAGATATGGAGGGGAAGGGATAGAAGGGGATGATGGAGGCGCTATGGGAGTTCACATACAAAGGGAGAGGCAGAAACCACAACAGCGGAGGGGCAACTTTGAGGCCATTGGTGGTAATGCTTCAGCCGCAAAATCGCTCCTATAGGGAGGCTCTGGTGTCGGTGCAACCCCATGAAAATAGGGGCAGAGGCAGCGGCAACGTGAAGGCTCGAAGAAGAGCCCTTGCAAGTCAGGGCAATGGGCATGGGTTGGGCAAAGCTCCTCTTACCGTTTTCAGATTCACTGCACAGTGGAAGGTTGGTAGTGGCAAGCCTGGCAGAGGGGGGTGTACACAGTACGCTACTGGACGTGAAGGCGCAAATGGGTGTACTTCAGGACATAGTGGATTATTTGATAAGGTGTGATGAGGAAAAAAGAGATACGGACGTGGGCTGGGATATCAGTGGACTCGGTACAAGCTTGGGCTTGGAGATTAATAGAGCTTTAGATGGGCAGCTCAAAAGGGTTCAAATGGGACTAGGCTCGGATTTTACTGGACCCAGCATGGCAACTAGTGTGGAGAATCTCAGTAGCCTTTATGGACCCCGCAGAGCACAACAACTGAACGGGTGGGCTGCTCCTTTGGGCCTCAGCCCGTGAGACAAAATGGAAGGAAGGAAAGGTTCAGGACCCAGCCCATGTGGAGGATTAGAGAGGGGGGTCACCCACGGCCCTCTACTGGCCGGAGTCTAGCATCCTCGCTGGAAAAGGCTTCGGGACCGGCAGAGGGACACCTGACGGTGGCCCAGAGGGTGATAGCGACGATGGAGGAGCCATCGGAAGCTATTTCCGTTAGGGCTATGGATGTTTCTTTACTAGAAAACGTTAGATCTCCGACACATCTTGGCCAAAAAATGCCAACGAGTAGCAGGGAAGTGGTACCTTGTCCAACGGAGGCTTGAAAACAAACTGAAGAAGGTCGTGATGCTTGCTTCGATGCCTATACCTTCCCTGGAAGTGAAGAGGAAGTTGTTGAAGGGTCCTCACAGATGCTTAGGCCAATGCAGGGCCCTCTTAATGGGAGGGTAGAAATCTCTTTGTGGAGGAGGAAAAGGGGACACTGATAGATTCACAGTGGACTGCTAGAGATGGAGAACCCATACCCCTAAACTGTATGTTACCAAGTCAGTCTAGTGTTTTTGATTGGATACTACATAAGGTGAAGGAAATTCAATATTATGTGGGAATGGAGTGTGAGGATTGGAGGAACAATTTTTGTCTTTTCTTATTGCCATTGAAGTGGGTCATGCTTAGCTTAAGAAATTTGGTTCCAAAAAACAGAGGGAGTTAAAGAGACTTACATGGTCTCTAAATTATGAGGGCAACTCAAGCTGAGAAAGATCCAAAGGGAAGGGGCTAGCTTCTTCTTTATAAAGCCAAAAATTGTTTTGGAATGTCCGAGGGCTCAACGAGGCCAATAAGCATTTTCGTATATAAGATTTGCTTCATGAGTGGAAGGTGGACAGGAAAATAAGTTGAAATATATTCCAAGAAGAATTGTTTGAAATATTTGGAGTTGTCCATATGTGGGTTGGACATATCTTGCATTGGATGAGGCTTCAAGAGGTGTTCTAGTGATATAGGATGGAAGGGTGGTGAAGAAAATGGAGGAATTCTTAGGGGAGTACACAATGGCAATTTCCTTTAAGAGTGTGGAAGACAATTTCTTGTCGGCTTTTGCTGGTATTTATGAGCCGAATTTGGATAGCAGCAGAAGACTTTTATGGGAGGAATTAGCTGGAGGACATAGCTGGTGCGATCTACCATGGTGCATGGGTTGGGATTTTAATGTTTTAAGGTTCCCAGGCAAACCTTCAGGCGAAAGTAGGATGTGACTAGTAATGATAGAATTCTTGGAGTGTATTTTTATTTGAGTTTGGTGGAAATTCCTCTCGTGGGGAGAACATTTACGTGGTCTAATAATCAGACATGATCTAATAATTAGACATGGTCTAGATTTTTATTTAACCATCTGGATGTATGTCAAAAGACGCTGCCTCGTCTTTGTTCACATCATTTTCCTATATTGCTGGATTGTGGTGGTATCCAAGAAGGGCATCGATACTTTAAATTTGAAAATATGTGGCTGAAAATTGAAGGTTTTGTGGCTAGGGATAGGCAATGGTGGTCTTCATATTAGATTCATGGTACTCCTAGTTTCATCTTTGCAGGAAAATTGAAAGCTTTAAAAAAAAGATTTAAAGCTTTGGAATACTCCATCCTTTGATGATATAGGTGAACATGAGAAATCCATGTTGAAGGAGCTACAAGAGTTTGAGAGAGGATACAGCAGGGCCGGGTCCTTATCTCAGAAGAACTATCTTGGAAATCAGAGTTGGTCTCAAAATTAGAGAGGGTTACCTTATTAGAGGAGATCTCTTGTCACCAAAAATTAAGAGCTTTGTGGTTGAAAAAAGGGGATCAAAGTACGAAGTTCTTTTATAGAGTGGCTAACTCTTATAGGAGAACTAATAACATTGAGATGTTGAATATAGATGATGTGGATTGTATGGATGCCCCTGTGATTCGAGAATATGTTGCTTATTTTTCTGAACACGTGCTTACTGAGCAAGAGGGGTGGCGGCCAAAGCTTGATGAACTAGGTATTACTTCACTTGGGAGGTGTGGATTTAGGGAGAGATGGTGTATATCATGTCAGTTTTGATCTCAAATACCCTTTCTCTTGGATTTCTTTCATTTATATAGAAATTACATTTACATAGAATGCTCACGTATGTCAACTATTTACAGCAGTCGGTCAACTATTTACAGCAGTCGGCAACTAATTCTACCTAATTTACAACAACAAAACTAATCCCATAATTCTCTCCGTAATTCTCTCGTAACACCCTCCCTCAAATTGATGCTTGTTGATCTACCAGCATCAATTTGTCAACCAAAAACTGATGTCGGTGCCGAGAAAGTGCTTTCGTAAATATGTCTGCAGTTTGACGTTCGGTGGAGATGTGAGGAAGAGTAATCACATGTTTGTCAAATGATTCACGGATGGAATGACAATCTACTTCAATATGTTTCGTACATTCATGAAATACAGGATTAGCAACAATTTGAATAGCATTGGTATTATCAGCATGAAGAGAAGTGGAATTTAGTTGAGGAAAACCAAGTTCTCCTAATAACCCACGAAGCCAAGTGATCTCCGAGCATGCTGAAGACATAGCACGATATTCTGACTTAATAGAGGACTTGGAAACTCTGTCTTGCTTCTTACTCTTCCAAGAAATAAGTGCATTGCCTAAGAACATGCACCAGCCAGTAACAGAGTGATGAGTATCCGCATAGCCGGCCCAATCAGCATCACTATACCCTACTAACTGTAAGGGAGAGTTTTTAGGAAAGAACAACACGCGTGTATAGGTGCCCTTCAGATAGCAGATAATACGGCGGACAGCAGCTAAATGAAGATATCGTGGAGCCTGCATAAATTGACTAACTTGCTACATAGCAAAAGAAATGTTAGGACGAGTAATCGTCAAGTAGTTCAAACTCCCAACAAGCTGTTGATATATGGACGGATTTGATAAGAGCTCGCCTTCCTCCTGACGAAACTTAAGATTGACTTCCAGGGGAGTGAGAATAGAGCTACCCAATTGGAGACTAGCTAGTGAAATCACTTTCTTTGTGTATTTGTGTTGGTGTAATAACGTACCAGTTGGAGTAAGCTGCACCTGAAGACCAAGAAAGTACTGCAGAGGACCAAGATCTTTTATGTGAAAAGAGGCATGGAGATGCTGTTGTAATTGCTCAATTAACTCATTATCAGAGCTAGTAATCACAATGTCATCAACATATACCAGAAGTAATACAATTCCTGCAGATGTCTTGCGCAGAAAGAGAGAGGAATCAAACTGATTTGGAGTAAAATGAAAAACAAGTAGGGTAGAACCAAATTTATCAAACCATGCACGTGGAGCCTGTTTCAGTCCATACAAGGATCGGCGTAGCCGACAAACATCTGAGGAAGGTGTAGCAAACATGCCAGGTGGTGGAGACATATAGATTTCTTCCTTCAAGTCTCCATGCAGAAAAGCATTCTTCACATCCATCTGCCGAAGAGACCGTCCTTGCGACGCAGCAAGTGCCAAAATAGTTCTCACAGTAGTCATTTTGGCAACAAGTGCAAATGTCTCTTCATAATCAATACCATACTCCTGTCGATTCCCAAGAACCACGAGACAGGCCTTATATCTGTCTAGTGACCCATCAGACCGAAACTTGACTGAGTACACCCTCTTACAACCAATAGGTTTGACACCAGATGGACAAGTCACAAGATCCTAAGTGTGATTTTCTTGAAGAGCTTGTATTTCTTCTTGCATGGCCTGTTGCCAACATGCTTAGGTGGCTGGTTGGGTATATGAGTAAGGAACAGAAATACTGTCAAAAGTGGCAGTAAGCGAAGTCTGAGGAAAACCATATCTATCCGGTGCATGTGTATCCCGGGTGGAGCGCCGAGGTATAGGAGCCGCAGAATCAGACGACGGACTAGTATCTAGAAGGGGTGTTGAAGCAGGGAAGGACATCGATGGTATACCAAACCTAGTTTAAATCGCTTAATAGAAGAAGACACATCATCAAAAGTAGGAAGAAGAGTGATAGTGGGATCAGAAATAACCTGAGACTGAAAGAAATATTGATTCTCAAAGAAAATCACATTTTGTGAGATTCGGAATTTGTTTGCATGAGCATCATAACAAACAAATCCTTTCTGAGTAGGACTATATTCCATAAAGGCACACGTGACAGACTGTGCAGCAAGTTTGTGACGCTCAACAGGTGGCAGATGAACAAAACAAACACACCCAAAAGTATGAATGGATTGATACTCAGGAAATATGCCAAATAAGCGAAAATAGGGTGAATCAAAATCTAGAGTGGTAGTAGGCAAATGATTGATCAAATAGATAGCAGTAGATAGAACTTCTACCCAGAAATTAGAAGGTACAGAAGAATCAATCAAAAAAGTACGGACATCTAAAAGATGACGATTTTTACGCTCAACGACTCCATTTTGTTGAGGAGTATAAGGACAAAAACGTTGGGAAATGGGAAATGATCCCCTTTTTCTGAAGAAAAGTTTGAAAAGAATAAGACATATACTCCCCTCCTGAATCAGAGCGTAAAGTTTTGATACACGTATTGAACTGTCTCGACAAGCACAACAAATTTTTGAAAGACAAAATATATCAGCTTTAGAACGGAGAAAATATATCTAGGTGAATCGACTATAATCATCGATAAACGTTACAAAATAACGATACTGACCATGAGAAATAACAGGACTCACGCCCCAAACGTCAGTATGCACAATCCCAAAACAGTGAGAAGCACGACTACCATGTGCAGAAAAAGGTAAAGTTTTACTTTTACCAAGACAACAAGTGACACAATCAAAAAATACAGGAGAAGAAGAATCTGAGTTTTTATTGCCCAAAAAACCATGTCTTAGAAGATGAGTTAATACAACAGAATTAGGATGACCTAATTTCTTATGCCAGATTTCATGAGTATTGGCAGTAGTCGTACAAGCCAAAAAAACATCAGTAGGAATAGAAAACTATAAGGGAAATAAACGTCCTACTTTAGGCCCTTTCGCGATTACCGTCCCCGACACCTGATCCTGTACAAGACAACTACCACGAGAAAAGTGAACATCATAATTATTATCTACCAATTGTCCAACAGAAATTAAATTGGTAGATAATCTAGGAGAGACAAAAACATCTCGAAATGAAGAGCCCAAATTACCAACAGCAGTAATAGGAAGAGTACTGCCATCAGCGATCTAGATATTTTGCGTGCCTCTATACTTTAGAACACCATGGAGATTCGTCATATTACCAATCATATGATTAGAAGCGCCTGAATCAACAATCCAAAAAGTTGAGTTAGTGCTTGTACCTTGCATGCCTAAGACCATAAAAGCAGACACAATCATCTATTGAACCATTGCTGGTGTGAGAACAGATGAATCAGAAGGCACAGAAGAAGAAGCAGAGGACTGAACATTAGCTTGAAAGGCTTGGAATTGACGGTTTTGAGGCCGTATTCGACAGTTTTTGATGATATGACCCTCTTTCTTGCAGTAATTACAAACTTTTTTAGGACAATTGCAAGCAATATGACCAAATTCCTTGCAATTGAAACATTGCAACTTGTTCCTTCCTTGCCCTTGTGCTGCATACGCTACATTCACAGTCTCGGAAAAGATCTTCTTAGAAGTCATACTCATCTGAGTGGATAGTCGTCGTTTTTCACGTAACAAATCTCCCAAGAATGAACTGGATCACAGATTCACAGTTCAATAAACCAACTCGAACAGGCTCAAATTCGAGTCAAAGTTTTATTAAAAATTGATCGCGTTGACTCTCAGCATGAACTGCTTGAAGAGCCGTGAGGGCCGCAGTAGGAACCTTTACATGAGCAATGGCAAAATACTCGCTCTAAAGGTTAATAAAACCAGAATAAAATTGTGTGATAGGTAAATTGCCTTGACTATAATTACTAATTTCCAACTCTAATTGGAACTTCCGAGCACTATGATATTGGTGGTAAATACGGTGAAGATAATCCCACATAGCCTGAGCCGTAGTAAAACACAGAAGATTGGTAACAAGATGTGGCTCAATCGTTCCCAACAGCCAGGAGATCACCTTAGCATCCTTGACCTCCCATTGGGCAAATTCATTATCATCAGTGGGAACTCGAACAAAACTATCAATATGATTTGATAATTCTTTTCCTTTCAAAAACATCTTAAACTGAAATTGTCATGTTGGAAAATTTTTGCGAGTAAATCGTACAATAGTATTTTCAATAGACATGATGAGAGTCTATTTTAATAGAACATGGAGAATATGGAGAATTCTTTTAGTTTACTGATGGAGAATATCTATTTGATTTCCATGACTCTTGTGATGAATATGGTTGGTTAAATATTTTGTACCAAGGTTAGAGTTGAAGTCTAATGAGTTGGATATTGTTTCCAATCAACAATAGTATTTTTATTGTGAGTTTGATCGATTGAATGATTTTATTATTAGAAATTTTGATTATCTATATATTTATCTTAATCCATTGTGATCTCCGGATACATTGGATGCTTGAAGAATTCCTGTGATTTTCAAATGGATTTGTGAATGTTTTAATCATCAATTGTTTATGTTTAATCTTTAGTGATAAATTTTCTTGATCTTAAATGCCAAATCTTCCAATTAAATGGAATTATTATTCTAGTTTAATTGAAGCAAATCGATTGGAAATAATATTCTAAATTATTAGACGGATCATTGAAACCTTAAGTCATTCTTCATATCAAAAGAAATACAATGAGGAGGGGTGTTACGAGAGAATTATGAAGAGAATTATGGGATTAGTTTTGTTGTTGTAAATTAGGTAGAATTAGTTGCCGATTGCTGTAAATAGTTGACATACGTGAGCATCCTATGTAAATGTAATTTCTATATAAATGAAAGAAATCCAAGAGAAAGGGGATTGAGATCAAAACTGACATGGTATCAGAGCCCCTCTGAGTTCCGTCGTTTTGGTCTTAGTCACAATGCGATTTTTTTGGGAAGATTTTTTTTAGACTGATTCAGCAAGTTCTTTCTTACTCTTAGTGGGTCTCGGTGCTTTCTGTGGGATCAAACCTTGTGGGTTTGAATTTTGGTGGCTATCGAAAATTTTCCAGAATAGCTCAACTCTGTTCTTGTTGTGGGCTAATTGTTTTTTGGTAGATTTCTTTTGGTGGCTGCACATACCTCTGTGTCGGCATTTTCTGGTGGTGTCTGTGTGATTCTGTCGGTGCTCTTGGTTGTTGTGAGCTGTTTCTTTGTCGTGGGTCATCTGGTTGCAGCTGTCAGCATTCTTTGCAGTTTGCAACTGAGTGCTTCTCTAAGTGTGCCGTGAGTTATCCTCTTGGTGGAAAATTTGTTTACAATTGTCAGCTTTATCTGTGGGTACTGGAAGTGTGAATCATCAATTCTGGACTTGGTGGACAGGTTTTTCTTTCCGTGGGCCTCTTTTCTTTTTGCTGTGGCTTTGGGTTTCTATTTCACTCGTGATTGACAATTGTTTTTAGTTAGGCTTACTATTATTATTATTTTATAATTTTAAGGCCTTTCTATTATTATTAGTTTTTATTGCTTGGGTTTGGCATTTTTTATTTAGGCATGCTATTATTATTATTTTATAATTTTAAGGCCTTTCTATTATTGTTATTTTTTTTTATTGCTTGGTCTGATTTCTTTTAATAGACTCTCATCATGTCTATTGAAAATATTATTGTACGATTTACTGGAAAAAATTTTCCAACATGGGAATTTAAGTTTAAGATGTTTTTGAAAGGAAAAGAATTATCAAATCATATTGATAGTTTTGTTCGAGTTCCCACTGATGATAAGGAATTTTCCCAATGGGAGGTCAAGGATGCTAAGGTGATCTCCTGGCTGTAGGGAACGATTGAGCCTCATCTTGTTACCAATTTTCGGTGTTTTACTACGGCTCAAGCTATGTGGGATTATCTTCACCGTATTTACCACCAAGATTATAGTGTTCGGAAGTTCCAATTAGAGTTAGAAATTAATAATTATAGTCAAAGCAATTTACCTATCGCACAATTTTATTCTGGTTTTATTAACATTTGAAGCGAGTATTCTGCCATTGCTCATGCAAAGGTTCCTACTGCGGCCCTCGCGGCTTTTCAAGCAGTTCATGCTAAGAGTCAACGCAATCAGTTTTTAATGAAACTTCGACCCGAATTTGAATTGTTCGAGCTAGTTTATTGAACCGTGATCCAGTTCCTTCTTTGGATATTTGTTTGGGAGATTTGTTACGTGAAGAAGAACGATTATCCAGTCAGATGAGTATGACTTCTGAGAAGGTCTTTTCCAAGACTGTGAATGTAGCCCATGCAGCACAAGGGCAAGGGAGGAAGAAGTTGCAATGTTTCAATTGCAAGGAATTTGGTCATATTGCTCACAATTGTCCTAAGAAAGTTGTAATTACTGCAAGAAAGAGGGTTATATCATTAAAGACTGTCGAATACGGCCTCAGAACCGTCAATTCCAAGCCTTTCAGGCTAATCTTCAGTCCTCTGCTTCTTCTTCTGTGCCTTCTGATTCATCTGTTCTCACACTAGCAATGGTTCAACAGATGATTGTGTCTGCTTTTACGGCCTTAGGCATGCAAAGTACAAGCACTAACTCAACTTTTTGGATTGTTGATTCAGGCGCTTCTAATCATATGATTGGTAATATGACGAGTCTCCATGGTGTTCGTAAGTATAGAGGCACGCAAAATATCCAGATCGCTGATGGCAATACTCTTCCTATTACTGCTGTTGGTAATTTGGGCTCATCATTTCGAGATGTTTTTGTCTCTCCTAGATTATCTACCAATTTAATTTATATTGGACAATTGGTAGATAATAATTATGATGTTCACTTTTCTCGTGGTGGTTGTCTTGTACAGGATCAGGTGTCGGAGACGGTAATCGCGAAGGGGCCTAAAGTAGGACGTTTATTTCCCTTACAGTTTTCTATTCCTACTGATGTTTCTTTTGCTTGTACGACTACTGCCAATACTCATGAAATCTGGCATAAGAAATTAGGTCATCCTAATTCTGTTGTATTAACTCATTTTCTGAGACATGGTTTTTTAGGCAATAAAAACTCAGATTCTTCTTCTCCTGTATCTTTTGATTGTGCCACTTGTTGTCTTGGTAAAAGTAAAATTTTACATTTTCCTATGCATGGTAGTCGTGCTTCTCACTATTTTGAGATATTGCATACTGACGTTTGGGGTGTGAGTTTTGTTATTTCTCATTGTCAGTATCGTTATTTTGTAACGTTTATCGATGATTATAGTCGATTCACCTGGATATATTTTCTCCGTTCTAAAGCTAATGTATTTTCTGTCTTTCAAAAATTTGTTGTGCTTGTCGAGACACAGTTCAATATGTGTATCAAAACTTTACGATCCGACTCAGGATGAGAGTACATGTCTTATTCTTTTCAAACTTTTCTTCAGAAAAAGGGGATTATTTCCCAACGTTCTTGTCCTTATACTCCTCAACAAAATGGAGTCGCTGAGCGTAAAAATCGTCATCAAATAATAGTAAGCCTAACTAAAAACAATTGCCAATCACGAGTGAAATAGAAACCCAAAGCCACAGCAAAAAGAAAAGAGGCCTACGGAAAGAAAAACCTGTCCACCAAGTCCAGAATTGATGATTCACACTTCCACTACCCATAGACAAAGTCGACAGTTATAAACAAATTTTCCACCAAGAGGATAATTCACGGCACACTTAGAGAAGCACTCAGTTGCAAACTGCAAAGAATGCTGACAGTTGCAACCAGATGACCCACGACAAAGAAACAACTCACAAAAACCAAGAGCACGGACAGAATCACACAGACACCACCAGAAAATGCCGACACAGAGGTATGTGCAGCCACCAAAAGAAATCTACCAAAAAAAAATTAGCCCACAACAAGAACAAAGTTGCACTATTCTGGAAAATTTTCGATAGCCACCAAAATTCAAACCCACAAGGTTTGATCCCACATAAAGCACCGAGACCCACTAAGAGCAAGAAAGAACTTGCTGAATCAGTCTGAAAAAAAAATTCCCAAAAAAATCGCACCGTGACTAAGACCAAAGCGACGGAACTCAAAGGGGCTCTGATACCATGTCAGTTTTGATCTCAAATACCCTTTCTCTTGGATTTCTTTCATTTATATAGAAATTACATTTACATAGGATGCTCACGTATGTCAACTATTTACAGCAGTCGGTCAACTATTTACAGCAGTCGGCAACTGATTCTACCTAATTTACAACAACAAAACTAATCCCATAATTCTCTCCGTAATTCTCTCATAACAATAAAACTAATCCCATAATTCTCTCCGTAATTCTCTCGCAACATATCAATGGCGAAATTTTCAATCTCGGTGAATGGCAGTCCAGTTGGTTTCTTTAATAGTTCCCGAGGCCTAAGACAAGGGGATCCGTCCCCACTCCTCTGTCATTGTCGTGGAGGCACCTAGCAAAATGATCTCGACTTTGGTTACTAATGGTTTTGTGGCAAAATTCTTGGTTGGTGACCCCAATAGGGGTACTCTTAACATTTCTCACTTGTTGTTTGTAGATGATATACTAATATTTTGTGAGGCAGACCAAAATCAGATTCGGGCACTGAGAGCACTTCTACTCTACTTTGAAGTGGCATCAGGTTTGAAAGTTAACTTTGACAAATCACAGAACTAGTGCCAGTTGGCAATGTTCGTAATATCTAGCAGTTGACTAACACTCTTGGATATAAGGTTTCCTTTCTTCCCATGAGTTACCTTGGCCTTCCGTTGGGGGCTGCCTCAAGGGCTAAATCAATCTGGGATATAGTGATTGAGTGAAGATATAAGATAGATTGACAGGTTGGAAGAGAATGTACTTGTTAAAAAGTGGCAGGAAATAAGCGCTTCTCAGTACGTTCTTTCAACAAGATACTCTCGCCACATCCTTCCTTCCTTTAAGAGTGTGGAAGACAATTTCTTGTCGGCTTTTGCTGGTATTTATGAGCCGAATTTGGATAGCAGCAGAAGACTTTTATGGGAGGAATTAGCTGGAGGACATAGCTGGTGCGATCTACCATGGTGCATGGGTTGGGATTTTAATGTTTTAAGGTTCCCAGGCAAACCTTCAGGCGAAAGTAGGATGTGACTAGTAATGATAGAATTCTTGGAGTGTATTTTTATTTGAGTTTGGTGGAAATTCCTCTCGTGGGGAGAACATTTACGTGGTCTAATAATCAGACATGATCTAATAATTAGACATGGTCTAGATTTTTATTTAACCATCTGGATGTATGTCAAAAGACGCTGCCTCGTCTTTGTTCACATCATTTTCCTATATTGCTGGATTGTGGTGGTATCCAAGAAGGGCATCGATACTTTAAATTTGAAAATATGTGGCTGAAAATTGAAGGTTTTGTGGCTAGGGATAGGCAATGGTGGTCTTCATATTAGATTCATGGTACTCCTAGTTTCATCTTTGCAGGAAAATTGAAAGCTTTAAAAAAAAGATTTAAAGCTTTGGAATACTCCATCCTTTGATGATATAGGTGAACATGAGAAATCCATATTGGAGGAGCTACAAGAGTTAGAGAGGATACAGGAGAGCCGGGTCCTTATCTCAAAAGAACTATCTTGGAAATCATAGTTGGTCTTAGAATTAGAGAGGGTTACCTTATTGGAGGAGATCTCTTGTCACAAAAAATTAAGAGNACAAGATACTCTCGCCACATCCTTCCACTGCTTTCCCGTGGAAGTGCATTTGGAAGACTAAGGCTCCTTTAAAAGTGGCCTTTTTCGTATGGCTAGCATCCCATGAGAGCATATTGACTATTGATAAATTGAGAAGACGCGGTCTCTACCTAACGGATTGGTGCTATATGTGCAAACACAACAGTGAGACAGCGGACCATCTACTCCTTCACTGTGAAGCAGTAACGGCATTATGGGACGACATCTTCACAAGACTAGGTTTGGCATGGGTAATGCCTAGAAAGGTGATCGATCTCTTGGCCTGTTGGAAAGGAATCCGAGGCAAGGGGCAGATTTCAGATATTTGGAAAATGGTGCCACTTTGCCTAATGTGGTGCACATGGAACGAAAGAAATAGCCGCTGTTTCGAGGATAGGGAGCGCTCTCCGGAAGGCTTTAGGGATTTCTTTTACCATACTTTAGTCTTATGGGCTTCCTCTATTGTACTGAATGGCACTTCTTTTACTGAACTTCACGCTGCTCTTCGCAGCGCTTAGTCTGTAGCAAGACTCTTTGTATACCCCCTGTGTACTTGGGCCTTGCCCTTTTCTTTTCTAATATATTTCTCTTTTACTTATCAAAAAAAAAAGTGGCAGGATCACCTTAATCAAGAGTACCCTATCTAATTTACTAACATACTTCCTATCTCTATTCCCAATCTTTGTGGTTGAAAAAAGGGGATCAAAGTACGAAGTTCTTTCATAGTGGCCAACTCTTATAGGAGAACTAATAACGTTGAGATGCTGAATATAGATGATGTGGATTGTATGGATGCCCCTGTGATTCGAGAATATGTTGCTTATTTTTTTGAACACGTGCTTACTAAGCAAGAGGGGTGGCGGCCAAAGCTTGATGGACTAGGTATTACTTTACTTGGGAGGTGTGGATTTGGGGAGAGATGGTATATATCAATGGCGAAGTTTTCAATCTCGGTGAATGGCAGTCTAGTTGGTTTCTTTAATAGTTCCCGAGGCCTAAGACAAGGGGATCCGTCCCCACTCCTCCGTCATTGTCATGGAGGCACCTAGCAAAATGATCTCGACTTTGGTTACTAATGGTTTTGTGGCAAAATTCTTGGTTGGTGACCCCAATAGGGGTACTCTTAACATTTCTCACTTGTTGTTTGTAGATGATATACTAATATTTTGTGAGGCAGACCAAAACCATATTCGGGCATTGAGAGCACTTCTACTCTGCTTTGAAGTGGCATCAGGTTTGAAAGTTGACTTTGACAAATCACAGAACTAGTGCCAGTTGGCAATGTTCGTAACATCTGGCAGTTGACCAACACTCTTGGATGTAAGGTTTCCTTTCTTCCCATGAGTTACCTTGGCCTTCTGTTGGGGGCTGCCTCAAGGGCTAAATCAATCTGGGATATAGTGATTGAGTGAAGATAGAACATAGATTGATAGGTTGGAAAAGAATGTACTTGTCAAAAGGTGGCAGGATCACCTTAATCAAGAGTACCCTGCCTAATTTACCAACATACTTCCTATCTCTATTCCCAATTCCAACAAGTGTGGTGACTCGGATTTAGAAACTTCATTGTGATTTCCTCTGGAGTGTTTTGTAGATTAGGGCTAGCTTGGGTAATGCCCGCCACAGTGGTTCCATTATTGGCCAACTGGACAGACTTAGGAAATATTCCACAAATCAAAGCTGTGTGGAAGATGGTTCCTATCTATATTCTGTGGTGCTTGTGGCAGGAGCAAAATAACCGGATTCAAAGACAAGGAGCGCACGATAGAGGAACTTAGATCTCTTTTTATTAGGACTTTATTTCTATGGGCCATAGCTGTAGATTTTAATGGCCTCGAGATTCATGATTTTCTTGTTTCTATTGCTTCTTCCTAGATAGGTGTTACCTCTTGTATACCATCTTGTGTACTTGGGATATGCCTATTCTTATTAATACAATCATTTTACTTTTAAAAAAAAAAAAACTATGTAGAAGAAAAGGTAAACAAAAATAGAACAAACATAGGCATCACATCTGACAGAGAATGCACCACACAACTAGCATATGGCATCACTCCACGCTATATATCATGGCGATATAAACATAGTTTTTCATCATCCTTACAAGATACAGTAATATGTGACATGTAAACGTCGAAAGAGCTTGCATGCAAGCTAGGATCCCAGCGAAATTGCTTGGCCATTTAAGCTAAGACTCCTACCTGTTGAAACCTGTGAGAGCTGATCAAGACCAGACAGGCTAACAAAAGTTTCTAGAGACATCTGAATTCTGAACAGCTGCTGGCTAAAAGAGAAATGACCAAGATTCTCTTTTCATAGAAACAAGCAGGATGAAACTAGGGGGCATGAAGAGAGCTTTTTAGGGTATTCTTTTGTTACTTTAATTGTGGCTCCAAAGAACTTTTTTACTCATCAAAAAATATTTTGTGGCCCCTACAAAACTTTTAGTGCAGTTCAGCCCCTCCTTGATTCGATTCCTAGCTTCTTCACTGGAAACAAAAACACTCTTATGGCTGAAGACGTGCAGCATTTACCTTATTTCAACATACTAAGATTCCTATCTAATTTTATTTTATTAGCTACTGTGCTCGTCAAGCACACAAGTTCCTGGCTTATCATCAACAGATTTTTTGTCCTATTGACTAACAGCAACAACAACCACATGAAGAATACAAGCATTTTGTCTGTTATGTTATTTACATTAAACAGATGGGATTTCTGTTTTCAGGTAAACAAATATTTAGAGAACTATGAGAGGGCCCTCAGAGGATTTGAAGCTGCTGCTTTGAAGGATCCTGGTCTTAATGCTGGAGAGGAGGTTCAAAAGATGGTTAACCTTCTTGAAAAGTTGGAGAATATGTTGAGGGTAATTCATCTATTTTGTAAATGCAGCAATATGTTAATTTAGTATTTATCTAAATCTAGTGGTTGGTTCCCATGTTCTTGGGCTTGCCTATCGATATCATAGAAGTTTTATATAGCGATCAAAAAATAAATAAATCTAGTGGTTTTGGTTTGGTGGCCGAGACTCAATTTCGGTGCTCTGATAGCACCCTAACTAGAGAGATCTTTAAGGATATTGTGGAGAGAGCAGAGGCTTTCACTTTTCTTCTCGACAACAATTAGTATTCTTTTCTTCATTATTCCACAATGTGCTGAGACTATGAAACGGTATTCAGGAGCATGTTCAAGATGTTGACAATTTTTGCCATGGACATTTATTCACAGATGCAGTCAATAAGTCAAGAAAATTCTTTAGTATATACTTTCACTTCTAGCAACATATTGTCTTTCTGAGGTCAGTATAAGATCTAACGACAAAGATGCAACTAATTCTTACAAAAGTTTTCTTTTCAGGGACATGCTCGAGCTAAGAGACTTGCATCTTTAGCATCATCACTGGGAGCTGTTAATTGTACTGTTCCTGAGTCCTCCATGTGTTTAAGTTTGTGGTTGATTGTGGATTTGAGTGAGCCTGATTTTTATTTTCTTTATTTCTTGTCTGCTTTTGTGTTTGAAAGTGAGTTCCTCATACAAACAAGCCACTATAGATCTTCTGGTGGAGGGTCTGAACAAAGCAGTGGCAGTAGTAGGGAAAGTGGTATTCTTCATTAAGCATGAAGGCATTGCTCCCCTGTAAGTTTTCTGTGTGACAGCACTAAAATTTTTAAATGTCACACTCGCCCCCAATTTTGTTTTCATTTTTTTACCAATGAATAAAAATTGTTTTCATTTTTGCAGATACTACCTGGTATGTGATTCAAATCAAATATGCTTCATTCTGTCACTCTATGGTACACGCAATGATGCGGTAAGATTAGCTGCCAAAATTTCTCTCTTTTCTACTTTCTTCATTTTTTTTCTTCTTTTCTATTATTTTTTTGAGACGGGGATTGGGGTTTGAAGCACCCCGTTGCCTCACTAATTTCTTCTGCATAACTATGTCTAAAGCTTCATCTCATCATGTGCAGATTTATTCTTCTTCTTCCGTTTTCTTTCTTTTTTAATTTTCTGCAGTTCATTTTCCTGTATGAAGATATATTATTAGATCTTAGGAAACACTCCATTAATTCCCAGTAAACTTAACTACTTCTAGGACTACTGCTACTGCTATTAATAATAATGATTAAGAATCTTAGTAATTGTAATTGAAGAAACGTTTTTTTAATAAAACAAAAAGTGGAACACTTCTGTTCTATAGGTAATTGTCTCTCCTGCCAAGTCAAAAGTTTCTTGATTCACCATTAGATCAACTTTTCTGTTCCATTGCTATATCAGCCAAATTCACCTATGTAGTTAAGACAACTATGGAGTTTGCATTTGCTCTCAAAGCCGTCCCTGAAATGTCTGCTGATTGTTGTCAATATTTTATCCCGAGGAAGATATCTATATTTCATTGCACTCTACGAAAGCATGAGCACTTGTATTTTTGTTGTTGCCTATGTGTACCCGTGTGGTTAAGCATATGGGTTTCTACTGATTTTTTCTATAGTTCCTGGCTTCCCATGCTTACTGCTAGCAATCCTATGAATCTGGAGATTTTTAATAATTGATCATGGATAGGGTCAAGAAATTATAGTCCAAAAATATTCAATACATTGATTTGTCCTCAACCCTAGATATATTTTGCAAACACATGTTTCCCTCTGTTGCTCATTTTGTGAAACTAGTATTAGAACTGAACCTTATCCTTACTATCCTTACAGATCAAAGAAGGAGATCAGCTATCTTTATTGGAACCTTATTATCGTTATGTTGATTTTTCTTGGAAGGGAAAGGTACTTTCTTTCGGAATATTTTTTTTATTCTTGCTTTTTTGTTTGTAGATATAAAAACTAACTTGCATACTTCATGTAATGTTATATTGTCTACTTAATGAATAACTATAAAATTTTCTTTTTCCTTTTATTCATGTATCCAAGTTAAATAATGAGTCCATTCTGGCAGCATTACCAGTTCAAGTCAATTCGTGTTGATTTCTTGGAACAAGTTCTTGTGAATGGCAAAGCTCTGTCTCCTCGCCAAGCAGTCCCTACATCCATCTTTGCACAACATAAACCATGAAAAGTTGAATCAAGTCACTTTTTTTCTTTGCTGGGTTTTGTTGGTCCTCGTTCACTTTGTGCTGTATCATTTGTAAATAGTATAGGGATAAAAAACTAAAGGAAAATGGTTTTTGCCTGGAGTGAAATAGTGCAAATGGATTAAACTGTGAAATGGTTTCATTATGTGGAATTGCTCATAGATGAATATTGAACGAAGTTACAAAATTGCTTCTTTCAGATATTTCTGAGGTTCTGTGGGATGCCCATGCATGGTTTTGTAATCACCATGTATTCAGTCCAAAATGTATCATGAACTACTCCATTATTTTACTCTGTTGACAGAATGCATTGCACTAATTCTTTGCGTGGCCCATGACAGTATTGCTTTACTCTGGCATCACCACTTCAAATGAACACGATATATTGTTACCTCGGATCGCCAAGTGCAGCGAATACAATCTTTTTTGTGGTGTTGATCTTTATATTTTGATAGAAATAGAGCTTTCCTAAATTGACTAGATTTTGTCAGATCGATTTTGAATATGGTGTAAACCGCATGGAGTGGATGTTTGTAGTTTGCTGCTGTATTTTAACGCTGAGTGTGGAGAGCATTCCTCACATGCTAATCAAAATTAGTACTCCCTATTTTCTTATTTTTTTAAAAAAAATATATATATACTGCTGTCTCACCAGCTTGTGAACATCCAGTGATGGTCGAACAAATGCTAGACTGTTCATTCCTTTTCTGTTTATTATCGAGAAATGATTGTTACCCAGCTTGTCCTCACACAAATCCTGCTACCACACCATCGCACCAGGGGAACCAAAACAAAAAAAATAAAAATAAACAAAAAACTGTTAGCTTGCAGGGAATCATTGTCATTCTTCTAGTCTATTCATTAGCTGGAAACCATCCCTGCTGAAAGCTATTTGATGAAAATTGAGAAAATGCGGCATATTTCTGATCAGCAATTGGAACAAGTTAGTTTGACTTTGTCTAAGGTAAAGGCTGGTTTGCTTTTACCACTCTCCTACTGTCTCAAAGCTCACCCATCATATACACATTATTTTTACATTTGAGAGTCGACCATGCAACATTCTGACTAAGATAAAGCTCTAGGAAGAGTGATGTAATTCACAATGAATGGTGGAGATGACCCCAACAGCTAAAGCCAGAATTCCAGATGAAGGAAAGTGACTTGGAGCCACAGAATCATTATGGAGACTTTCCAGTGTTTATCTTCCCAACATGTGTGTCTTAAAGTTAGCACATATAGTCTGGATTAAGTGAGAGTACCAGATGCATCTAGAATGAGGCAGAATTCCCGAAGTTAGACCTCAAAACTCTATGGTCACATATGGACATTATCAAACCTCGCAATCTGAAATTAAGGTCGATAAGATGCATCACGCTTTGCCAGTTTCCTACTACCTTTGAATTGTTCTTTACAAGGGCACTGACAGTGGCCAAAATTCTGTAAGATTTTTGCTTTCTATCGCATTGATCGGCCACCCAAAGTTTTCTTCTTCACAGGTTTCATGTCCTACGAACGGAGTGTTTACAGGTACTACGGCATTACAATCTATAAAGCAAGATGGAAGAGCAGGGAATTAAGGCGTCACGATCGAGGGGCCAAGGTCAGTCTGGGAATTGAATCTCTCTGCCGACGAAAAGGGATGAGAATTATTTCTTGATGACTGAATTTCTCACTGATCACAAAGTGCATGCATCGATCATTATGCACTTCTAGCCTTTACACAGACTAAACCGTCAGTACTGGCATCATCAAGGACATCAGTCCCACCCTCTCTTACTTCAAAGATGTAAAAAGATTCATTGATGTAGCGTAAATCAAAGTGGCTAATCGTCTACAAATGGGTTTGTGCTCACCAAATCTCTTGTCCTACCTCTGATCTTGAACATATTCTTAACTTTTACAAACCTCTAAGACCAGACATGCATTTCAGCCTAGGTGTGCGTTTGTTTGAGCCCGTGTGTGTTTTTGAGAGAGAGAGAGAGAGAGAGAGAGAGAGAGATGGAGGATGAAAAAACCCGTGCGTTACCTGAATCAAAAGCAATGAATGGAGGCGAGGGCCCTTGCAGCTATGCTCAAAACTCCTCCTATCAGGTAATACTCTTTACTCTTTCTAACATTCCAGCCTACCTCTTTCTCTTTTCCCTTCTGCTTTGAGCCACACCCGTTTGATGGTCTTTTTTTAATCATCTACTACGTTACGAAATCTGAAGAACTAGAAAAACCAATTTATACCGTCCAAACTGATAAAAATTACCCAGAAACTACCAACAAGCGGACCGGTTGAGTTATAGAACTTCAGAATTAATGGATTCCTTTGAGATACATAGTGATTATCATGTCCTTGATTATGATGAATATTCAAAGTAATAATCAATACTTGGCACTTGCGATGTAGAGAGGAGTTGTGGAAGCTGCCAAAATAAGGATCAACGAGGCCATAGCCAATCACTTCGACATTGAGTCCCATTCTACTTGTCTAAGCTCAGTGTTTATAGCGGATTTGGGTTGTTCTGCAGGACCCAATACCTTAATTGCAGTGCAAAACATAGTAGAGGCCCTTGATCTTAAATACAAATCAAAAGGACTAAACACTCAGATCTCAGAATTCCTAGTGTTCTTCAATGACCACGTCTCCAATGACTTCAACACTCTCTTCAAATCCCTCCCACCCAACAGGCAATACTTTGCAGCTGGGGTGCCGGGTTCTTTCTACCGTCGCTTGTTTCCAAAGGCATCTCTTCATTTTATGCACTCCTCTTGTGCACTGAACTGGCTGTCGAGGGTCCCCAGACAGGTCATGGATGAGGGCTCTCCTGCATGGAATAAAGGGAGGATTCACTACCCAAATGCGCCAAGGGAAGTTGTGGAGGCCTATGCAACTTGGTTTGCCAAGGACATGGAGTCCTTTCTGATAGCTAGAGCACAAGAACTTGTTGTTGGAGGGCTATTGGCACTTTTCGTACCTGCCATCCCCGATGTCATGAGTAATTCTGACACATTTACGGGTACAGAGATGGAACTTCTAGGATCTTGCCTCATCGACATGGTCAAAGTGGTAAGTAAACGATGTTTTTCTTGTTTAAAGTAGGATGATTGATACGAGAATGAACTTTCTGTTTATCCAACATTTTGAGATGAGATTGCTGCAAAGTTCTCCCCCATTAGTGGGGAAGTTTTGGTCAAGCTTGGGTGAAACGTTGCATATGATACAATTTGGCACCGACTATTGAACATGGTCGTCATTGGAGTTCCATTTTTCAGTGACTGGTCTGATTGGATGGTGTAATATCGGTTCACCATTTTCCCTAGACGTAAATATGGTCGTTTTTTTAATTTTAATTTTTTTTCCGACTGCAGGGATTGGTCAGTGAAGCAAAGGTGGATTCTTTCAATTTGCCGGTTTATTACACCTCCCCCAAGGAACTGAAGGCATTGATAGAAAGAAATGAGCATTTCAGCATTCAGAGAATGGAAAAATTGAATAACCAGAAGAAGCACCTCAGCCTGCCGAATCCCTCAATGCGTAGTTTATACTTGAGAGCCGTATTGGAAGGAGAAGTTGCTAAGCATTTTGGGAATGAGATCATGGACGATTTGTTTAATAGATACACTAAAAGGGTTGCAGGGTCGTCCTTTTTCTTAGACCCAGAGACCGATAAATCCACTATAATCTTTGTCCTTCTAAAGCGAAAGAATTAAACTGGTTTAGTTTCATCAAAATCAAATTGTGATGGGACACGAATTCCTACAATTCTTTCAGGGTAATCGTCTTCGATGAATTATATTCTTTTAGCTCCTGTTTGCTTTCTGCACTTACTGGTGTGTTGAGATTTTGTATTGCCTACTCTGGTTGAAAAAGATTAATTCATTTGTTTCTGTCTCTGTCCTTTAAAAAAAAATAACAAAAAAACAAAACAAAACAAAAAAGACAGACATTTTTATGTCAGCTTGTTGCCATTCAAAGGTAGTAGGAAACTGGAAGAGCGTGATGCTGCATTCTTCTTTCTGTCATACGTCATTTCCTTTCTGTCGAAATTGTCTTCTTCAAAGGTTCCGCTGTCGTGCTGTATGTTTGCGGGGCCACAACATTACAACCTAGGCAAGCTGGAAGAGCACGGAAATGCGTCTGGAGGGGCGAGGACATTCTGAGATTTGAATCGTTCTGCCGACAATAATGAACGATAATAATGGTGATGTTGTGTTTCGTAACTTGGTCAACTCAGCAGTTTCTCCCTTCGACTGGTAAGACCCAAGAAATAAGGGCTTAGGATGGTGAGGGAAACTTCCATTTAAGTTAGAATTATCTCTTTATATGTGATGTAAGGAGAAAAGTATTAAGAGAGTTCTACCTATACCCGGGACGTGTTTATATACCCGATCGGGATGGTCCTCACCCACTACTAGCAAATCGTGCAAGGGTGTACAAGACACTATACTGGTGGCAGGTTTTCCCCTTGTCATGTCAACCGTCACCTTGCCGCATTATGTGTGAGTCTCCAATTAGTTTCCTGTGGCAAGTAGGGGGTGGGAGGTGCGCGCACTATCTTGACCACAGAAGTGAGTGGTCGTCGGGCTCTGTCGTTGCATGCTGGCTTCCCAAATCATAAATAAATCTCCTTCTCAAATAATATTCCAATGAATACATTCCTCATTCACTTTGATAAATGCACCAATCACGATTGATCACCCACCACCCCCGTGTTCCATTGCCTTTTGCACCTTTGAGTGGCACACCCATAGTCAGAGCTCCAAATGACATACCCATTGCTCCATTAGATTCTTGAGTCTCGAATCTTCAAGATCTGATCATTCATACCCCTCCATAGTTGACACATGCACCGCACACGCCAGTACCTAGCTATGTGCTTTTTAGATCCATGCAAGATTGTGATTGAGTTGATTCTTTGTTCCAACCTAACTAACTACTTTTCCTAAAACTGCGGAGTAGGAGAATGAGACCTTCTTCAATTGCAACAATCTATTCAGGGTGAATCCCATCTACGACAATCTCTCACGTATGGTTGTAGTATAAACTTTGGACAATTCACAAAACAAAAATCACCTTCATGGACAATATTGTAATCTATTAACCAAGAGAATAGAGGGACTATGCTACTTTGTTATTCTCAACTTCCCCTCCTTACATTTTTTTTTAACATTTAATTAACTATTTAACACAGACTTGAAAATCTTGAGAAGATTATAGGATTAGGGTCCCTAGCCCCACCTATTATACTTTGAATTATTACAATGAAATCATTTGCCTATATAAAGAATTTAAAGAATGTATTATAGCGTAAATCACGTGGTTTGGTACTCACCAAATCTCTTGTCCCAGTTGCCTCATAGGTATTTCTCTTATTTTAAACCAACACGCCTCTTAAAAAGCCGTACACACGGAAACGGTGGATGTGTATTTGTTTGAGAGAGAGACTGAGAGATGGAGGAAGAAAAGACCCATCCTTTGCCTGAGTCATGTGTAATGAATGGAGGAGAGGGACCTTGTAGCTATGCTCTGAACTCCACCTATCAGGTACAACTCTCTCAACAGTCTAGCCTACGTTTTTTTTCTCTTCTCCCGTTTGCTTTTACAACACTGCCAATATTTAATGAAATCTGATGGACACTAGACCAATTTATAAGCAATTTCTGAATGAAATTATGGTAGAAATACAATAGAGAAAGTTATTTTACACTGGATTCTACTATTTGTGCTGTAGAGAGGAGTAGTGGAAGCTGCCAAAGAAGTGATCAAAGAGGTCATAGCCAATTACTTAGACGTCAGCACGCTTTCTACTTCTCTGAAGCCAGTGTGTATAGCGGACTTGGGTTGTTCTACAGGTCCCAATACCTTCATCGCTGTACAAAACATAATAGAGGCCATTCAAATCCAATACAGATCAGGAGGACAAAACTCTCGGATCCCAGAATTTGTAGTGTTCTTCAATAACCATGCCTCCAATGATTTCAACACTCTCTTCAAGTCCCTCCCACCCAACAGACAATACTTTGCAGCTGGGGTTCCGGGTTCTTTCTATGGCCGCTTGTTTCCAAAGGCATCTCTTCCTTTCGTTCACTCCTCTTATGCACTACACTGGCTGTCCACGGTCCCCATAGAGGTCATGGATAAGGGCTCTCCTGCATGGAATAAAGGGAGGATTCACTACACAAATGCGCCGAAGGAAGTTGTGGAGGCCTATGCAACTAGGTTTGCCAAGGACATGGAGTCCTTTCTCATTGCTAGAGCACAAGAGCTTGTTGTTGGAGGACTATTGGCACTTTTCATACCTGCCGTCCCCGATGTCTTGAGCAAATCTGACTCATTTACTGGTTTAGAGCTTGACCTTCTAGGATCTTGCCTAATGGACATGGCCAAAGTGGTAAGTAAACATTTCTTTTCTTTTCTTCATTTAAAACAGGAACAGTGATATCATGAAAGATTTTTTATGTTCTTCACCCAAGATTATGAGACTGCTTCAAAGTCCAAACGCTCGCTGTTCCATATAATACAATTTGGAATCGATTATTGAAGTGCTTGGAGTACCATTTTTCAGTAACAACTTAAGGAGGCCATAGAACGGTGGGAAATTAAGCCCTGATGGCTGTTTTTTAACTGCAGGGATTAGTCAGTGAAGCAAAGGTGGATTCTTTCAATTTGCCGGTTTATTACACCTCCCCAAAGGAATTGAAGGCATTGATAGAAAGAAATGAGCATTACAGCATTGAGAGGATGGAAAATTTGAATAACCAGAAGAAGCATCTCATCCTGCCGAATCCCTCGATGCGTAGTTTATACCTGAGAGCAGCATTGGAAGGAGAATTTGCTAAGCATTTTGGGAAAGAGATAATGGATGAGTTGTTTAATCGCTACTCTGAGAAAGTTGTAGGGTCCTCCTTTTTCTTAAACCCAGAGACCCATAAATCCATTATATTGTTTGCCCTTCTAAAGCGCAAGGATTAGGCTGTACTTAAATTTCATTCAAACCAAATACTAATGGGACACCTATCAAACTCATACAGCTAAGCTGTTATTCCTATTTAATGATCTGAGGTATGCAGCATATTTTTCTTTTTATTTTGCTTTTTATTTATTGAAAAGTTTCTTGTAATTCTCAATCACGATTATCATCTTGAAAAATGAAATTGCCAAACAACAAGAACCCACAGGGAAACACTTCCTCAAATAGAGACTTGACAGGAAATTTTCCTCTTCAATGTCTAACAAGTTGACAACAAAAATGGCTCACTAGTAATGGAAGGCTATCAAACATTTCAAATTGTTACATGTGTCATTTCATAAATCCCAACATTCTTTAACTGCTATACATAGAAGAAAAATCCTTGTGTAAGCCGTGCCATTCACGTACAAAGAACATTATGCAGACCAACGGAGGGACTATCAAGAAGGATAGACTACGCAATCATAAATTACAGTTAACTATATCCAATCCATTTTACAATAAGTGACTGATCCCAAGCAATCCAATTATATAGCCAAAAAAAGGACATGCCACACCGCTACACTATTGTTGCTGATAGTAGCCACTTTGGTGAGGAGGAGGATATGGAGCTGGAATGGTATATGGAGGCCGAGGAACAGATCCATGTTGTTGTGAATGGGCATTGTAGTATGGACCTCGCCACCCTGGATAAGCAGGTTGGCCATACTCGTGGCTTGCAGGAAGCTGCTGTTGGGCCTGAGGAGGTGGATATGGACCAGCAGAAGCAGCTGGAACTTGGTAAGGAGGCAGTGGCGGCTGAGGGGAGCTATAAGGTGGAGGGTTAGCATACCCTGGCATTGTCGGTAGCTCACGTGGCTGGTAATAAGGTGTCTGTGGACGAGGATCTGCTTGCTGTTGTGAATTAGGTCTCTGATTCTGATGTCCTACCGAAGGGTAGTTGTGGTTGTACGCACTTGTGCTTTTACCATCCTGGAAACTGAGGCCTGCCATTTGTCTTTGCACATCTTCTATCATTTCCCGGCACTGGATGCTTCTGGTCATGACAAAATCACTACACTGCTGCTTTACATTTGTGATTGCATCCTATTTGAGAAAAGACATAACATATATCAATTATTATGTGAAATTCACACACAGGCATCCAGACAAGGAGACATTTGAGCACATACACGACTACAAAAAGGAGCAGGTACAACACATGAACAATAGCTTTTAAAGAAATAATCACACCATACAGTATAGAAAAACAATCGAGAACTTGTTACCTGAAGAGTAACATAGAACTTCAATCCTTCATTGATGTTCTCCTTAATCTCTCGAAACTTTGCAATGGCAGCTTGAATCTGCTTGTAACATTTCTCACGAGATGCTGGAAAAGGAATTATAGTACCATATTAAGAAAAACTGAAAAGAACCTACTAAAGCAAGAATAGTAGTATTATTAGAGACAAAGGACTGACAACAGAGGAAGGTATAATACTAGCATCTCATTGCGTGATGTCATTAGACCACGAGAATGTGAACTTCAGAGAAACGTGAATAGAATAGAGTAGAACTAATGGACAAGAGACCTCTAAAACAAGCAAGCCACAGGCCGCAGGTATATTCGTTAGAAACAGCTATACCTGAGCCTAAGGGCTCTGCCGTGGCGTGGTTCTCCCATCATATAATATATATATATATATATATATATTTGTTAGAAACAGCTGGACAGAACAAGCATGGATACTTGCTTGTAAGGTTTTCAGAAACCTAGGATACCTTTAGTCAATCACAGAAACCAGGAGAAGCTGACACGACCACAGGATTGTGTATATGTGAACCTTGAGACATTCAAAAATGCTCGGTTCTAGAAAGCATTTTTTTTATTGGCACCGGGTGACTGGCACAAAGTCCTGACTAATTCCGGGGGTGCACTGGCCCACAGCAAGAAGATTCCCGTAGGTACACCTCGGGTAATTCAAGGGAAAATTCCCCCAGTCTGATAGTCCTTATAAATTACTTGCACTCGAAGGTTCAAACCTAAGGTTCTAGAAAGCATATCATGCACGAAGATCGTTCACATATTTAAAAATACATAAATGACAGTAAATTGAATTCATACTTTAGAAAGAAGTTTTTAATGTTAAACAAAAGTACAAATAATTATGATCCCCAACAAAAACAACCAACCTTTATAATCTTCAAGATTAAAGATAGCAGAAAAATCATCATTTTGAGCCTGTAAGAAAACAAACAATTGTCTTAGAATCATGAAAACACCCCATTCAAATCTCCTTTTCTCCCATAGAGATATCAGAAGCTAACAATTATATAGATAAAGATGTCAGATTGATGCATAAACATTCTATAATCAAGATGAATTCTACAAAACCACAAGCCTTACAATAAAACATCACTCAAAAAAAAAAAATAGAAAAGAAAAACAAAAGGCTGATATTTATAGAATATAAACGAAAAGACTGCAGTTAAATAAAGAACTAGACCTGGATTTGCAGCAATAATTGTTCCTGTGCTTCAATATTTTGGGCAATGTCTTCACATATGTGATCGTACTTTGATATCTCCTTTCTGAAAAGATCCTCATAGGAGCCAGTTGATGTCATCAGCTTTGGTAGTATATCATCCTGAAGCCATAAGCACAACCAAGTATACATAATGTATTGCAGGAAAACAAACAATGGCAGGCACAACAAAACGCATAAAGCAAGCATATATATGATAATGATACAATCTTCTAACCACCATGTACTTGGGCACTTGCCTAAACTAATTATCTATTTTTGTTTACCCCTAAAAGAACAATTTTCTAACCAGTACAATAGCCAGCTACATACAAAGAAAGAAACAACCAACTGATTGATTTCTACATGCAAAGACCCAAACTATAATAATGCTCACATAGCATCGCATCCCATACAGTTTTTTTGGTAAGTATGAACCAGCATACTTGCTTGGAACATAAAATGCCATAAACAAACATAAGTGCAAAACCTGGATATTCCAAAATTCGAACATATATTGCAAACCACTACCAAATACATCTGTATGCATCCCAATCCCTTGCAAAGCATCGGATATCAGTCCAAACCTTCTTGTACTACGTAATTCAACTGCTGTTTTTGTGTAACCACTGTGAATATTGTAGCCAAACCATATTAGCCTATAAATTCAGATCATATGCTTATTAGCTGTTTCAAAGTTTAGTTCTGTCTTTACTTCTATGAATATCCACATGCTAAAATATTGATCCAGAATTAGAAGTTTCTGAACTCAAAGGTGTTCAACCAAGCCCACTTTATACCTGCAGCGGCGGACCTAGTTTGCAAAATTTATACCCTAGTTTTTAATCATAATTTTATAAATCTAGATAATGGTCCCCCCAAAAAATTTATAATTCCTATATGCTCTGCAAAATTTTATAAAATTCCAATATACTTAGAAATGTCTCTCCAATTTTTTTCCTATAGTCCAAGAATTTTGTATAATTTATATATATTATTTATTTTCAAGAGTGTGGTCTCACCAAAATTAAATCAAAACTAAGTTTAGGAGAAATAATAAACTTATTAATATGGATCTCAAAATTTTTTGTTATATAATATTAGGTTTCTTAATATGGAATCTAAAGTGAAAATACAAGAAAAATCATTTAAGGTTGGTGATCTATATGGAAAATAGTTGAGAGGTTTTATCCTCTAGACTTCATTTAGCAAGAATTTTTTTTTTTTTTTATTAAGGTCTCAATTATATTATTATATGCTTAATATGACATGAAAATATCTAGAGTTTACATGAAACTTAATAAACTAGCTTACTTACTAGAATGAAAGATGACATTTTAAAAGATCAATTGATAGTTTCTATGAAGCAAATAAATTCCAAATATTTCATTACAAAAATAATAATGGATGAATATTATTTCATGAAGCATTATCGTCAAATATATGAAACATAAATTACAATGTTGTATTTTTAGAATTTTATTTCTACGTATATATTGCAAATTATCGAGATCTAATTTTATATATAGTTATGTTTTTATGATTTTTAAATCTCAATGTGTCACACATCAGAAAAGTTGCCCCCCCCCCCCCCCCCAAAAGAGAAATTGCTGGTTCCGTCACTGTATACCTGTCTATTCACTGAACCCAAAATCATACCACAAGTATTAAGATCAATCTTTTTATATAATTTTTTTTTAATAAGTAAAAGATAAATATTACTGATCAGAATATAATAGGCATGGCCCGTATACACAGGAAGTATACATAAGGTACCTAAATACATTCTATGAGCGAGGAATTAAAGATAAGATCTTTTTATATAATAAATGACCAAAATCAAAAGATATAGTCTTAACAACACACATTGAGACATTCCTTCTAATTAGGCCCTTTCAGCAAACAATAATGATACTGTTGTAATAGTTATATGATCTTAACCCATGTAACTTTATTTATATTGCTGAAAATATTCACAATAATAATGACCTTAAGATAATCCAAAAGAGAGCCTACGGTAAGTCCCATGGTTAAGAATCAATTGAAAAGTAAACCACAAGGTCCTCGTTTAGCTTGAGGCAAATTAAGCCTAAGAGAGCATATGTGTTGAACATAAAAAGAATTATCCTAGCTGAAACAATAGACCATATCAATCCAAGAATCACATTTCATTCTAGGTTTGATTGCTGCCTTTTTCTAATTCATAAGTTAGGTGCCCAACAGTCATGAACCCAAGGTGTCACCATCCACTTTATTTATATGGGAGGAAATGTCATTTGAAATAGAGTTCATTGGCATTTTAGGTTGAGATTGCAGGGAAATATAAATGTGACCTCAAAGATAAGATCTGCCCACTTAATAATCACATGCATACAATAAACAAGCCAAACAAGGTGTAATAACTTCACACTACCGGTGTACAAGATTACACTCTTTTCTCGAATAAAAGCTTTATAACTTAATTTTAAAAAAATCCATAACTTAGTAATGCACACCTTCCTTTTCATCTCTTTAAGCATGTCTTCAAGACCAGCCCGTTGTGCACCAAGAGTTTCCAATTGCCTCTGTATCATTGAGCATGCAAAGTTAAAAAGAATAGTCAAACACAAGCATAGCACATAAGTATACCAACTTACCAACCTTAAAACAACTCTAAGATTGGGTACATGACCTTTAGCTCTAATCCCAAATGCATAAAACCTTAAAAAATGACATAGTATTTCTTGGCCACTTTTCCTTAAGACTTGAAAGGTAAGAAAAGATGCTGTGTATTCTGGTTTTACACAATTTTCCAGTTCCTAATATACTTTATACATTTTCAACTTTCATTTTCATTTTCATTTATTTTATAGTAACATGTTCAACTTGCATAGCAGCTCATTGTTTTGCATGCCACTGCCTCTCCAAATATCTTGTCAGTTTTTAGGATAAACCGTCAGAGGTATGTTTTGAGGATCAGTTAAGCGCATACATGTATTCATGTATGTACGTACATACACACATGGCATGCCAATGTACCACATGCCCATCATGAAGCACAATTCCCAGTGCATGAGTGCAACTGTTTATCATCCAATTCTGACCTTGTATTCGCACCTCTTAACATTTTCTGAGCCACTTGCCATGCAGAACCACTTCATTTTTTTATAGGTAAAAGAAACTGAAGCGGTTCACTGTTCCAATCATTCATTGAAAAACTAAGAGTTTATGGCAAAGGTATCCTTACACCAATTCTAAGTATTAAAAAATTTACAATTTCCAAACCTATAATAACGGCACTGCAAGTACGGTTCAACCACAAAAAAAATCCTAGTTTCCAGAATCCCAGTTGTTTAGTCATTCTTTTTCATTCAATTTCTCTTTTATAGACCTATTTTTATAAGAAACACATATATTCAAAATAATTATTTCAAACACGACGACGTTAAAATCAGACATATTTTTTTTTATATAAGTATGTTAAAATCAGACATCCAATTAAAGTAGCAATATGTGTTCACTGTAAGCAATCTGAGACAACCAGTATGACTAGATTGTTGTCATCTTTTTAAAGCTTGAAAATGTTATAGAAGAAAATGAGAGTATGAAAAGATATGTCACTTGCAAGATGTCATTACTACTTTGCAGTAGGAAAATACTTTAGCCACAAGGGATTACACAAAAATAAATCCATAAACTGATGTGGCTTAATGTGATACATCAGATTAAGTTAGTTACTTTTATTATAAAGTAAATCTAACGGATTTCATGAAGACACGTCAGTTTGTAGGTTTACTTTGTGTAATCGCTTTGTGTCTATAATGATTCTTCTCTTTGCAGTATCCTATATTTAGAATCATTATTGTTTGTCCATTACAAAGTTGATCATGTATGAAGAGAAAAGGAAAGATGAAACCAAGAGAGAACTGTCATAGGACAACAGGATAAGGGATAACATCAAAAGGGGAAAGCAAGGAGGAGGGAGGCGGGAAGGGAGGAGTGAGTGATAAACCGAAAAGCATAATTACAACCATTATAGATTGATAAGACAATCAGAAAATAACTTTTTGGCTCAGAAATTAAAGGAAAAAAAGATTTTACCAAGCTCTGCTTCAGGGCCCCAACAACAGCATCTTCATTGGCATCTAGGGACATTATTGGCCTAGCCAATGTTGGGAGGGCTGATTCAATCTGACAAAAGAAAATGCACATATCGGACTTCGAAGCATATTCAACCCACAAAAGCAGAAAATTAAAGACTAACAACACTAGCCAATCTGTAATGCCAAAAACTACACCTAGGTTGCTAAATCTTAACCAGACGACACAGGATAAATATGAAATAAAAATTGTGAGTAATTGCGAATTCGTTTCATTTTTTATAAGTAGTCATTGAAAAGTCATACTAAGGAGATCCCAAAAAAGACGAGAAATTGGCAGCACAAAGGGCAGTATTTGAGAGCTGTTTTGCTTTGTTTTGAAGCGGTTTCAGGTCTGAAAAGATAAACCTTTCGAAGTCTGAAATGGTCCCTGTGGGTAGTGTGAACAATATTCAAAGCTTGGCATCTATCTTGGACTCTCAGATTTCTTCACTGCCTTTGCAATACCTTGGTCTTCCATTGGGGGCAGCGTTCAAGACCAAATCTATTTGGGATGGAGTGGTAGAAAAAATTGAAAGAAGATTAGCTGGATGGGAACGGTTATATCTGTCAAAGGGTGGTAAATGGACTCTCATTAAGAGTACATTATCTAACCTCCCCACGTATTTTCCTTCCTTATTTCTGATACCTGCAAGTGTGGCTTCTCGTATTGAGAAAACTTTTCATAATTTTCTTTGGGGAGGAATGGGGGATGAAGCTAAAATCCATCTTGTGGGTTGGGATAAGTTTGTTCTCCAATTCAATGGGGAGGATTGGGGATGCGTAATGTAAGGGTTTTCAACAAAGCATTATTGGGGAAATGGTTGTGGAGGTATCATAGTGAAGGAGAGGGCTTGTGGAGAGAAGTAGGGTTGTACACTGATGGGTTCGACATTAGTTTCGGCGCCAAACTGAGACACTAACGACGTCTGCCATGAGTCTATTAAACAAGCTGAAACCGAGGGTTTGGGAAGTGAAAACCGATCATATCGGTCTCGATGTGCGTCGGTGCGGTCTTCGGTCTACCATCGGCGTCTTCTGTGAAGGAGGAGGAACTGAGGAAGAAGCTTTGTGCCGTCGTCTGCCATGGAAGAAGAAAAAAGTTGCAGAGACTAAGAGTCAAGAGGAAGAAAATGATGCAAGGAAGAAGAAGAAGAAGAGGGGTTTTTTTTTTTTTTTGGGAAGGGGGGGGGGTGTTATTAACTCATTTTGAAACGACGCCGTTTGGCTTTTATTTTCTTTTAACATCCAGGCCCTAAATAACGCCGTTTCACTTAGGCCCCGTTTGGTTACACAGATAATATGAGATGAAATGAGATGTTTTAAATAGTAATGAATAAAATATTGTTATAATATAATTTTGTAATATTAATTTTTATTGGGATTTGAAAAAGTGAAATTGTTTATTATATTTTGTATGGGGATTTGAAAAAGTGTAATGATGAGTTGAGATGAGATGAGATGAGTTTTTTGGTTTTGTGTAAACAAACAAGGCCTTATTTAAATGAAACGGCACCGTTTTATATACATATATTCCAAAAAAAATATATAAATAGACCAGATCGGTGAATTCGACGGTTTCCCAGTGGTTCAAACTGGCGCCGAACCGCCGATGTCGGTTTTCCTTCAATTCCTCTCGCCTGCCGACCTGTTCTTTGCTCATTCCGGCCGGTTCCATGCTCCGGCAGTCAGTCTGATCGGTTCACGACCAATTTGGTCAGTTCTTGTACACCCCTAGAAAGAAGTGATAAGAGTCTAATTATGGAGTCTTCGGGGGGGTTGATGCTCTAACGAAGTCAGGGGTGCACATGGAGTGGGATTGTGGAAAAACGTAATAGCTGGTTGGGACAGATTTTCTCAATTTTTCAGAGTTACAATTGGCAGCAGCAACAATGTTTTATTTTGGCACGATGTTTGGTGCGGGGACATGGCTCTTAAGCAGGTGTTTCCTATGCTTTACCAAATTGCTTGCGATAAAGAGGTTGTTGTGGCTGATTTATTGATATGCTCTAATGGTGCTGTTCATTGGAATGTGTGATTTTCAAGAGCGGCTCAAGATTGGGAGTTGGACATGTTTTCTGGTTTTTTTGACTCATTATATGCTATATCAATTGAAAATGAGATGATAGGCTGTTGTGGAATCCAAGTGGAAATAAAAAATTCTTTTTTTTTTTTATAGGTAAGTGGAAATAAAAAATTCTTGGCGCAGACCTTTTATTCGGCTCTCTTGGGTTTATACAATGGTCATAGCTATCCTTGGAAGGCTATTTGAAAGTGCAAGGTACCTTCCAGAATTGCATTCTTTGTCTGGACAACATCTATTGGGCAGATTCTTACCTCGGATAACTTGAGAAAACGTGGGTTCATTATTTCAGATTGGTGTTATATGTGTAAGTGTGATGGGGGTTGATCATCTCTTATTACACTGTGAAGTGGTCCAGTGTTTATGGTATGAAGTTTTTAATAGGATAGGGGTAGCATGGCTCATGCCTAGAAGTGTTCGGGATCTTATGTGCTATTGAAAAGGTATCCGGGGAAATGCTCAATCGCTGCTATTTGGAGAATGATACCTCACTGCATTATGTGGTGTGTGTGGTTGGAGAGAAACAAGAGGTGTTTCAAATAAATGGAGCACTCTATGGCTGCATAGTTCTCGGGGGTTAAGACAGGAAGATCCGTTGTCACCACTTCCTTTTGTTATCATCATGGAAGCACTAAGCAAGATGTTAACGGCCCCAGTTAATAATGGTTTTCACACTTGCTTTTTGCAGATGATACCTTAATATTCTGCTAAGCAGAGCAGGACCAACTTAGTACTTTGAAGGCGCTCCTTCTGTGCTTCGAGGCAGTGTCAGTGCTGAGAGTGAACTTTGATAAGTCAGAGCTAGTGCTAGTTGGTAGTACAAGAAATACTCGGCAATTGGCGGGCACACTTGAGTGCAAAGTTGCTTCTTTCCCAATGACTTATTTGGGTTTACCGTTGGTGGCTGCCTCAAGGGCTTTAGCGATCTGGGATACAGTTATTGAGAACATAGAACAAAGATTAGCAAGGTGGAAAAGATTATATTTGTCAAAAGGAGGGAGGGTGACCCTTATGAAAAGCACTCTTTCTAACCTACCTACTTATTTTTTATCATTATTTGCTATCCCAACATGTGTGGCAGCGCAGCTTGAAAAACTCTACCGGGATTTTTTATGTAGTGGGATGGGGGAAGAATTTAAGTTCCATCTAGTTAGTTGGGATAAGGTGTGTAGACCAATTCCTTCGGGAGGGCTAGGGATAAAGAACTTGAGAATGTTTAATCAAGCACTCTTGGGGAAATGGCTTTGGAGATATAATGTGGAACCGGAAACTCTCTGGAAACTAGTAGTTGATTGTAAATATGGTCGGTCTTGGGGAGGTTGGTGTGCTAGAGAGGGGTATGGGCCGGTGTGGGGATCTGGAGGCGTATAAGACGAGAATGGAGGGCGTTTGTTAACCATACTAGTTTGGTAGTGGGGGAAGGCATGCGTATAAAATTTTGGAAGGATATCTAGTGTGAGGAGGTGGCACTAAAGGACTCTTTTCCATCAGTTTTTCAAGTGGCATGCGATCAAGAAGCTTCAGTGGCAGATCTCATGATTCTTTCAAAAGATCAAGTTCAATAGAATGTGACCTTTACTAGAGCAGCCCAAGATTGGGAAGTAGACAATTTTGAGGCCTTCTTCCATTTAGTATATTCCAAGAAGCCGAATGGACTGCACATTGACAAATTGTGGTGGACACCAGCGGCTAAGGGTATTTTCTCAGTTCGCTCTTTTTATAAGGCCCTTACAGCTTTATCAAACTCTCAATTCCCATGGAGAAGACTGTGGAGAAACAAGGCGCCTCCCAAAGCACTTTTTTTCACATGGACAGCAACCCTAGGTAAAATTCTGACTACCGATAACTTACAAAAGCGACGGATAATTATTTCAAATTGGTGTTGTATGTGTAAGAAAGCCAGTGAGACAGTGGATCATCTCTTACTACACTATGAGACAGCCAGACTCCTATGGTGCAAAATTTTCAGTCGCTTAGGCGTAAACTGGGTGATGCCGGCTTCAGTGGTTGAGGTTTTGGCGAGTTGGGTGATGCCGGGCGGTGCTCCACAAATCAAAGCTACCTGGAAGATGATCCATATCTACATTATGTGGTGCTTATGGCGAGAGCGTAACGAAAGGACTTTCGAAGAGAAAGAGCACACACTAGCGGAGCTTCGCATGTTATTTTTCAGCACTTTATTTCACTGGGCTATTGCTATAGATTTCAATGGTCTAAATGTACATGATTTCCTTTTGTCCTATTTAGTGACCTAGATAGGTTTTTTCTCTTGTACACCTTCTTGTGTACTTGGGCGATGCCTATTCTTATTAATACTATCGTTTACTTATCAAAAAAAGAAACTCTATGGCTGAACTGAAACGTTTTTTCTACAGTACACTGCTTTCCTGGGCTTTGGCTATTATTTGTAACACAAATAATCTCCATACTTTGCTTATAACTCTCACTAGTACTTAGTTATAAACTGGCATGTTCTTTGTATACCTCTACTGTACTCAGGCTATGCCTCTTTTATTAATAAAACTTACTTTTACCTATCAAAAAAATACAAGGTGAATGAGAACCTAGGCTGTATTTGTTTCTTTTTTGGTACAGAATTGGCATAATTGTTCCACTAAAAATAATATTCCAGGAAAACTATTTTCTCTACCCATTTCAGAGATAAATTCTTGAAAACTTCAAAAGCAAGGTCATAAAGTAGGAAAATAGCATCTTTATATTTAGAAATAGATTCTTGGAAAAAAAAACTTCTATCTATCCATTTCATAGATAACCAAATTCTTGAAAACTTCAAAAATAGAATCATATAGTAGGAAAATAGGATCCACGAAGGGGTGGAAGGTGTTTGCTTTTTCTTTTTTTTTGATGCCGGGGAACCTCTCCAAGGCAGGGCCCTTTGGACCCACCCCTACACACATTAACTTTGAGGTCGAACAGGGTACAGGAATTAGGTTCTGGTTTGATGAGTGGTGTGGTGAGAGAGAACTACCTTCCGTTTTTCCAGGTGTTTTCAGATTGGCTGGAAATCAGCAGGCCGCTGTTTCAGATATTCTGTGTCGAGCCAATGGTTCCCGTGCATTGGAATATAATCTTTTCTAGAAATGCGCAGGACTGGGAAGTCGAGGAGATAGCAAATTTTTTCATCTTGCTCTATTCAAGGAGGATAGGAGGCAATGGGAGCAATAGAATGTTGTGGAAACCTTTGGAGAGTAAAAAAATTTTCTGTTAAATCTTTCTATAAGGTGCTGACTAATTAGCAGCCCATTGTGTTTCAATGGAAGGGTATTTGGAGAGTTCCTGTGCCTCCCAAAGTTTCTTTTTTCATTTGGACAGCAGCTTTAGGAAAGATTTTGACAGCCGACAACTTAAGGAAACGGGGGATGGTCATAACGGAGTGGTGTTATATGTGCAAGAACAATGGTGAATCAATCGACCACCTTCTTCTACATTGCAAGGTGGCAAAGGAGTTATGGGATGGCCTACTTGGTAGAGCCGGGCTGTCTTGGGTTATGCTTAAGAGGGTTGCAGAGCTCTTAGCATGCTGGAATAGACATCATCAGAATCCTCAACTGGCTGCAACGTGGAGGATGGCCCCTTAGTGCTTATTGTGGGGTATATGGATAGAAAGAAATGACAGATGCTTCAACAACAAAGAGAGAGCTCAGGGGGGAATTATGGATTTTTTTTTGTACTTTCTTTGGTTCAATGGCTTTCTGCTATAGTTTTAAAGGGAGGGAATGTTCATGAGTTTTTGCTTTCTTTTCAGCTTTCTAGAATGTAACTAGGTGTCTCTTTTGTATACTTCCTGTGTATATGGGCTTTTCCTAGTTTTATTCGATCAATGATATTTCTTATAAAAAAAAAATAGGATCCAGAGTATTAAAAAAAAAAAAAAAACACACACACAAGCTTTAGTGATAAATAACTTAAAATAAATTTTCTACTAAAACATAAAAAGGCTCAATACTTAAAATTTTGCACCAAGAAACTAAGCATGCAAAATCAAGAACCTTTAAAAATCTTTATGAGATAACAATTTAATATGAATAACAAAAAAAGTTGCACAAACATACTGGACGGCGATCAAGGATTGACATAAGTGGTAAATGTTCCCTCACTGAACGCTCGATCCGGCCATCACTTTCTGCAGCTTGCTTCAAGTTAGCTGCAAATCTGTTCAACCTATCCTGTAAGTTCTTTGTAAGAGTGCTGGACTGAGGTCTAGTCCAACGCGTTCCAAATTGGCTTCTAAATTGAGCATCTTCTCTTGCCTCTTTCTGCAAGAGTTCCTCTACCTGGATCAGCATTTCCTGGTTCACCCTCCTCAGATCCCTAAGTTGCTGTAACTCTGCTTCCAAACCAGCTGGGCCCCCACTTATCTGCACTGCCTCCAAATCTTCTTTAAGATCTGTTGGAAGAGTAAAATTCCCTTCTAAAGCAAGAATAGATTCCGGTAGGTCCATCTCCTTGAGCCTTACTCGGGTCAACTCACTGGCTTGTTGTAACTTTTCAGCTTGCGTTCTGATAATGTCATCCGCCATTTCAGTGTACCTGGAAAGTGCCTTAGCACTGCTGTCTGGAACAAGGCTTGCAAACATCTTCTCCCTGCTTGCATCCAATACCTCATTCATTGCCACTGGCTTGACCAGGGAGAATGCTGAAAGAGGTGGCAAGGAACTCGGGGAAGGAACCCTCATGAGGTAAACTCTATCGTTCTCCTTCATGGCCCTCTCCAAATTTCGGTTGAGATTAGCCTCTAACTTGCTGATTGCATCCAGAAGTTGCGCTGCAGCTCCCTTTGAGGATTTCTTTACCTCGGTTAAAGCACTGACCCCACTCCTCAACCGTGCGATTTCCTCTGCAATGTCTTCCTTCTCGTGAAGCTCTAGACTGTACCTATAGCAAGCTTCTGCGTAAAACAGAGCTGCCTTTAGTTGCACATGAGATATCCAGGCCTTTTCAAAATGCTGGTTTAAAGGTGCAACATTCAGGGCTGCCAAAGCTTCTTCGTAGTACACCCCAACCTGTAATTTCCACATCTCAAAGCACTTAACAAAAAGAATATCGATCACTGACTAAACCTACAAGACCCGTACTTGTGGATTATAAACATGCACTTGAGAGTCTCGAATTATAGTTATCAAATGCAACTATAGTTCACTAAAGCAGCATATAACTCTATTGCAAAAATGCTAGTTTTACACTTCTTGCGAATCAGCCAAATTGACATTCATATCTATTAGACCGAAACTGATCGCTTATCTAATTCATTTAGCTGTTATAAAGGGAAATTTTGTACACATACCTGCCTGGAGATCTTGGCGCAGACCCCCGGGGTACTCCCTTTAGCTATGCTATTCTCGAACACGCACTCCTGGGCCTGCGCAAGCATTAGGCGCTCGAGCATCCCGGCGCACTCCAAGGATATGTCCACGGTGGTCGAGCTGCCGATCGACGCTTTGGTTGAAGCATTGTCTCTTAGAAACGCGAACGCCCCGGCCGCCCCCATGAACGCGTGCGATGCCAGCTTCCGCCCATCGACCGTGGACCGATCGTAGGAGAGCCCAATCTGGCTGTACACCGCGCCCAGATTGAATAGCACAGCAGCCTTCTCCAAATGAATGTTCTGCTGCGAGGCTTTCTGCTTCTGCTTAAACGCGTCGTGCCAGGTGAAGGTGACGGTGTTGATGTGGTCCTTGTCGGGTGAGATTGGGAAGCGAGTCTCGACGAGACAAAGGGCCTTGAAGTAATTCTGGAGGAGGTCGCGACGGGCTGAAGGGGTCGGATCGGGTTGGCGCTCGAGATCGGAGCGGAACTGCTTTAGGGTTTGGAGGTCATCCTCGAGGTTCTGGGCCTCGCGGTCAGAGTAGTTGAAGGCGATGTAGTTGCGGAGCGGGCGGTAGAGGTCAACGGAGGTGGTCTTCTTCTCGAATATCGCAAGCATTACGTTGGTGGCAGTCGCCGACGACGACGGAGTAGAAGCGGCCATAGCGGAGGACTTTGGAATGGAGTCGAAGGAAGATGGAGTCGAAGGAAGTAGAACAAGAGGAAGGAGTAATAACCAATAAGGATCGGTCAGTCAAACTGAGAGTAGCATGGTGCCACGGGTATTGCTTTTCTTAGGCAGGAAGCAAAACCGTTTCGTTGGGATGGGCCGGGCTGGACGGGTCCGGTAGTAACGCATTCTGAACCCATTCGCTTGATGACCCAGTCCAATGCAAAGGCATCGGGTCGCAGGCTGGCGTCGGAATATATCGAAAGTCGTAACCCCTAAAAAAGAAAAACGTGTTTTTTGAACTCTAGCGTGGGCGGTGCGCGATCGTCTATATACACCCAATCAGACGTCGAAGAAAATTCTGGAGAGAAGCGTGAGACCAGAGAGAGTCAAGCCCGAGTTCAAGCTAGAAGCCGGCTCGACCACGCCTCTTCGATCTGGGTCTCCTTCGCTTATTCTTCGACTCAGGTACCAGATCTTGATCCTCGGTTTTACGTTTTACTCACCTGCTGAGTCGTTCTAGTGTTTTCTCCGTCATTTTTTTTGTTGATTAATTTTTCCGAATTTTGATGATCTGGAAGATGCAGGTTTTCTTGTTAATTTATATTGTAATTGTTAAATTTCTGGATTTGTTCTCGATCAATATTGGTTTGTATAGATTCGTATTTTATGCGTTCTCGATGTGTTCTAGAGTTTTTTGTTACTTGCAATTCATAATGATAAATGCGTTATATCTCCGGTTTCTCAATTACATGTTTGGTTGCTAAGATAAATAAGTTGAAGGGAAAAATAACAATTTTTAACCTTTTGCTGGATCGGGGACTCTAGGAAACAAAAGATCTCAACTTCAACACTCGCAAAAGAACTCTTTGCTTAGTTGACGGGATGTTGACAATGCATATACTTGAACTGCTTTTTTATTTATTTTATTTCTTTTTGGTATCAAAAAAAGATGTCCATTTTTTTCATTTTGATTTTTAATGATTAAAGAGTTGTAGTACGTAGGATTATGATTGTGGACGTATTGTCTGATCTACGCTTGTTTTCATTGTCTTCTTTCTACAGATCTGTGTTGGGTAGCCTGGTGTGCCACACACATTGTCATTGTCATTGTCAGTCTGGTGAATATTGAAAGTATGTTCCATGTTCATTGTCAATCTGATGAATTACATTACCTATATTTGAGTATATTGTTTGTGTACCTCATTAGGAGGAATATGGAAAATTTGAAAGTATGTTTTATTGTACATTACATGTTATTCTGCAAATCTATGATTTGATGATGGAAGAGCTAACATTGTTTTTTCTCTTCTGTGAGATGTACTTCTGGTCATCATCATACCAAAATGCAGGTATTGAACTGGTTTTTGTATTTCAATGGACGCCAAGAGGTTCATCCAATTGGTTGAGGAGAAAAAGAAGAGAGCTTTGGAGAAGAAGGAGGCCCCTTTGAAATGGGAGCAGAAGCTAGAAGCTGCTGCTAAGGCAAAGGCTGATGCTGAAGCCAAAGAGAGGAAGCTGAAGGCTACAAAGCATAAAAGAAAATCAATGTCCCATTCAGATAATGACAGTGATGGTAACAGTGGTGATGGGGGAAGAAAGTCGAATAAAAGAAGCCACAAGAGGCACAGCAAGCATGCCCACTCTGACTCGAGTGGTGACAATGAAAAAAAGGAGAAGAAAACCAAGCAAAAGATGAGGAGACAATCCTCTAGCTCAAGTGATGATAGTGCTGATGACCATGAAGGTGGATCAGGTGAAGATTGGAAGAGAAAAAGGCAAAACCACAGAAGGCACAGGCATCATGATTCAAGATCTGATTCTGATAGTTCTTCGAGTGATGATGATGGTGAGGTAATCAAGAGGAGAGGCCATGCAAAGCGTCACAAACACCACAGGCGGTTGGAATCTAGTACTTCAGATTCTTTTAGTGAGAACGATGCAAAAATTCGAAAGAGAAGTCATGCAAAGCACCACAAACGCCATGAAAGGAGTGAATCTATTGAAAGTGCATCAGATGACAACCATGAAGAAGCAGGTAAACGAGCAAGGCACAAGACTCCTGGCCCCCAAGGCCACTACCGCCACAAACATTGACGCCATCACTTCGATGGGGACAGAAACCATTTGCGCGGGGAAGATTGAGAACAAAAATTTTGCTCGTGATGGTGACATGTATGAAGATTTCTGATATCCGTGATGATCAAGCTACCTTATTAGCGTTAATTTGCTTTGTTTTTTGGTTCATGGATTCCATGAAATTTTAATGCAAACTGGACGTGATTGGTACCAAAATTTGTGGAAGTCTCATGTTCAGACTTGATTAGTAATTAATTCCTAACGTATTTCTAAACCAGACTGACAGTTTTAGAACCAAATTTTAATTTGTGGTTTTGTATGGATTCTTGAGGTTTAAATTTTAGCTTCCAATATATATATATATATTATAAGTTTTAGCTTCCAATCTGATTGACCATGATTTCCCATGACAACCACCCCCAATTGTCTCTGCGATTCCATCTGTGGTAGCTTTGTCTGAGTATTTTCTTTTGACTTGACCCCCGGATTGAATTCCATGGTGGCATTTTCATAGGATGTAATTCGACTGGTTCCTCGATTGCAGCTTTCCAAAGAATCCAAACACATTGATTACGATATCGACTAAGAGCCTGTTTGGGGTTGCGGTGGAAAGTTAAAAAAGTGCTTTAAAATAATTTAAAGTACTTAAATAATAAAATTTACCTGTTTGGTAATTTTATATTAAAGTACTTTTAAATAACAAAAAGCTAAAAAAGTACATTTCAACGACAAAAAAATCTAATATATTACAAAAAGTAAGTCCTATTTTTTCGTGACATGTATATTACAAAAAAATCCTCACTATTTTACCACAACGACAACTTTGCCCCTCCTCTTCCCCCACCCCCCTTCTCTCTCTCTCTCTCTCGGACTCCAAAGACCTTCACGCCTTCAACTTTCAAATGGCAGTTTGTCTTCAACCTTTTTTTTTTTTTTTCTAATTACTGAAAAATCTATTAGACTATTTTCGTTATTATTTTATTATAATATTTTATTTCTATCAAAAATATATCCTTTTGTGTCATTTATACATCAAAAAGTACTTTTTAAATTTCTTTCCAAACAAATCTAATATATTTGAAAGTGCTTTAGACATATAGATCCCAAACAATAAATAGTTTTTTAATAGTAGAGCTTATTACGTTAAGCTCTAAGTTATAAGCCTTAAGTTAAAAGCAATATTTTCTACCACAATCCCAAACATGCACTAAGAATTTTTGGAATCCATTTGAGTCTTGTATTATTTACCTAGCCATCATTTTTCTTCATTGGATTGTTCACGATTCTGTGCACGACTCTTGCGGCTAAAGCAACAAGAAAATTGCAGACAAAATTATTGTCAACATGAAAAAGTCAAGCTGCGGGGGTCATCATCTCCTTGTACACTTGTCCTTTAATTAAGGGTTCAAGTCCATTGCAGGATAGCACATACCTCCATATTCTGTTCTCACATAACCGCAGGTTCACTTGAGGTCTACGACCTGTATGATACTCTCAGATTCCTGGATAGAAAAGAAAAATTGTAGAGATCCACTGGAAAGGATCCTATTATTGCTAGACTTGTCATCGTTCAGATCTGCACTGCAAGTTTACTCCTTTGTCAAAACTCATGTATGAATCCTGTAATTTAGCTTTGCTTCACTGTATTTCACGTACAAAGAAGATTCTCATAAATCTCACAATTGAGTTTTATTTTTATATGAAAAGCAGACATAAATATTGAGTATCTGGTTTGTCAAAAGTTGTTTAGTATCTTCTCACTTGACACTCCATCTGATACAAGAATCGTGGTAACTTCCTGCAAAAAGCGGAATAGTGTTAATCCTAAACATTCAATTTTGTTGATGATGACGTGATGCTTGAATTTGTAAATGCTAAAATCACTAGCTCCTTATCAGCGACTTACATAATACTGTGTTTTTGGGTTGGTTTTTTTTTTGGAAAAGGGGGAGGGGGTTTGTTAATACATATAATTTGGGGGAGCAACACCGGTCTGACATGGGGTAGTGACATAAATAACAGTAGCTATACTATCATATAGCATCCAAGAAAGGGTCTCATAACTATCTGCGGAAGGAGAACAAAAAAAGAAAGTGGCATGTACAGACAAAGGTAAAGTAATGTAGATTAACAGAAGACAGATACCATGCTGCTGCTATCAGAAAGCATCTACAATTATAAATTGGTTTCATGCAGCACTGTGCATGCTACACTAGTGATCCATAAAGGCTTTGAAAATATGGCACAGCACTCTTCAAAAGAAAAGACCTTAACAGTGGTAGATCCAAACAGCAGAAAAGTGTGCGCGTTCGCATCTCATTCACCTAAAATTGTGGGTATTCAAGGCTTTTCCCAAGCTCACTGTTGAAATAAGATCTGATGACATTGCATTAGGGAAACTAAACCCCTCGTCTCTCCATATCTCAACACTTCAGCACAGTTGTTACATGTAGCAGCTTATACAGTAATTATGTGATCATTCAGATAATACTCACACAGTAAGGAAGCAAATTCAATTCAGAATTTGTGGTGTTTACTACTGCTTAAGTCTATCTCATCCATTTCAAGTTGCTGCCCATATACTTGAAGTAATCCCCCGCCCCCTTTTTCCCTTTGCAATCCGTTCATTAATAGGGTTGCTACTCCCATGACCCATACCAATCAAGTCTTAATTGCTACTCCTATAGATTTAAGTGTTAATGACATGAGACCTGATGTTCACAAATTGGAAGTGAAACAGACTATATTCTAGATGCCAACTAGTACAAAATCCAACAACCATAATTTTAATGCATTTTGGCTTTTTAATCCTAACGAGAGTACCCATAGTTTTGGACATTATTACCTAACTACTGGCTTGGATTATAGTATAGTGTTGAAAGGCATATCATGAACTTGATGATAGGTTATCATCTGTTATGAGACAGAAAGAAGCAAATAAAATAAATTTAACTAAAAGAACGGAAGACCTCAGTCATCTGATTCTGCCCACAGAGCACGGCACCAACAGACTGAGGACTGGAAATTCGCTTCTCTCTAGTGAAAGCAGCCTGCAGAAGCAAACACGTACGCAGATATTAATTCAACTCTTGGGACAGACAAGACCAAAGCTCAATTTCTTGCGTGTACACTCTACCTGGACAAAGCCACTTTCACCGGTCCAACTGTCATCTGGTTGGGATAATACGGGCACAATTTTAATCCCAGAGGATTCCCAATGTTTAAATCTATCCTATAAGAGGGAAAATCACAAGTTTTAAAAGTGGCTTCTATTTAATGGACTAGTTCTGCATTCTACAAAATAAACATGTAACACAAACTACAAACAGTAAGCAAACCTGATAAGCCATACGCTTTAGGTTTCTAGCACCATAATAAAGCCTCACGTCAGATCTCTTAGAAGCATTAAATCCAGACTCAATGAGAGAGCGAATGGGACTGTAAAGTCACGAAAATTAGTAAATGATGAGAAAGTGAAGATGGAAAAATCTACAAGCATTGACATTTGAGTGGAGATCAAGTAACACTATCAAATTATCGGATATGGACCGGAGTGCAGAATAATGCAAGAAAATTAGATTCAGCAGATAAAAGGTAGTTAAGAGAACATAGGCGCTCGATCAAATTTACAATCTTTATGACAAGATTCAAACCACTGATGATATCAGCCAAAAAAAAAGCTAAAAAGCTCTATGTAGTTTGCTTTGCAGGCATTACATTATAGGGAATGAGGCTCAGATAAGGCATAAACTGGAATCCTTTTGCTCAAAAAATGGTGGTACAAAGGACTTCTAATCTTCAAATAGAAAAGGTTTCGACTTCGAGTACAGTTGGTAAGCACTGAAAAAGGTTCGTTTGGTACAAAACAGTCCATTTTGCTTCAGTAATTTCAAGGGACCAAACGACAATAAGCTACGAAAATCAATCAGAAATCTGACCTAATTGCCGATCCTGTGGCGAAAATCAGAACCGTAGAATAAACTTCGGGCGGCTCGATCCGGTCGATTTGAAAACCTCTGCCCATGACCTGGCTGAGCTCAACCACATCTCCCTTCTTCAAGCCACAGAGGAGCTCGGCGGTCGAACCAGAAACGCTCTTCACCAGGAAGTCGAAAGCGCCACTCTCAGCGGCGAACGAGGGCGGGGAAGCGATTGCGAGGAACGAAGGCTTAGCAACGTCGGGAACTCGGAGCTGGAGGTACTGACCGGCACAGGTGTGGGACGCGACGAGGTCGGGGGCGTCGGATAGGTCGATGGACACGTGGAAGAGGGACTCAGCGGCTGGCTCTACTTCGGAGAGGGACGCTTGGGTCCAGACGGTGGTATCCTGCCGTACTGCTGCGGCAGATACGGTGGAGAATCGGCGGTAGCGGTGGAGCCTCAATTGGCAAAGGTTGAGGCGGAGTAGGATACACATGGGAGGGGGGAGAGGGCTAAAGTGCGCATGGGGAAGAGAAGGCTTTACACAGAGGCGAGTAGGGGAGAGTGTCGAGAACATGCTTTCCTTTTATGAAGCGTTCTCTGTTAACTCGGTCTTTGCGGCGGAGACAGAGGGAGCCGACGTGTTGCCTTAGACGGTGAAGGTAAGATTACGAAAATTTTGAGACACGATAGTTATTATCCTCGAGTTCGGTTTTCCGTAAAATTTCTTATAAATTAGTTAAAAAATGATATTTTTTAAAAAAAATTTCTAAATTTTATTTATTTTTTAAAAAATTTCTATATCTCATTTTCTATCCTTTCTCTATTTTATTAAAATAATATTTATCTATTCTTTCTATATTATTTTTTTCTTTCACTTCTATTTATAAATTTAATTACTCAATATTTTTTCTTATATTTTGAATTATTACTTTAATGAATATTTTAAACAAAAATTTAAATTATTTTTTGTGGGTATGATAATATTTTTATAATTAATTTTTTTATTTTCTTAATTATTTAAATTATTTTTAAAATTATTATTTAAAATTATAATAAATATGAATATAATATAAAGTATATATGATTGGAAGTAGATAAATATAATAGAAAGTGTAAATTATTATAATAAAATATTAATAAAAAATAATATAAAGATGTACAGCAGTTCCCTAAATATAGAAAATCACTATACATTTCTCAATTACTTTTTGCAAAGTAGAATCCAGATGTAGACATGATTTTAAATAAATCCTTAAAATTTCTATCAAATTATCAGGACAAGTACCATTTGCAGTATCGGTTGGGATGCTCTTACATCGAACGAACGGGAAAGCTCCTAAAATTATTACTCGCTTTCCCAACTGAGGATTTTAGGAATTAATATTGTAATTTCCTTTCAAAATATTATTTTTCATGAAGGAAATTATTTATAATATTCTGTTGGATTGCCAACCAAACAGACACGCTAGGCGTCCGAATCAGTTCAATAATCTGGTAGATTTCGGAGTGTAATTCTTTTTTTAGATCGATCCGAATCTGAGAATATATATATATACTTTTAAATATTTTATTTATATAATATTATTTTATATAATAATTATATAGTTTTTATTAAAAAAATTACAATTGATAATATATACAATAAAATTATTTAATATTTATTAATCATGTATAAAATATTTTTTTTATAGGAATGTATAAAATATTACAAACATCACTTAATATTAATTTTATTAATTTTTAGTAAAATATATATATATATATTCATGGACCGAATCGATGTACCGATGGCTAACGGTCCTATACGGTAATAAGAATGAACCAAAATTACAACCCTGCATGCTACAACTTTGAGGCCAAATCCGGAGGACAAGTGAAACTTCAATAGAAGCGAAGTCCTAGAAAATACGCGAGGATTGAACCTCAATAGTAAACAATTTCCATGTGAAAAAAAAAGCAGGGGTTTAACATTAACAGGTTTCAATGTTCCGAACACAAAAAAGGGTAAAAAAATATACATGTCCGCTTTCTTTTTCCCCTTATTAAACCAACTAAGAAAAAAAAAAGGGGCAGGCCACCCTCTCTCCGTTTCCTTCACTCTGCAATCAGATTGAAACAGAAATGGAAAATTCTGATACATTCAGTCTCAAAAAAAATATGAAAAACCCATTGCTGGCATTGTCAACACCACCTAAATTATTGATTTTTTGCAATTATGAGAAATGAGGGAGATATAGGGATAGGTCTAAGATGCAGATTCCTTGGCAATCTTCTCTGCCTTAGCAATGACCTCATCAATACCTCCAACCATGTAAAACGACTGTTCCGAAAGGTCATCGTATTTTCCATCCAACACTCCCTGTCAACCAAAAGACAACAAAATATATGAATTAGTAAAGGTCATGGACACTGTCATCAAAACTAGGCACCAAAATTCGTATGCCAACGTTGTTTTTTAGCATGTATCCGTCAGCTGGCGGGTGCAGATGGATATGCCTCATAGCTTGTTTATTTGCACAATCGTTATTTTCCATCAACGAACAGCTATACAAACCCTACCCAATGAAACCAACAATACTAGACAAATTACATGAAGATCTGTAACCATTCAATGCCTCGGGCCCCACACGTAGGATTGTTAATTTTTCAACTTCTAAATAACTTTATGAAAAACTACTTCATTCAGTTAAGTTTAAGAACTTTCAATATGTTCCAGATTAAAAGCCCAGTGGGCATAAATATCCAATGAAAGATGTAGATATTTCTTCATATGGATGATCTAGACAACAGACATGAAAATTTTCCCAAACTTCACGATCAGATGTGAATGATAGTATTGGATGGACATAGGACGTACCTGGAAGCTGGTAATACTCTCTTTAAGTTCCACGTACTTGCCAGGAGCACCGGTGAACACTTCTGCAACATGGAAAGGCTGGCTCAAGAACCTCATAATTTTACGTGCACGAGCAACGGTCAGCTTGTCATCTTCACTGAGTTCATCCATTCCCAAAATAGCAATGATATCTTGCAGATTCTTGTAGTTCTGGAGAACCTTCTGCACTCCACGAGCAGTATTGTAGTGTTCCTCACCCAAAATGTGAGGGGAGAGCATACGAGATGTAGAATCTAGAGGATCGACAGCAGGATAGATACCAAGCTCGGAGATCTATTTACATTAAAGCAACAGAGAAGTAAATACACGATAAATTGGGTAATAATGATTCCACAGGAATTATTAGTACTTCATCAAACATGAGCAAACCTGTCGAGACAACACAGTTGTGGCATCCAAGTGAGCAAAGGTGGTGGCAGGAGCTGGATCTGTCAAGTCATCGGCTGGCACATAGATAGCTTGGACTGAGGTAATGGACCCTTTCTTGGTGGTTGTGATACGCTCTTGAAGGCCTCCAAGATCGGTAGCCAAAGTTGGCTGGTAACCAACAGCAGATGGAATACGACCAAGCAAAGCAGACACCTCAGAGTTAGCCTGCAGGATGCACCAGCAAGAACAGGGAAGACAGCATCGTTAGCAAGATAAATTGAATTATTTAAGATAATCCTTCAGGGAAGGCAAAGGCTCCTTCAACTTACTTGCGTAAAGCGGAAAATGTTGTCAATAAAGAGAAGCACATCCTGCCCCTCAGCATCACGGAAATGTTCGGCCACAGTCAGACCGGTAAGACCAACACGAGCACGAGCACCAGGGGGCTCATTCATTTGACCATAGACAAGAGCACATTTGCTTTCAGCCTGAAAGATGGAAACAATGTAGCTAAAATATGAGGAATCAAAAACAAAATTAAAAGAATGACACTTGTGTGGCAACCAACGAGATAAGGAAACATGTTAATGCATTCTATTAACCTGCTTATCACCAAGCTTAATCACACCACTCTCCATCATTTCCCTGTACAAGTCATTACCCTCTCGAGTGCGTTCTCCAACTCCAGCAAACACTGAGAAACCACCTGTAAAAAAAACCAGATAACTAAAACTAAGAAAATTGATTAGCAAATAGTGCCTGACATGCATATTGAGTAAAATCAAACCAACCATGAGCTTTGGCAACATTGTTGATAAGTTCCATAATAAGCACCGTTTTTCCTACACCAGCACCACCGAAAAGACCAATCTTACCGCCTCTTTGGTATGGTGCAAGGAGATCAACAACCTGTAGATGAAAAATATAAAATAAAAATTTTCCAAGTTTATCACAACACACTTACAAACTCTATATTACACAAGAATCCAGGCTCTAGAATAGAAGGGACGGGCAGAAAATACCTTAATTCCAGTAACAAGGATTTCTTGTTCAGTTGCCTGCTCAACAAATGATGGAGCTTCTCTATGGATGGGCAAATAGTGATCGGTTTCTGTTGTATTCCCAGTAAAATTGTCAGAAAACTCACATCATGTGAATCAACAGTAATCTTGAACTGCTATACATTCAAAGGTTTATATGGTTCTTACTGATATCACCCCTCTCATCAATAGGCTCTCCAATAACATTTATGATTCGGCCAAGAGTAGCTCTACCAACAGGCACCTAAAGGATATATAAAAAGCAACTTAGAGGAGGAATATAAAAGGTCAGAAACAACAACACAGTTAATAAATGGCAAAACATGTTGATAATCACATATCAAAAAATAAATAAATGAAGAAAACACATCGGCAGGTTTTCTAACAAAAAAGTACACTACCGAGCAGATTTTTTTTTTTTTTATGTAGTAACAATACCCAGCAAATATAAAGAATTTCTTCTCAAAAAGAGTAAAATTACGATTTTCCAAAACCAAATTGAATATCCTGGTGTAAACTCAAATAAGGAACTGGGTACTGGTGAAGTTCCAGTGGCTAACCCTGATTATGGTAGCAGAATATTGATCCGCAACAGGCATTTGCAGAGTTTGAATTATGCTAGTCAAAAGATATTGACCTTTCACAACAATCAGCAACGCAGCAGCATGATTACCACTTCAAGGATTCATGCATCATATATTAACCCTCGACCAATACTAGAACAGAATCTAGGCTTCCTAATATCCTTGGTCCATTGTTCCACTTTTTTTTATAGGTAATCAAGAACAAATTTTATTGATAGTATAGGCATATAGCCCATGTACACGGGTCGTATACAAGAGAATTGGTCCATTATTCCATATCAAAACAATAACTCGAAAACAGATAAGAAGAGCAATAAAAAACTAAATTTTATTCGACAAACTAAAAGATTTTTGTCAAAATTAATAGTCTTGCGTGAATCATATTCAAATGAGTGACATTGTTGATCGATAGATGTATCGATAAAAATATCTAAAAAATAAGAGAAAGGGGAGATTCTTTTTTATGATAAAAACTTTATTCATTTCAAATTTTTTCGCAAAATAGATTAATGATTCTGTTCCGAAGATGGGAAAAATTATTTTCAACAGCACAAAATGTTCGTTTAAGACTAGCTGATCAGAGTGAAGTCTTGTTTAATCAAAAATATAATATTTTTTCCTTTCCAGATTTGCTCATCCCACAAAAAAAAACACCCAGATCTACAAATCACAACAGGGATGGGTCAGCTAATTTCCACAAATCTGAACACCAAATTACTCATCTTTCATCACCAAATCTCGTCAAATAAGAACCATCAACCAAAAAACAAAAACCAAATGAATGTAACTCACGGTGATAGGAGAACCGGTGTTGAGTACGCGCTGCCCCCTGACCAACCCTTCGGTACCGTCCATAGCAATGGTACGGACCACGTTCTCCCCCAAGTGCTGAGCCACCTCCAGCACCAGGCGGATCGAGTTGTCCAGCACCTCCAGCGCCGTGAGGATCGGGGGAAGCCCTTCCTGGAATCTCACATCCACCACAGCACCGATCACCTGGCACACCTGCCCAATCGCTCCAGCTCCAGTGAACTCGTCGGTAATCTTGCCTCCCTTCCCGGCTTCCTTTGGCGGAGTCGGCGGAGAAGGCGGAGCAGCCGCGGCAGCAGAGGTCGAGTACTCGGCCAAGCGCGTGAGGAGGTAGCCATACGGAGACGCGCAGTTTGGGGGCGCTGGGGATGCAAGTCTAGGGCTAGGGCTGGAGATCGGAGATCTGGCAGAAGATCGCCGTGCTGACGATCGGAGAAGAGAGGATAAGACCCTTCGAGAAGCCATTGTGTAAGAGCTTCGTCAGAGTGAGAGAGAGAGAGAGGCTAGGGTTTGTGAATTCCGGGTGTGGGACTTTTAAGTACAGCTATAGTGGCTAAAATGGGAATATCGATTTTATCTTTTCTTTTCTTTTTTTTCTTTTTGACGTTGCCAAGGTTGCGGAACCTTGACCACTTGCAGCATTTTATCGTGGAAACGATGTCGTCTAACCTGTTGGCGAAATAAGTTCCCTTTTTGGTGATACCCGTAAAAGTTCAATTATACTCTGGGATGGACTGAACTAAAAGACTTTTGTACCCTCGTACATATGCTCCACTAAACTGGGTGACCAACTAACAAGAAGTCAAAAGGTGGTGCAATTGCATGTGGCCTAATCCTTAAGCCCAATTTGCTGTTAAATATCTCATTTTATTTTATATAATTATTATAATTTTTTAAAATTTTAATATAAAATATTTTAATTTTTTAAAATTTGAAAGCAAAATTAATTATATAAAATTAAAATTATTATTAATGAAGTAGTAGACTACATTGATTAAATGTGAAATAATTTAATAAATATTATAAATATATCATTTAGAATTGTAAATGATAAATATACCAAGTCAAAGATGAAAGGCTGAGTTTTGTTCTTGCTTATGCAAAGCATACTAATGAATGTTTTGAGTGTAAAAATTTATAAAAATGAATACTGGAATTCATTGATTTTTTCTTGAAAAATTCTATATATTTTGTGAAAATGATTGAAAAACGAATGATAAGAGGAGGGAGTGTAATAAGTATTTTGTGAAAAGCATTTGATGTTTTCATTCTCTCGTAAATAACTAAAGACCTAATTAAAATACATTTCTCTATAGAATTATAAATTTATAACATATGCTACCTTAATTTCTCACATAAATTATAATAGCTTCTCATATTTATGAGAATTCGGAGGCTTTTTGCCTCGGGTTTTTGAAAGAATGAAATAACAAAACAAAGTGTAGGTATTTTGATTTCAACATAAAAACTTTATATTTGATACTCTCTTTCTCTTATATAAACCTTTATTATTTAGCATAACAAATATAAAAATACTTAATAAATATTATAATAACCACACTGCCATAAAAATAAACAATAAGTAGTCTTTTTGACCCAACTCTTTGGAATTTGGAGTTCACAATATGGTGTTTTTGTTACAAAGTTTAGATAATATGAGATGAGACGTTTTGTTAAATATTTAATAAAATATTATTAAAATATAAGTTGAATTATTTATTATATTTTACATGAGAATTTGTAACGAGAATATGAAATGAAATAGTTTGGGTTTGGGTATCCAAACCACCTCTTTAACATTACAAATACATTTTAAGTAATCAGGTTTTTACTGCAGGGGTGTCAAATTGTATTAACGGATCGTGTTTATATCGTGTCAAAGTATGTATATTATACTATATGGATTAACCTAAACATGACCCATTAAGCTTATTGTGTCAAAATTTTATACTCTAACACGACCAATTAATATAAATAGTTGACCCGATCTGGCACAGTAGACTGTAGTGAATATTACAAAATACATTAACACGAACCAACCTGGCCCATTTCAACCCAATTTATGTAAATGTGGTGAATAAATCTGAAATTAACCCGTTTGACCTGATTAAGTTTAGTATAATTTTATATAAAAATGTTAAAATCATAATATATACAAAAAAATATATAAAACTAACTACAAGTCTAAAATTACAATCCAAATAATTAAAGTATCAAAATTAAAATTCCAACAATTTTACTTTTAGTTATAAGGGTATAATTGTAATTTTAACTTTATTAACGAGTCAAAATGGGTTAACCTGTTATCAATCTATTAAGCAATCATGTCTTAACGAATCAATTTATTTTAACTTAAATTAGTTAAGATTAAATTTTTATTTTTATTTTTTTGAAAAGAACCTCACATTCTCATTTCATTCACTATAACCAATTGTTACAGATTTGTCAAAGAATACATGAGAAAATACTTCTTCTGGACAATCTTCCATCCAAACTAATTCCTCATCTAAACCAATTGCTTTCTTGGCCAAGCTATGTGCTACCTTATTTCCTTCTCTATATATGTGTTGCAACTTCCCACTACTTACACAAGAAAAAATACTTCTCAAATCATCTACTATTTGTCCATACCAAGCCCAGTTTTCATCTCTATTGTTTACAGCATTTACTATGGTCAGGGCATCACCCTCAAATACAATATTTATAAACCTCAGTTCAGTACATACCTCGACAGCTCGCCACAGTGCTTGTAATTCAGCAACTATTGGACTGCAGATATTAGTTCTAGGCATACACAAGCATGTAAGGACTTCACCTTCCTCATCCATTATCACCACACCATCACCCATCTTTAAATCTTTCTGATCAAAAGCTGCATCCCAGTTGATTTTCACTATATTTTCTCCAGGCCTCTTCCATTTCACTTGTCTACCACCTCCTGTAACCGACAGCCTATTACCCTCTCCCACCCTTTGAGCTTCTCTGTATTCCTCCAAGTCTTCAATAACTAATCAAACACTTTGGCCCTGTAAATTGTTCTTCAAAAATCAGTTTGTTTCTTCTCAACCAAAGTTTCCGCATGGACACAGCTGCCATTTCAACCTCCATTTTAGGCAACTTCTGAATTATTCTATCCCATACTTCACTCAAGCTTTCATCACTGCAGGACCACTTCCTTAGAGGGCTAGCATTTTCTGCCCATACATCCCTTGCAGCTTCACAACTCCATATAGCATGACCCACATTTTCAACTTCTCTAAAACAAATAGGACATGAGTCATCTTCCACCAACTTTCTTTTGACTAAATTCTGTTTTGTCGGAAGACAGTCATCCAATGCTCTCCACATGAAGTTTTTAACCACTGCAGGAACTTCCATCTTCCATAAAGCCTTCCATCTGCCACTTCCATGATTTCTACTAGAGGACTCCCTTTTGCTTTTGTTTTTCAGTTTCATATCTAAATGATATGCACTCCTTACTGAGAATATCCCATTACTTGTATAGCCCAAAATTTGCTTGTCATTGGCACCCCTTCTGCTAACAGGAATCAGTTTCACAATATTGGCTTCTTCACTTCCCAACACCTTTTCCACTACCTCCATTTTCCATTTTCCTTTCTCCATAAGCTCCGCAACCTTTACTTCCCTACTAAGAACCTGTACAGGAACTTGAGATGGTCTCCAAGAGGTCCATGAGGGTATCCATTTGTCTTTCCATATGCCTATCTGTTTTCCATTCCCCACCCTCCAAACTACTCCCTCTTTGAGTAATCTCAAAGCACCCCATAAGCTTCTCCATATAACTTAAGGGCACCACCCAAGCTTTGATGACATTAGATCCCTTCTTCTAAAATATTTCTCTTTAAGAATTGTGGCTGACAAGGATCCAAGATCAGTTAAAACTCTCCAGCATTGCTTAGCCAGCATTGCTGAGTTGAAGCTGTCCATATCCCTAAAGCCTAATCCACCTGAGTATTTTAGCAGCCCCTATTCTTTCCCAACTCCTCCAATGTGTTTTCCTATCATTTTGTTTGTGGCCCCACCAAAACCTTACCATTAATGAAGATATTTCAGAACACAACCTCTTAGGAAGACGAAAAACACTCATGTGGTATGTCGGGATAGCTTGAATTACAGCTTTTAGAAGCACTTCTTTTCCAGCTTGAGATAGAAACTGATTTTTCCAGCTGTTTAGTCTCTGCCATATCCTTTCCTTAATACCTCTAAATGCATTGTATTTCGACCTTCCAACCATTGAAGGTAGGCCTAGATACTTTTCACTATCACTGTATAGTCTTGCCCCAATTACTGCCTTTAATTGCCTCCTCTCCTCCCTTCTTGTATTACCATTGAAAATTATTGAAGTTTTTTTATCATTTAAACATTGACCTGAGGCTATCTCATATATTTTCAGTAGCTCCTTCAATCTTCTCCATTCTCTCAAGTTGGCTTTACAAAATAAAATGCAGTCATCTGCAAACATTAGATGGGTTACAGCTGTTCCCCCTCTAGTTACAGTAGCCCCTCTCACCTCCCCCTTTTTCTCAGCTTCATTGATCAGACTACTAAGCCCCTCGGCACAAAGTACAAACAAAAATGGAGACAATGGATCTCCTTGCCTGATCCCCCTTGAAGGGTCAAAACACTCACCAACTCTGCCATTAACTAGTGTAGAATATGATACTGTTGAGACAGTTCTCATGATTAATTGCACCCACTGATCACAGAAGCCCAGCTTGTTCTTCACTTCCTCCAAGTACCTCCACTCTACACGGTCATAGGCTTTGGACATGTCCAATTTAATCGCCATACTCCCCTCCTTTCCCCTTTGCCTATTTCTCATTGAGTGCAACAGCTCATAAGCTATTAGAATGTTATCTGAGATCAGTCTTCCCCTAATAAATGCACTTTGTTGGTAAGAAATCACATCAGGCAATACAACTTTCAACCTATTTGCTAGTGTCTTAGCCATTATCTTGTATAAGACATTACACAAGCTTATAGGTCTAAATTCTCCAACTGTAACAGGCTCTTTAACCTTGGGAATCAGTGCTATAAGAGTCTGATTTATACTTTTCAAGTCCCCACTTCCTTTCATAAACTCCATCACAGCCAAACACACATCCTCCCCTACTACATGCCAATATTTCTGGTAAAAGCAAGCACTAAAGCCATCACTTCCCGGGGACTTATAAGGGCTCATTTGGAACACTGCAGTTTTTATCTCTTCTCTTGTAACTTCCTTAGTTAGGAAGTCATTCATACCCTTACTCACCTTAGCTTTGATAAATTTCGTACCAGCTTGGATCATATCCATAGTTGGTTCTCCTGATGACAAAACTTCTGCAAAATGCTTCTTGAAAGCCCCTTAATCCCAACCTGGTCCTTCATCACTCTGCCATATGAATCAGAAACTTGAAGTATTCTGTTTTTTTTCCTTCTTTGACTTGCACATGCATGAAAAAACCTTGTGTTTCTGTCCCCATGCTGAAACCAGTTTCTTTTGGCCCTCTGTTTCCACTTCACATCCTCTTTTTCCAACAGCAAACCAACTTCCCCTTTTAACCTTTTTATTTCCCCACTTATACTTCCATCTTCTACCTCCTGTAACTCCATTAATTTCTGAGTTTTTTTCTCTCAACTCCTCTCCCTCTCTTTTATTTTTTACTCTACCCCAATTCTGCAGGACAGCACCACATTTTTTTAAAGCCATCTTCATTTTTTCTACATAAGAATTTCCCCCTTCATTCATCCTCCACTCCCCTTTTATTACCTCCTCACACTCCACATCCTTAGTCCAGCAAGCTTCAAACCGAAATATTCTTTTCCTTGGCCCATTTACCTTATTCATTGATAAATGCAACACAATTGGTTTGTGGTCTGAGCATCTAGCAGGTAACACTTTTACCATCACCTCCTTATACAGCTCATTCCACTTGCCATTTGCCAAGCATCTGTCCAACCTTTCTTTTACAAAAGTACCATCCATATGACCATTGCTCCAAGTGTATCTACCTCCACCATAGCCCAAATCAAACAATTCATTCTCCTCCATGGCCTCCCTAAACATCCTCATCTGACTCTCTTCCCTTTGTCCACCTCCCCATTTCTCGGTTTGACAGATGATCTCATTGAAATCACCTGCCACACACCAAGAAACTTCTGCTTCTGGTTTCAACATGTGCAGCAAATCCCAAGATAACTTCCTCTTAGCTTTTTCAGGATGGCCATAGAAGCCAGTGAATAACCACCTCTTTTGCAAATCCACATCTAGAATCCAAGCACTCATATGCCATCTAGAATAGTTAATAATCTCTACTTCCATCTCATCAAACCATAGTAGAGCCAAACCTCCTGCCTTTCCTACAGGATCCACAACAAAACTTTGATCATACCCCACTCTTCTTCTAATTCCATCAATCTTTTTTGTGACGATCATGGTTTCAATTAGAAACATGACTTTGGGCCTCTTATCCTTTGCTAGGGAGCAAAGATCCTGAACTGTCCGAGGGTTCCCAAGCCCTCGGCAGTTCCAACTTAGGATATTCATTGTAATAGGTGTGGCTGCTTCACAGCCACCACCTCAACATTATCAACGTCAAACTCCACAAACTCATCTCTCTTTTTTACTCTTTTTGCTTCTGTTTCCTTTACCTCCCCCCCTTCTCTTTTTTTCTTGAAAGTTTGGTCCCCCTCAATCCCTCCCTCTTTCTGTTTACCCCTTGCCCTTCTTTTCCATCTCCTTTCCCTTTCCAGAATATTTCCTTTTCTCTCATCCTCACTAATCACTTGTACACCCCCCACAGTGTTCCTCTCCTCTCGGTCCCTTTCATCCCTCCCTTCCTTCCCCTCCACAATTACTCCATCTTCCTTCATACTAACCCTCACACTTTCCTCTCTGATTTCAGTATCTTTTTTCACCTCCACTCCCTCTTTCTCACTCCTCTCCTTCTCCACTTCTTTCTCCTTTTTTTCCTTTCTACATCCTTCATCTTCTATATTCCCTTTCCACCCCTTAAAGTTCCCCCAAGATCCTCCACTGGCTCTAAGCCAGGGACCAAATTGAGTTCTCCTCTCCCCTTCTATAGACTGTGACAGTTTACCCCCATGTACATCCCTCTTCCCCATGGATAATACAACCACACTTGAAACACAACTTAGGAAGTTTTTCATAAGTGAAAGGAACCCATAGCTTCTTCCCTTCCACCTCTATAGTTCTCCCTCTCGCCACAACCTTTCTCAAATCCATCTCCACTTTTACTCTCAGATAACTCCCCCATCCAACATCATCATTTGGTGCATCCACCTCTTCCCCTTTCCCTATGGATTCTCCAATTTCTTTCCCCACACTATACTCCATACATGACAGAGGCAGATTGTGCATATGCACCCAAAGAGATATCAGATCAAAGTTAATCTGAGATGGCTGAGTCATTCCATCAAACGGTTTCAGTGCAAACATCAGATTATCAAACAACCAAGGGCGACCTTCCAACACACGCCTCTTATCACCCTCGGTTGCAAAGATAATTATGAAAATATTCGTACGGATCTCAGTAAACACAGGAGGTCTACTTACCTTCCAAATCTTAGACATCGTAGCACTCACCACCTCCCTCCCCTTGGTGCGATTAGAACAAACCTTCCCGATCAAGCTGCATTCACCTCTGTTCCTCATTTTCATCGAGCTTCCAATCCGCACGCTAATGGTTTCATTTTCCTCTTCATTCAGACTCAGCCTCTTCCAAATGCTCTCCAAATCCTCCATCGAACCTGCTGTACCACGATCGTGAACAACACTCCGAACCTCACCTTCTACGGTGAAGACTTTGAACTTCTCCTCCTTTTGCGCCCTCAGGCCGTTATAGAGAGAGAAGAGTTTTTTTGATTTTACAGAACCACCATTTGAGAGTCTAATTAGGAGGGATGTCTTAGTTAAGATTAAATTTAAATCCACTATTATCATGTTATATTTGTGTTAAATTAACATTTTGCGTACATATTACCACTCTAATTTGTAGGTATTAAATCGAGCAATGAAAAAATCAATAATATCTCTAAATTAAATAAAAGTCAGTAAGATAAAAACTCCCGCCAAATTGTGAACCCCGCTTCCCTCCACATGACCCACTACGGGCTGCAGCAAGTAATCCCGCGTTTCCTCCTCGAAAGTCGAAACAAACCCACCTCGGTCCTCGAAGCTGTATATAAAACTCTAAAGCCAATTTTCGTTCTCTTCCCCTCTTCGATGAGTGACATCCAATCCCGGGTTAGGACCCATTCTCATCCGAAGACAGCGGAGTCCTGTNTGATACCCGTAAAAGTTCAATTATAATCTGGGATGGACTGAACTAAAAGACTTTTGTACCCTCGTACATATGCTCCACTAAACTGGGTGACCAACTAACAAGAAGTCAAAAGGTGGTGCAATTGCATGTGGCCTAATCCTTAAGCCCAATTTGCTGTTAAATATCTCATTTTATTTTATATAATTATTATAATTTTTTAAAATTTTAATATAAAATATTTTAATTTTTTAAAATTTTAAAGCAAAATTAATTATATAAAATTAAAATTATGATTAATGAAGTAGTAGACTACATTGATTAAATGTGAAATAATTTAATAAATATTATAAATATATCATTTAGAATTGTAAATGATAAATATACCAAGTCAAAGATGAAAGGCTGAGTTTTGTTCTTGCTTATGCAAAGCATACTAATGAATGTTTTGAGTGTACAAATTTATAAAAATGAATACGGGAATTCATTGATTTTTTCTTGAAAAATTCTATATATTTTGTGAAAATGATTGAAAAACGAATGATAAGAGGAGGGAGTGTAATAAGTATTTTGTGAAAAGCATTTGATGTTTTCATTCTCTCGTAAATAACTAAAGACCTAATTAAAATACATTTCTCTATAGAATTATAAATTTATAACATATGCTACCTTAATTTCTCACATAAATTATAATAGCTTCTCATATTTATGAGAATTCGGAGGCTTTTTGCCTCGGGTTTTTGAAAGAATGAAATAACAAAACAAAGTGTAGGTATTTTGATTTCAACATAAAAACTTTATATTTGATACTCTCTCTCTTATATAAACCTTTATTATTTAGCAAACAATATAAATACTTAATAAATATATAACCACCTGCCATAAAAATAAACAAACGAGCTCTTCTATATGCAAGCAGACCGCATACAAAAATGCAAACTATTGATGACGTGGCAAGTAAAAAAAACAGAGAAGCTTCATCTTTTCGTACGAACGTTGGCTTCAAGCTTCATCTTCTCCTCTCTAAGAAATCCTAAATCATAGGATTTCGTCTCCATCTTCCCATTTTCTCCATCTATTGCAGATTTTCGGCGAGATTTATTAGATTGGTGATTGTCATATAAATCCCTGAACTCTGTCAAGGTTAGTCATCTCCTTACAAAGAATCGATGCTTAAACTTTCATGAATGGATGAATGGAAAAGCAAAACCAGATCCCACAATATCATATTCTACATCATGAAAAATACTGCTTGATAATTTGAAATATAAAATAAAATAAATCGGCAAAACCAGATCCCACAATATCATATTCTATATCATGAAAAATACTGCTTGATAATTTGAAATATAAAATAAAATAAATCGGCAAAACCAGATCCCACAATATCTATTCTACATCATGAAAAATACTGCTTGATAATTTGAAATATAAAATAAAATAAATCGGCAAAACTACCAATCTTAGGAGCACCGAGAATATATATGCACCAAAAAGAGGATAGAAGTGGAGATAACAACATAAAAAAAACTGGGGGGCCTTCGTGGGTTGCAGGAGGGACTATCTAAGCCTATCTAAAAAATGCATCTTAGAAACCCATTTCAGAAATACTAGGTTAGGGTTCAGAAACCCATCTTAGATGGATGAGGGAGGATGAAATGGACAAGGGATATTGGTGAGAGTGAGATGGACGAGAGAAATGGGGGAGAGGAGATGGGGGTGAGTGAGAACGGACAAGGGAGGAGGAGAATGGCCGAGAATCCTCTTGAAACGCACCGTTTTATTTTACTTGTCAGTATTAGTGCGCAATTTGGTGCGCTAACCGCCTGCAACAAGAGTTTTCCTAAACATAAGTAGTCTTTTTGACCCAACTCTTTGGAATTTAGAATTCACAATATGGTGTTTTGGTTACAAAGTTGAAATGAGATGAGATGAGATGTTTTATTAAATGTTGAATAAAATATTGTTATAATATAATTTTTTACTATTTATTTTGTTTTATGATTTGAAAAAGTTGAATTATTTATTATATTTTGTGTAAAAATTTGTGAAATTTGTAATGAGAATATGAGATGAGATAGTTTGGATTTGGGTATCCAAACCACCTCTTAAAACATTACAAGTACATTTTAAGTAATCAAGTTTTTATTGTAGGAGTGTCAAATTGTGTTAACGGGTCATGTTCATATTGTGTAAAGGCATGTATATTATACTATATGAATTAATCTGAACACGACCCATTAAGTTTATTGTGTCAAAATCTCAAATCCTAATATGACTAATTAATATAAATAGTTAACCTGACCCAGCACGGTAGACTGTAGTGAATATTACAAAATACATTATCACGAATCAACCTAGCCCATTTCAATCCAATTTATGTAAATGAGGTGAACAAACCCGAAGTTAACCAGCTTGAACTTAATCTTTAGCATAATTTTATATAAAATGTTAAAATCATAATATCTAAAAAATATATATAAAACTAACTATAAGTCTAAAATTACAATCCAAATAATTAAAGTATCAAAATTAAAATTTCAACAATTTTACTTTTAGTTATAAGGGTATAATTATAATTTTAACTTTCTTAACGGGTCAAAACGGGTAGGCCTGTTATCAATCTATTAAGTAATCATGTCTTAACAGATTAATTTATTTTGACTTGAATTCATTAAGATTAAATTTAAATCCGTTATTATCATGTTATATTTGTGTTAAATTAACATATTGTGTACATATTACTGCTCTAATTTGTAGTTATTAAATTGAGCAGTGAAAAAATAAGTAATGTTTCTAAATTGTCAAAAAAAAAGACAAAAAAGAAGAAGGTAATAACTCTAAATTATATAAAAGTCAGTAAGATAAAAACTCCCGCCAAATTGTGAACCCCACTTCCCTCCACATGACCCACTGCGGGCTGCAGCGAGTAATCCCGCATTTCCTCCTCGAAAGTCGAAACAACCCCACCTCGGTCCTCGAAGCTGTATATAAAACTCAAAGCCATTTTCCGTTCTCTTCCCCTCTTCGATGAGTGACATCCAATCCCGGCTTAGGACCCATTCTCATCCGAAGACAGTGGAGTCCTGTTCCGGTTCCAGACGATGAGCGCAGTGAACCTCACAAACGTCGCCGTTTTGGACAACCCAGCCGCGTTCCTCAACCCCTTCCAGTTTGAGATCTCCTACGAGTGCTTGGCCCCCCTCCAAGACGGTAATCTTAATACGATGAACATCATTTATGATTCATGTTTGGTGATTCGTGCACTCGAGCTTCATTTAGGTTTTATAGAAATTATGAAAATTAGTTGGTCCTTCTGGTGGTGAATCCGCAGATATTTACTTCTTTTGTTCTTCTGCAGATGTTCATTAGAGTCATGACCAAACTAATGGTTGAACTTATTCATACTTCAATTAAAGTAGTGGGCAACAAACTGTTGTCCGGTTTGAAAAATATATGAAAATCTAGTTTGATCTTTGAAGTGTTTGGCATGTTCGTAATGAGGTCCTCAAAAAATTTAAAGATTTGGAATTTAGAGTGTCGTTAGAACAGATTTGACCGGATAGTTGGAAAACTGACGCTGCTGACACAAATAATTTTATGGTGAAAATGTATAGTTTTTAAAACAGAATTCCCGATATATATTTATTTGAGCCGGAAGTGTAACACCTTGTACATTGAGTTTACAAGTAACTCAGTAGGTTATAAAGGTAGTCATAGGTGCTAACTTTCACATTGATTACTTATTAGGTAAAATCTTGAGTGATTTTAGAGATTTTTTAAATCACCCAGTTTTTTTGGGGTTACAAGGTAAATGTGACTAACGTTTTCTTTTTCAGTTGTTACATATGGATTGGAAAGTTGGAATTTTTTATAGAATCTGTAGTGCATTGGAATGTTTTTAAGTGGTAGTAAAGCTGGAGTTCAAAATTTAAATTATGAGGGTTGGAATTTGCAAAAGGAAAATTCATGCTGTGTACCTTTGAGTCACGATTAGGACTGTAGTCGATATAGTCTACAAGTAATATTTACTTTTAAGCAAGTTCTCACTTAAAAATTTAGACTTTCTAAATTTAGGATGAAGTGCTCAATGGGAAGAGAGAGGTAAAAAATGATGGTCATTTAATTAGTGCTGTATTGAAATTAATGCTTTGAGATATGCGAATATGGATGAGACGAGAAAGGACCTAATGTTATAAAAATGGCACTGGAGCCTACTGACCTTTTGGTCAGTTCCTTGCCATCTTTCTCTCTACCTCCACTAGTCCTTTTAGGCCTTAGCATAATCATACTAACCAGAAGTGGTCATCTTTCTCTCTGAACTATATGTTTTTCTCCAAGTTATAGAACTTTGTATTTTTCTTTACTGGTTTGTCGTGAGGCCTTTACAAATTAAGGATTGTTCATTTGAGTTCCATTTTTCCTTTAGTTTCCATGTCGTAACTCTGTAAAACTTCTCAGATTTGGAATGGAAACTCATATATGTGGGATCTGCCGAGGATGAGACCTATGACCAGCTTCTTGAAAGTGTGCTTGTTGGGCCTGTCAACATTGGCAACTACCGATTTGTTCTTCAGGTTATTTTTCATTACTGCTTGGCATTTGAGTGCCAATTTGCTTATGAAAGTAATACTGAATTATTTATCGTTCAAACCCTGGCAGGCAGACCCTCCAAACCCATCAAAAATCCGTGATGAAGATATCATTGGTGTCACGGTACTACTATTGACATGTTCTTATCTAGGACAAGAATTTGTTCGAGTTGGATACTATGTGAACAACGATTATGATGATGAACAATTAAGGGAGGAACCTCCGCCAAAGCTGTTGATCGATAGGGTTCAAAGAAATATTTTGGCTGACAAGCCCAGGGTCACAAAGTTCCCGATCAATTTTCATCCTCAGAACAATGAGCATGGTGAAGAACCCCCACCTTTACCAGAACATGCCATTGAAACCAGTGAGAATGGAGAGGAACCACCACCACCTTCTCCTGATCATCCTTCCAGCGACCAGTAGTTGTAAGTCGAACTTGCTGCCTAACACAACGGGACATTCCTGCTTCAAATATTAACATACTGATCATTTTGTGTGAAATTGATTTTGCTAATATTGAGAATCTCCATATGCATTTTGAAGTGTCAGTTGGATTCATTTGTACCATTTTTGTGTTTGTGTTGCTACAATATGGTATATGGTGTTTCATGTCTCCGAAATTTTGAAATCAACTTTTTTATTCTCGAGTAATTCATTGCTTGCTCTGTAGTTCCGATTCTATTGAGAAAACATCAACGCCGTATTTTCTGTTTCCCTTGGATTGCTTATAACGGGTAATAGGAACCTCTCCATTTCATCTGAAATGAACAGTATCCATTTAGTGGAAATCATAGAGTATTTTAGTCATTTCATATCATATTAACAAGTGAAATGATCAAAATAACCCATATTTTATAAGTTATAACAGAAGCAGAAATGCTACAATTTATCATGGATATGTCGCCAATCGCATAACTGCCAACTTAGTTAATAAGACATTTATAGTCAGTTCAGAATTTTCTAAATAAATAAGTTGCAGGCATCCCAGTCTTTCAGAAAGAGATCTTGATGTAAAATCTTTGGTCCATCTATATGAATATTTCTTATTCCATCGTTGGCTAGAGATAAAACTCACAATATAATAGGCAACATAAACATAACTTCGCATTGCACACATCGAGGTTGGAACAGAGCCTGAAGTGGTTTCTTTTGGAAAATACTCACGGCTTCACGTGATTTTATTAACTCTCTAGGTTTAGGTGCGTATCTAAATCATTCTGCAGCACCATTTGTAAACCTTGTCCCTTGTGTCAAATACTGGCATTTATTTTTTGGGTTATCAAGATTGCATTAAACTAATAAAACAGATACAAAAGGAGGGTGTCAAGCTTCAATAAACATTAAAAAAACATCTTCAACAAACACGAAGAAGTAAAAACAAACAATGCAGTGCTAAAAAGAAAATCCAAGTGGGAGATATACACTCTTGCCGAGCATTTGAAATAAATCCTGATAAAGTGATGCATACACTTCTGAAAACTTTTCCACCTGGCGGTTCAATTTGTTTTCTTGGTTTGCTGTGAAAACAAAATCTATGTTTCTGTGTCAATAATTATGCCACTTCTCTGAACACCACGCATAGATTTCATTGCCTGAAGAAAGAAAGAAACGACGTTATTTAAAAAATCATATTTGTAAAATAAAACCCAATTCTGGCACAGAGATTATTAATTTATGCCATAGAAGCCAGAAAACATGAACTTTGGAGACGATAGCCTTTTCTTGGAGTCTTTGTATGTCAGTATCATATTGAAGTTACAATTTGGCAGCAGAAATTTATGACAGATTGGTTTTACAGCTTTAAGCTTGAACGGCACTCCTCTAGCCCTTAGTTACGCCATCTGTGTAACTAATGGTTCCCAATTTTTGTACCTTTAGCTAAAATGCCCCCAGTGGGCTGAAATTTCTGATTAACTCTTATCATGTCCCTATCAGTTAATAGTAATATCCAAGTTAAGGTCCTACATTGATGAGATCATACCTCTATATTCCAATCTGTGTATAGGTTTACTGTAATTAGTGCAATAACTTGAACAGAAAGTGCAGATATGATTCCCATCCAAAGCCCCTGCTTAAAACCAATTTCAGAACTTGAATACCAACATGAGAGAGAGAGAGAGATGCACCATCCCCCCAAAATGGAAGACAAAAGCAAAGAGCACAGCAGAAGGAATTCCCACAACATAGTAAGCGCCAAGATTTATAAATGCGCAGAGGTTTTGCCACCCACATCCTCTAGCAGCCCCTAGATAGCCAAACAGCAGTAATAATAAAGCGCTTAAACTTAGCAAGAAAAATCAAAGAATCACTGATTATTGAACTTACTACTTATATAAGAATTTAAGACCTGAGAGTACACATTGGAATCCATCCAAGAAGTCTGACAGTGCAAGCAATGGCATCATTTTAGCAACATATCTGACTACTTCTACTTCATTGCTGTAGAGCTTTCCCCAAACATTGCGCACCAAAATTGTAGTAATTCCTATGATTGCACCCTCTGAGATGGACACTATGATCATGACCGAAAGAGCCAAGCGCGCAGCATGTGGGCGCCCAGCACCCAGTTCATTTGACACTCTTGTACTATAAGAAGAATCTCTTAGTTTTTGGGAGCAGTTCATTCAGTTTGGAATTGACAATGGTACTGGTGTGAAGAGAAATGAGATATTACCGAACCATATTGTGTGACTAACCTTATAGCACCGCCTAGACCAACAGAGATCATATAAACCATCCAACATGTGTTAAGACTGTAGAATTGAAAAAATTACAGAACTAAGGAACTACTTTTATATGCAGAAATGTATAGTTTGTCTTACAAAATCATGCAAGTAGCAAAATTGTAGTCTGTGATCCCGAGTTACAGGACCATTGAGGATATATGCTTCCAATTCTTTGATGCTTAGGTTTTCATAAATTAGGAATACGATAAGGAATACCTTATTGATAACACTGATGTCTCTAGTTTTGGATTTGGGAGAAGGCCAGATAAGAGAACAACCATTTCGAAGGACCAATACTCGAAGCTGTCAATAAAATATTTTCATATTGTTATGAACAAAACTATTCTAAAGGCTTTAATAGAGTGGCTTTGAGATGTAGCAATTACATTGGTATATCATTCATGCTTTCTGCATGCAAATCAATAAGCAGATAACTAGAATAGAAGATCAGCTCTGTTGCCTGGAAACATATTACTCATGAGAAGCAAATAGCACTCACCATATCATGATTGCTGATGAAACAGCTAGCTTTGTAAAGCCGAGAAGATCATGCAAGGCTTCTTCTGAAAACCCAGTCCAAGTTTTCGAGCAAGCTGGAGAAAATTTTACATAAATTGCCAGGAAAAGTGCGTTAACCCAATTGGAAATACTAATTGCCAAGGCCGCTCCTTTGCTCCCAAATCCAAATTTGAACACAAGAACCCAACAAACAGGAACATGTAGCAAAGCCGTGATTCCAGAGGTTATCAACATAGGAATAACATTGTTCTGGGTTTGTAAAAATCTGTTTAGGCATTGAAGGAGGCCAAAGGCAAAAAGGCTTGGAATCATCCAGCGATTGAAAACTCCGGCTTCAGTAGATATTTCATGGTCTTGGCCTAGAGCTATGAGAATGGTGCTTGTGTAATACCAAATTATTGCTAGAGGAATGCTTAAGGCTAGGAGGGTTAGCATTGCTCGCTGCGTGTGAACACCTAGCATGTGGTACTGTTTCGCTCCATAGGCTTGTCCGCATAGCGTCTCTAATGCGCTTCCCATCCCTAGCTACAAGACATGTTTGAAACAGAGGAAATTGAAGCTAATTTAATTGAGATGACACATTGCCCCAAAACTGCTGCTTCGTGTCGAGGGATTAACGAGTGTAGAAGGAAATGTTTTTATCGAAGGAAATTTGGAGCAAAACGTGCCATCAACATTTGCCTTCTTCTTTGTGCAGCAGTAGCTGTAGCTTAATCTGAAATTGTGCAATCCATAACCTTATATCTATTAAATCACCAGTTGTGATTGTCCTATTTATATAGTTTAGACTCGAGATGGAGGAAAAATCCATTTGTGTGCAAGTATTAGTCACAATTTTTTAAAATGAGTTATGCTACTCGGAAGTCCACGTGTTAAACACGTTGTGTTTGATTGTTGAACCAAACTCAATTAATCTCAAGTTATTTTAAACCAATTATTGATGGAACCCACTACTTTTTTAACTTCTTATAAAAAAGCTATACTTATCTCAACCTACTTCGTACATTTCAACTTAAAAAGTTAAACACATCTCAATGAGACTCACAATTTATTACTATTCACAACTCAACTTAACATCCAAACGTAGCCTAATTTTCTGCATATTTTAATGTTACTGATTAATTATTTGTTTAGTGTGTCAATAAATAAGCTCACAAATAGACCACCAGGTGAGCCTTCTATCTTCTAAATTATGACATAACAGACTTTTTTAAGAAACATATATACCAAACTCATCTTTGATGGAAAGTCTTATTTTCCCTGAATTTGTGATGATTTGCAAACATTTAACACTGGTTAAGCTTTCCATGAATTCCATATACAAATATTACAGTTTACCAAAAAGAAAAAGAAAAATATTAGTCTGCAGTAGTGTAGGAGAAAGCAGAAGATGAGAAGGCTGTTGTTACCAGGACAGTGAAGCCAGTAACTGAAGCAAAGGAAGACCCCATGGAAGCACCGGAAAGAGGAAGCTCTCCAAGATGACCGTTGAACATGATCGATATAACTTGTAAGCTGCACTGCAACATACTAACTGCTATTAAAGGCACTGCTAACCGCATTTGTTTTTTTGCTTCTTCCACATAATTTCCTATCCAACAATCTTCTTCTTCTTCGTCTTCTTCATCATGCCTTCTTTCTTGGATCGTAATCATATCAGAGTCAAGACCTGAACTTTCTCCTCGTTTCATCCTCGATTTCTCCACCCAATGCGAGAAAGAGGACGAAGGAGGAAGCATCCTTATTTTACAACCTCAACCGTATTATAATTATCAATCAAACAGTGCATGTCACTGTTAAAAATATAGGAAAATGTTTGATAAAAAAATAAAATTTTTTACAACTGACATAGAAATAGTATTGCTATAAATCAGTGAGCAACCTGTATTATTACAGTACTGCTGCCGAATACAAAATTGTATTATCAGAATCTCAATTTTTTTTTTTAATGCTGCTGTATATAAAAATAATAATATTTGCATATGTAAATTTCGTATATTTCATTTAAAAATTTGAATAAATTTAAAATTTATATAAAAATAATATTTTTTTTAATAAAAAAATGAAGTATATTAATCTAACAGTAGTGACAAATAAATAGAGAACGTTCAGTTAAACTAATATTATGTTGGAAAATATCTAAATGGTGGGAACATATTTTAATTATAAACATAGAATAGGACACGATATGAGACAGCCAAGTCGGCTATCTTTAATATCATTGACGACCATAACTACAAACGATTGATGAATTCAAATAATATCTGTCACGAACAGCCAAACATGCAGCAATCTCTGCACTGCGACGCCTATGGCTATATATATAAATGATACAGGACCCACACGAACAGCTAAACATGCAGCCATCTTTATAGTCATAGTTGTGTAAATGGTGTGCAGTCGTTTTGAAAAAAGTGAATTAATATAAAATTCACATGAAAAAAAAATTAACTTTTTATTTATAAACCTTACTTTTTTTTAAAAAAATTACATAACGTTTATACATTTTACGACTGTATATAGCATTGCTCATATATAAATATATAAATTCACGTTGCCATCGGACACGGTGGCCAAAATGGAATCAATAACTTGCATCAATTCATCATTCCCAAGAGAATAGAGGTCTGATTGTTTGCTTACGAATCTACGATGGTAAAAAATCATTGAGAAATGGTTTTGTTTTCCATGACGATTAATAAGCTCTGAGTTTTTTTATTTTAAAAACAATTTTTAAGAATGTAAAAAAATATATATATATGAAAAAAATTAAATGCAGATTTGGGACATGAGATGAAACATAAAATTCTCATATTATCATTACAAATTTTTTAAATTTTCATATAAAATATAATGAATAATTTAAAAATTTTAAATCATAAAATAATAATAATATTTTAAACTTTCATTTAAAACTAAAAATTCTTATCTCACTCCTTAAACCTGTCTTAAAAAACAAGAAAAACTATCTTGTGGGGGAGAATCCCCTCTCTGTAACTACAGTGCCACCCAAAATAATTTAGCTTTTAGGAAAAAGTAAGTTTAATATTTATAGAATACTTTCAAGAATAAGAAATGATTTGTATAAATCTTAAGTAGATAAATTAATATAAGTATTTATAAAAAAGTAAATTTTATATTTAAAAAATATAAAAAAATATCTATTCTATTATAAATAATTTATCTATTTAAAAGTTGTACTTATTTTCAATGCCGACGGCCACAAGCACTCGATTTGTTGTCTTTGGCGTTTTGCACATAAAAATGCACACAGTATTTACCATTATTAGTCTAAACAATAAATTAAGGAGTAGGTACAGTGAAGTTGTTTTTGTTTTGTTAATAAGGTCAAGAAAATTAAGTTGCAACTATCAATCAAGTAAGTATTATTGATGTGAAATCTTGATAGAAAGAGATAAGAGTTGATTGTTGAATTTATATCTTAACATACTCTCTTTTGTTCTTTTGTGTATGAACCATATTATCTGGAATTGCATCTCAAATAATTGAAAGGATAATTAATAAAAAATTAAATTTCCTAGTCTAACCCTCTAGACCCCATTAAATTCTCTAATTCGATTACTATTAGAATTAAAAACATTCGGATTATTAGGCTTGACCGAGTTGATTACGTGGATGGTTTGAAACACGATTTGCTTTAAAAAAAATTATATAAAAATAAATATATAAATTAACGTAATCTTATAAAATTAATTAGATTTATTTTATAATAAAAATAATTTATATTATTTCATTTAATCTTATATTTTATATAATTTATTTATGATTAAAATATTTTTATCTGATTGTACCTTTCCTTTTCAGAAGACAAAAGGTACTTGGTTTATGGCCTACCACGCACCAATAGTGTCATTTCTTGGTGTGAATATTCATATTTATATAGCTTATGAAAATTGAAATGCCAAAAGTTAGGAAAGCTTTTACGTCTCTCTTCCTCTTTACGTCTCTCTTCCGCTCTCTCTCTCTCTCTAATTCCAAAACTTGAAGCGAGTGTTTTGGCTTAGAACACTGACTTCCATGGGAGACACTGAGAAGAACATGGAAGAGAGTCTACTACAAAAAGGAAGAGAAGATAAAAGAAGCGAGACTCCATCAATAACATGGGGTGTGCTCACTGAGGAGATAAAGAGGTTGGGTTTCTTGGCAGCTCCTATGGTGGCGGTGAGTCTATCACTGTACCTGTTGCAGGTCATTTCAGTGATGATGGTGGGTCATCTGGGTGAACTTGCTCTCTCTAGCACCGCTATTGCCATCTCTCTTTCTGGGGTCACCGGCTTCAGCCTTCTTGTAAGCCTTCGTCATTATCTCTCTTTTTGAAAAAAGGCATGCATTTATAATAAAATATACAAAGAAAAGTCTTTCGCCGCCGCCCCAAGCTTAATCAAAATTAAAAATTTCATTTTATTTTATTTTATTTTATTATTATAATTTTTTTAAATCTTTATATAAAATATAATAAATAATTTAATTTTTAAAATTTTAATATAAAATTAATATTAAAAAATTATATTATAATAATATTTCATTCATTACTATTTAAAATATCTCATCTTATTTCATTTATATAACCAAGCAAAGCTTAATAAAAAAATTTTCTCCTGTATAAAAACAAATTAGAATCAGAAAATTAAAATGGTTTTCGTGCTCTTCTCACGTCCATTTTTTTCTTGAAAGGCGTCCATTTTTCTTTGAAGTGAGATTAGCATTAAAAAAGTTTTTTAAAAAAGAAGAAGATTGAGCAACAATTTAAGATATGCACGACAGAAAATAAATGGTAGCTGTTGGTGAGTTCATACTGACTTGGGCAGCCTGGTAGTATTTTATTATAGGCTTTCCGTATCATAACATGTATGTAGCAAATTTCTCACAATACTCTACACTAAACTCTTCTCGGTTTACCAAGCTGTGTTTGAGCAAACTTCACCAAATTACAGTGGCAATTTAGCTTGATGAGTGAAAAAATTCTAGCCATTAAGCAGATACAGGCTTGGAATTTGTTTTGTTTTGCATTGTGAATTGGTTAATACTTTTGGTAGAAAATAATGAAAATGAAACGAGAAAAGAATTTTAAGACTGTCATCTTACAAAATGCCTCAACGGTCGTACAAGAAAATAGTTTACAGAAACTATAAGTTATTATAAGAGAATGCAGAAGGAAAATTCTAGTTTCGATATTACAATAACTTATAGTTTACAGAAACAATATGTTTTTTTATTTTTTGATAAGTTACAGAAACAATATGTTATGATAAGAGAATGCAGAAGTGTAATACTCGTGTGACACCTCTGAAGTGACAAACAGGTAAGCCAATCATATGGTTGATGCGACAGACGTACATCAATGTCTACCGTGTTATTTATATTTTGTGCGTGTTACACTTTGGGTGTTACACATGGCGTACGACTCAATGCACAAGCTTCCGGAAAACACTAGAAAATCCTAAGCACAAAGTGAAGGCACATAGCTTACTGCATCTTATGAAGGCCTGTAATAATTATGCATGAAGAAATAATGTGCTCTTTTAATATTTATGAAGAAGTTACTATAGGAAAGTTCTGCACATTTTTATATTTCTTGGCAAAAGGGTTTCTGGTGATCGGTTAAGTTTCTTATAATAAATTTTAAGGAATGTCAATCCGTAGGGGAGCTCTTAAACAAGACGATGCAAAATGCAGTAAAGAGCCTTTTCTACTCAACAGTCAGCTGATAACAAAAGGAGGAAATGTTGGAAACCTCCCAAGTGTGAATTATCCATGTGAACATGCAACCTTCTACCCACCAAGAAAAGCTTCCCACTAGTCCTAGATAGCTGCAGCAGCCCCTCAACAGTTAAGGATAGCTGCTGGAAATTTTTCCATGTTCGTCAACAATGGTGATTACGTTAGGTAGGCTTCTCCTATAAAAGGAAATATTTTGCAATGGTGAAAACCATCCTCACTAAGGTTAGCGATCAGGAAGAGGCAAAATGTAAGGGATTATCACTGAGGTGAGCGATCAAGGCAAATGGCTGTGGGCGAAATATAGGTTCTGGGGAAATCCAGAACATAGAGCCTTTTGAGAGATAGAGAGCTTGTTTATGAATGCTTGTAATTTTGTACAAACATATTGAAAATATTGAGTTTCCGCTCCAGTGGACATAGGCAAGTTGCCAAACCATTTAAATATTGTCTCTATATCTTCTTGTGTGATTTTTTGGATAGGCTTGAGGCGCAACAAGAAAATGGTCCATTAGTAGCTCCTACATCTTTTGCAGGGATTGACATAATTGGTTTTAATATTTGTACAGATTTAGTAGGAGACCTAACTGTGAACTTATCATGGTGCCAAGGCCCCGTTAACCCTTTAGTTATCTAACAACAAGCTGTGAAGTTAAAGCTTTGTTATTTTGTACATTCAAAACAATTTTCCCTTTCACAAATTTTCCTGTATCTTTGAAAAAAAATTCGGCACTCATTAAGTATGGTTCTTCATATTTGGTTTCCCTGGAAGTGGATTTTTAAAAGTAAGGTGCCGCCTAAAATTGCTTTCTTTGGTTGGGCTGCATCTCTTGGGAAAATAGATTATGGACAACTTGAGACAACTCGAGACAACTCATTGTGACGGATTAATGTTACATGTGTAAGAAGAGTGGTGAATCTATGGATTATCTTTTACTTCACTGTTAGGTGACAAAGGTGTTATGGGCTGAGATTTTTAACAGTACCGAACTTGCATGGGTGATGCCTGGGAGGGTGGTGGACTTGTATGCTTGTTGGAAAGGGTTTGAGGGCAATTCCCAAAGTGCTAATGTATGGAGAATGATTCCCTTATGTCCCATGTGGTGTATTTGGCTTGAAAATAACGGCCAGAGCTTTGGCTTGTTAATGGCATTTCTCTAGTATAGCTTTGAAAGTTACCTCTTTTATCATGCATATGCCCTCTCACCAATACATTGCACCCAGAGATGCATTAATAATTAAACCCAGGAAGCTCTACTTTGAATGCACCTCTGACTGCAGCTGATCAATGTGGTGGGTCGGTTTAGTACTAAACTAAACCAAACTTTCTGCTACCATGATATGGCTTGGCTTGCCTGTACGAATGCTAGTATAGAAAAGTATATGCTTAGCAAATGGATGAAATTTTACAATAGAAGTATACTTTGAAATATTACTGACATATATGGGTTTCATCAGGTTCATGCTTGTAGAAAAAATATGGATGAAATCATGCCTAGATTCTTAGACTCTGAGTCAAATGTTCTTAAGAAGATGTCAAACTGAATTTTGTGAACTAGTTATATGAATGGAGTTCTATTTCAAACAACTAAGTGGATTTGTACTTTGTATTCTGTGAACAGTTTGGAATGGCAAGTGCACTGGAAACTTTAAGTGGGCAAGCTTATGGAGCTCAACAGTATCGGAAACTTGGAGTTCAAACTTACACTGCTATATTCTCTCTGACCTTAGTCTGTTTTCCCGTGTCTTTGATATGGATCTATATTGGGAAGCTTCTAACTTTGATAGGCCAAGACCCTCTAATTTCACACGAAGCTGGTAAATTCACAATCTGGCTTGTTCCTGCGCTCTTTGCATATGCAACACTTCAGCCACTTGTTAGATACTTTCAGACACAAAGTCTTGTCAAGCCAATGCTTATCAGCTCTCTTGCCACTCTTTCTTTTCACATACCTCTATGTTGGGCTTTAGTATTCAAGTCTGGGCTGGGAAACGTCGGAGCAGCATTAGCTATTAACATTTCATATTGGTTAAATGTGATTTTGCTTGGATTATACATGAAGTACTCTTCTGCCTGCGCAAAAACTCGCGTTCCAATTTCTATGGAGCTGTTCCAAGGAATTGGGGAGTTCTTTCAATTTGCCATCCCTTCTGCTATAATGATTTGGTAATTGCTGTCACTTTCTCCCGTTGAAATGTGAAGTTTGTGTGTTTTTCTGTAAGAATAATGGTAGGGCCACCACTCCCAGCTATCGTTGGCCATTTTTATTTTTTTTTACTTCGTGATTAAGGAAATTTTTTTTAATGATGTTGTGAATTTTAAAATATATATATATTTAAAGCGTTAAAAAAATACATGTAAAAAAAAAAAAAAACTAAACTTCTAACAGTAACTGCCAGCTGGAGCTGGAAGCGGTGGCTGTAGCAGCCTCCTTTCTGTAATATATCATTCTTCTCTGATGTGTTTATTCATTTTAATAATGCAGCCTTGAGTGGTGGTCGTATGAGCTTCTTATTTTACTGTCCGGGCTTTTACCCAATCCACAGCTAGAAACTTCAGTGCTTTCTGTATGGTAAATTTTCTTGTAGTATTTCAGATCAAGAAAACTCTGGATCTTCTAAAACTTTCTCGTCTTTATGCACTATAATATGCGTTCCTCAAAAGATTCTAACCTCACTTCAACATTGGGTAATGATCCTTATTATCAACTTCTTTTTACAGTCTCACAACCATCTCAACACTCTATATGATACCATACGGACTTGGTGCTGCAGCAAGGTTTGTTTGTTTTTTTTTTTTTTTTTCAGCAAGGTTTGTTCAATTGAACATATCCACAGACAAAGATATAGACACGCATGTACACACATATATGTAAAAGACATTTATTGCTACATTTTACAGGTGTCTACTGTAGTCTAAATTGCACATCTTTAAAAATTTTGTCTCCTTTTTGGTTTAGTACAAGAGTTTCAAATGAATTAGGAGCAGGGAACCCACAAGCTGCTCGTGTAGCTCTCTTTGCTGTGTTGTTTCTTGCAGTCACAGAGACAAGTATAGTGAGCATAACCCTTCTTGCCAGCCGGCATGTTTTTGGTTACACTTTTAGCAATGAGAAGGAAGTTGTGGACTACGTAACAACCATGGCTCCTCTCGTTTCTATATCAATTATACTTGACAGCTTACAAGGGGTTCTTTCAGGTAGAAAATCTTTCTTTTTGTCAGCTGTCTTTTTTTAAGTTTTACAGAATTATGTTAAGACTTCATTAAATCAGGTGTTGCTAGAGGATCTGGGTGGCAGCATATAGGGGCTTATGTCAATCTGGGGGCATTCTATCTTTGTGGAATTCCAGCTGCTGCAGTACTGGGTTTCTGGGCGCCGTATAGAGGAAGGGGCCTTTGGATTGGAATACAAACTGGTGCTTTTGTTCAGAGTGTTTTGCTCTCTATTGTAACAAGCCGTACAAACTGGGAAAAACAGGTCTGTCCTTCACTTTTTATGTCTCAATGTTTTTGATAGATTCCCATATGCTCTGGTCTGCTGTGAAGATGCTTGGGAGAAAAAGTGAGGAAAAATTGAGTGTGTTTTGAAACCCCCTGTATTCCTAAGATGCTTTTTAAATTCTCAAATTTGCTTCTTTTCTTCCATATCTTGGTATGATCAGTTCCTCTATGTTCTAGTCACTTCATGAGAGCACCTCTTGAGATAAAGGGTATCAAGGACATTCTCGCTGGAATAATTGGCCTATGAACACTATTGTAATGGTCAATAGGGCCTCATTCACTTTCATAAAACTTTTCATCTCATTTCATCTAATCTAATCATTATAACTTTCCCAAATTCCCACACAAAAGAAAATAAATAATTCAACTTTTTCAAATCTCAAAACAAAAATAATATTAAAAAAAATATTTTAACAATATTTTATTTAATTTTTAACGTTTATCTCAACTAATATTTTAGTTGTTTGCGTGAGGTTTTCTGCCTTTTTCATGGTTTATTGGGTTCTTGATATTTCAGGCTAGCAAGGCAAGGGAGAGGATATTTGCGGAGAGACTTCCCAAAGATAATGATACAAGTCAGCAGGGAATTTTGGTCAGCTAAAGTTTCTTATTATTGAAGTTGTAAAGAGAAACGTTGCTTATGAATGAGCTTATCAGCTTAATATCTCTTTTTCGACTTTGTCTTTGTTTCTTTTGGCCCCAAATCACTCTAAATTATATCGCTGTAACAAATTTGAACTTGGTTGAGATTCAAAAAGGACAGTAGGTGAGAATTGGCATAGCCAAATGGGCAAAATAATTTCCTCGCCAAAAACATGTATAGGAAGGCTACATGCAAATAATGTACAACCATTTCTCATGATAACAACCCACTTTGGGGACTTCATGGGGAACTAGATTAACAGCCTTCAAAACAAGCAGGCAGAGATGCCTGGGAGAACTCAAAATTGAGAACTTGAATTCTTTACTTTTATAAAGCCTAGGCTCCAAAACTGCATTAAGCAAGGTTTTTGTCTCTCTGTTGATCTTCCTACGAGCTTGATTAAATCTGCTTCTATATTTATCTGGTGTTCATGGCTGTGCAGCTTGGCTAAACCACCTTGGCCTGGTTTTAGAGCTGTGCCGTTCATGCTTAGATGGTCAATGAGATGAAATTTGTAGAAATATTGTGAAGCAAATGCGTGACAAGCGTGACATTTTCAACTGATCACTTATTTAAGTAGCAGTTCGTCGCCGTCCCCCACAATCAAGGCGGTTCACCTTTCACAGATGCAACAATGTCAGGTCCTGAAAATGAATTCCGCTCAAGGCTCATTCTCTTTTCTTGTACAAACGGCTTTGTATCGATGAGCAGTGGATGACCACGTGTGTTTCTATGTGATTAATATTGTGGTGATTGAGGAAGGTAATGACAGCAATGATGAACTGATTAATTAAAGCACTTATAATACCGCAAAAAAAAAAAAAATGGAAAATCTAGTTACAAGTATAATTGTGCACTAATATGTGTATTAATCTAATGTGAATGGTGAAAAAATAAATTTTATTGAAAACAGTGCTAATTTAAATTTTAAATATAAATGGATTAGTATTGATACGTAGATTAGTACACGATTTTACATATTCGTAATAAAACTCAAAAAAAATTGTTGGATATAACTTAACTAGAGTATATCCCATTAGAAACTTATTACCCGGAGTAAAAGGAGAAGATAAGATAAAAAAGAGATAAGCCAAACAAAACTGACTGATATACAAAAATGTGAAAGTGACATGTATAAAACGAGCAGGGCCAAGCTACTCTTTGGAAGAAGACCTCTATAAAATGAGGGGATCTCTATAAATCTAACAATGCTTCAAGGAACCACTTCTCTATACTTTCTTCATATCCTCTTCTCTTCAAACTATAGAGACAACGTGTTCTTCAACTTCTCCTCAATACTATTTTCTTCATTATATTGAGATCCATATAAGGCTATGAGAAACTGTACAACCATCAAATATAGTGGATTTCATTTCAGCCTTAAAAGGATACGTGGATGTAAGCTTTTATTCGAACTGCGTAAATATATATCTGTATCTATCTTTTTATTTTTATTTTATTTTATATATTTTATTTATTCTTTATTTCATAAATGAGCATTGGAACAATATATCAAGACCCAAGCTATCATTGTGGGCATTCAACCGTATTTGAGCTCTGGCACCATGGAAAAAAATTACCGTAACTTTGAAGGGTCTCCTGTTAGCTAGCAGAATACCTCTGAGAAGATCTTCAGCGTGGAAAATGGACTGATGTGAGCGAGCAGATGATTTTGATGTCCTGATTTTTCATGTATTTCATCCGAAAAAGAAATCCAATGGTCATCTGCCGCAGTGGTACTACTCTTCTCTTTGCAATAGAGGAAATTGAGAACCAATCCATCACGGATGCAGGAATTGTTCATTTAGAAATTCTTCTAGAGTCGTACATCCTGTGATGCGTCCCGATAAGGCTAAATATTTTTTAAAAATTTTTAAATAATAAAAAAAATCACTAAAAAAAAAAATTCTGGGTAGAAATGCTCAAGCCCAAAATGGGGATATAAGTATTTCTCATTCTTCTATGATTTAAATTTTGATGATGAATTAAAAGTACATTTCTTTGTAATTAATTATCAGATTAAGCATTTTTCCATTATTTTATTGAAAAGAATAGTGATTTGTGCATTTTTTTTTTTTGTAAAAAAGTAAATTTCATAATAAAAATTATTAAAAATATATTTTTTAACAAAGGTTGAATGAAAATTGCACACCTTAGACTTATATCTAAAATTACTATATTGGAAAGCATATAATATTGTCTTAGTGGATGTGAAGACGAATTACAATGAATAATTATTAATTGATATGATAGTATATACTATACACTTAAAAAAACTAACTGAAACTTTTTTATTTTCTCAAACAAGCAAATAATTCCAGTGCAATTTAAGTTCTTAAGAGTTTAATGAATTCTCATAATATCCCACAAATTTTTTTTGCATGCACACTTATAAGAAAGATTCTCTTAGCTGATCTTACAATGTTTTTTTTTTTTTAATTGCATTTAATGGTAATTATTTTTTTCAATTGTTGATCAAAATTTGTCATATACTCAAGTATTTTCTAAAACCTCCATGGCCCACTGAAAATGCATGTCCGCCACTACGAGTTTAGAGTCAAGATCGTACCATTGCAGAACAGAAAAGTTCATCGTTGTACTTGAGGGTTTGTGCTGTTAAATGTCAGTGCTTACATATGCATGTAGCTTAAAAATGAAGAACATGAGTGCCTTCAATTGGGGGTGTACGAAAAACCGGTGGACCGACTGCCACCGACTCAGACCGACCGGCCGAATCAGGAACCGGCCTAAACCGGTGGAGAACCGGTCGGTTGGCGGTTGGAAATATATAAAACCAAGTGTCGGCCGGTTCGGTCCCGGTCTGGACCAAGAGAGAACCGAAGAACCGACCGAGTTTATATTTTATTTTATTTTTACATATTTCATATGCAAAATGATGCCGTTTTAGGTGAAACGGCGTCGTTTTGTTTTAATGAGTGGCAAAAAAAAATTAAAGCAAACGGCGCCGTTTGATCTCAACCAAACGGCGTTGTTCTTGGTTAGGGTTAACTTAGTTAACCCTTCGTCTTCCCCCCTCCCCCCGAGTTTCATCCTCTTCTCCGAATCTCCTTTCTTCCTCTTCTCTGCGTCGTTTCCTCCATTTCTTCCTCTTCTCCGTTTCTCTTTCTCCAATCTCCTCCCGACGAACACCCCACCCAGCCGGCGACGAACCTCCTTTATCTTTCTCTCATCCTCCGAGCGCCTCCCAGCCGGCGAGAAACCCCCACGAGTCACGACTTTCCCTCTCCTCCGCCAGCCCGATAAACCGACCGTGAACCGTCCGGCAACCGCCAGGTCGGTCTTCCCCCCCTTACACGGTCAGTTTCGGCCGGTTGCCATACCAAAAATATTTATTTCGGCCGGTTTCGGTTTCTTCATAAAACCGTACCGACTAGGTCGGTTTTCAGCCCTACCGTCAATCTTAGAGCATATTCAGGTAAAAAACCAACGATTTTCTAAGTAACCATGCAAAACTTCATTTCCTTTCCTGATCTCTCCTCCAGAGAGAAAGAAGGAACAAAGTGCCTTGTCATCCGCCGTGCCAAATCTTTGTTTTTATTTTGTCTTATTATTATTATTGCAAATATTAATAATGCAATAACCAAGAAAATATTCGGGTGGTGCATCATCAATACACGTTGAAATTCTGGGAAACTCTGCATAAGTAAGGTGTTTTCTTAAGTTATCTTGTCAGGGTGGCCGGTGGCTACCCCGAGTCATAAACGGCCAGGTCCAAAAAATATAAATGCAAAATAAAAATGGCTAAATAGAAATATTCTTTTTTTTTTATTTAAATTTCATCAGATAAAATTTAACATAAGTTTATTTTTAAACCGTGAAAACTTTTCAATACGCCTCTTCTTGTGTGAGCCGATATTTTTTATTATGTAAGTCGTAGGAGTCTATTATTAGTGATAAGTTAGTCTGGGAAAAAATTCATCCTTAAAAAATTTAATAAAAAGAGTAAGATAATTCTTACAAAGTTCAAAATGAATTTGTTTTTCGTATGGACTTTCTCAACATATATTCCTCCAAGAAAGCGTGACGGCCGAAAGAGACGTTCAGATTTTGTTTTTATCAATGAACAAAATATAGAAAAACGAGACACATAGGCAATGTTCAGGGTACGAGGGTGACTCTGTGAGGAAGACACAGCTAAAAATGGAGAAAAGCTTGTTAGTAAAAGAGAGAGAAGATCAGAAGAGAGAGGGTTGTTTGGGCGTATCATGGGATGCTTTTGCTCAAGAGGCGAAAAGGGTGGGTTACTTAGCAGGGCCTCTGGTGGCTGTGAATTTATCGCAATATTTTTTGCAGATTATTTCAATTATGATGGTTGGTCACCTTGGCGAGCTCTCTCTCTCTAGCACTGCCATTGCCATCTCTCTTGCTGCCGTCTCTGGCTTCAGTCCTGTTGTAAGTCTTCTTCTTTTGATCCTATATTTTTATCTCAAATCTCCTTTTTTTTTTTTTTTTTTTTTTCCAAATTTTATCATGCTATGTTCTATATCCTTTGTAACTGGAACCTTAGAGATAATATTAGTATCAGTAAATATGGTTTATCACTGTGCACGAAGGTGGACCTGAACTTCAGAAATATGGTTTCATTTGGAATTTTGAAATTGCAAAGCAACAAAGGAATCAAAGTATGTTATCGGTTGGCTTTGTCTTGTATTTCAGTTCTTTTTCCTCTCTTTTTTTCCCTCTTAGTAGGTTCTTGATAAGAACTCAACGTTTCCAATCTACTCACGGTTGCCTTCATGTTGTTTAGTTCTAATTAGTTTACAACTCGAAGATATTACTAATTAAGTGATATTTACCATTAGGAAACAATACAGATATATTGAAAAACTAATCGATAGTTTGTCCACAGAAATACGTTTAGCCATCTGTTTTGGGCAGTAATTAATCTAAGTACAATGCATCAATCACGTCAATGAGCAACTGTATTAGGAGGCCGGGGAAAAGTATCTAGTCAATCAGAAGAAGGTATCTGCGGATTAGTCAGCTACAGATGCGAAATAATCCTAGTCCAGTCCCACTAGCTAGTAAGGTTTTTATTGATGGTTTTGAGTGATGGGATCCTCAAATGTAAAGCTGTCCAAGCTAACACAAGGATCAAATACCCTAAATTTTATCCAACCTGGAATCTAAAAGAAAAAAGAAACTCACTCTTCAATAGGTTGTATTGAAAAATATTAGAATAATTATAAAAAAAAGAAGAAAAATACTAGTATAACAATGATGAGCTTTAATACTTGGGTATTTATTATAGGTTTCAAATCATAACTGGCTCTTGATTAAGAAATAGCTTACTACTGGGGGATTAAAGAAGAGGAGGGGAGACACAAGTTTGGGTGGAGCTGGCTTCTGTTTTATTCACATTTCCCATCATAAAATCATCAAAAACTTTGGTATCTTTTAGGGGGCCATATGCATTCATAGGAGTTCGAACACTGCACTTCCCTTGGCATTAGAGATGAATGGTTGAAGCCATGATTGAGTTGAGCCAGAGGCCATTCTTTTTTCAATGTTTAGCCTCTGTCTGGTATATTTAGTTTGGACTTTGGAAGTTAACTGTATATGCTAACAACTAGCTGATTTTTTGTAACTTTCACATGCTGAACAGTTTGGAATGTCGAGTGCACTGGAAACTATATGTGGGCAAGCTTATGGAGCTCAGCAATATCAAAAACTAGGAAATCAAACTTACACTGCTATTTTCTCTCTATTTTTGGTTTGTCTCCCTCTGTCTCTTTTGTGGATTTATATGGGGAAAATACTAGTTTTCATGGGCCAAGACCCTTTAATTTCACATGAAGCTGGAATATTCATAATGTGGCTCATTCCTGCACTCTTTGCTTATGCAACTCTTCAAGCTCTTGTTCGATACTTTCAGACGCAAAGCTTGATAATTCCTATGCTAGTAAGCTCTTGTGTCACTCTTTGTTTCCATGTACCTCTCTGTTGGGTTTTGGTATTCAGGTCTAGACTAGAACATCTTGGAGGATCGGTAGCTATTGGTATGTCCTATTGGTTGAATGTAATTCTACTCGGATTGTACATGAAGTACAGTAGTGCCTGTGAAAAAACCAGGGTCCCAATTTCAATGCAGATGTTCAAAGGAATTGGGGAGTTCTTCCGTTTTGCCATCCCTTCTGCTGTAATGATTTGGTAATTTTTCTGGTACTCTTTATCAGTTGTGGAAGGACATTATTTTTTACTCATTTGTTTTCTCATCTTGGTTATTCATAGCCTTGAGTGGTGGTCATTTGAGCTACTTACCCTGCTGTCAGGGTTTTTACCAAATCCAAAGCTGGAAACTTCAGTCCTGTCTGTGTGGTAAGTTGCTATTGGTCTTTCTGATTTAGAATTGGATATGATAACTTCAAGATTTAATTTAACCTCCATTTAAATTAAAGAACGTCATAGAATATGAGATCAGTTCCTCAAAGCCGAATTTATCTAGTTTCTTACTTTTCTTAACAGTTTGGCAACCATGTCAACACTCTTTATGATACCAGAGGGACTAGGGACTGCAGCAAGGTTTGCATCAATTCACATTCATATATGTGCCTATGTCATAGAAATTTGTATGTAACTCCACTTCAATTTATATAATAATCTTCTTCTGCTTTTTTTGGGTGGGAATATAGCACTAGAGTTTCAAATGAAATAGGAGCTGGGAATCCACAAGCAGCACGCCTAGCTGTCACTGTTGTGATGCTTATTACAGTCATAGAGGCACTCATGGTAAGCTCAGCCCTTTATGCCAGCCGCCATGCCTTTGGTTATGTTTTCAGCAATGAGAAGGAAGTAGTAGATTATGTCACAACCATGGCTCCTCTGGTATGTCTGTCTGTTATACTGGACAGTTTACATGGAGTCCTTTCAGGTTAATGTTTTTCTTCCCTCTTGTCAACTTGAAATTACATTGCAAGCATGGAATTTTGAGTAGCTCAATCTTCTGTTCCATGAAATCAGGCATTGCTAGGGGATGTGGATGGCAGGACGTGGGTGCTTATGTCAACCTAGGGGCATACTATCTCTGTGGACTTCCGGTCGGAGTTCTTTTGGGTTTTTGGGTGCAGTTGAGAGGAAAAGGCCTTTGGATTGGAATACTAGTTGGTGCTTTTGTGCAAGCATTTCTCCTCATTGTCATAACAAGTTGTACAGACTGGGGAAAACAGGTAATCTCTTCAGTGTAGCAATTCTTTTTGGTTGCCAAAAAGCTGGAAGGGAGAGAGAAAGAAAGTTGATTCCGTTTTCAGATTTCACAAAAGTGGAGCTCAAGATTGATGGGGCTAAATGTGATTCATTAGATATACTTTATATATATATATAAAGGAGTTTTGCAATATGATGAATTATAACAAGTCACATCAGTTTGAGTTTACGAGTTTATTTTTGTGAGATGTCTTTTAAAATGCATTCAAAATGGTTCTACTAAAAATTCATACATCTAATGTTGGACAATCTGGCATCTTAAATTCTCAAGTTTTGATAGATTTTGCAAAAATATATGGCCTCACTGGGTTGTCTTGACATTGCAGGCAAGCAAGGCAAGGGAGAGAATATTTGAGGGGAAATCTTCAGCAGAAAATAGATTAATACAACCCACTTTTTTGAGCTAAATTATCTTATGTCATAGTTATAAGCTGAAACCATTGTGCAAAAACTAATGAAATCAGAAGATTCAGGCTTGTTTGTTTTCGCATGTAAGATGAGATGAATTGAGATAAAAGTTGAAAATTAAATAAAATACTGTTAGAATATATATTTTTAATATTATTATTGTTTTGGGATTTAAAAAAGTTGAATTGTTTATTTTATAAAAATTTGGGAAAGTTGTAATTGAAGAGAATAAACAAGAGAGAGAAAGAGACTACTTCATCTATCATTCACAGTGCACATACAAGCATATATATACCCTAAACCCTAAATACAAAATTACCCATATACCCTCATATAAACAAAATATTCTAACACTCCCCCTCAAGCTGGGGCATATACATCATATAAACCCAGCTTGGAACAAATAGGTTTTAATCGACTCCAACACAAGGATTTAGTAAACACATCTGCAAGTTGATCTGCAGACTTCACAAAAGGTGTAGCAATGTCACCACTTAGTATCTTATCTCGAATGAAGTGACAATCAATCTCTATATGTTTAGTCCTCTCATGAAACACAGGATTAGAAGCAATATGCAGTGCAGCTTGATTATCACAAAATAGCTGGAGAGGGATAGGAGCTGGAAAACCAATCTCTTGAAGAAAGTGTTGTAACCATGTCAGCTCACTAGTAGTATGTGCCATTGCCCTGTATTCAGCTTCCGCACTAGAACGAGCTACTACTGTTTGTTTCTTACTCTTCCATGTAACCAAGTTACCTCCTACAAAGGTACAATATCCCGTAGTAGATCTTCTATCTGAAGGAGATCCTGCCCAATCAGCATCTGAAAATGCTTCAACCCTAAGATGTCCATTTGGTCGATATAGTATTCCAAGACCAGGTGCTCGCTTGAGATAACGAAGAATATGAATTACAGCATCCCAATGTGAGATCCTAGGCGTTTGTAAGAACTGACTCAGTACACTCACTGCATAAGAGATGTCTGGTCTAGTGATGGTGAGATAGTTCAATTTTCCAACAAGTCTTTGATACATACCTGGATCTCTAAACAATTCCCCTTCCTCTTTCAAGAATTTACGATTGGGATCCATAGGGGTGTCAATAGGTCGTGCACCCAACATGCCGGTTTCTTCCAAAAGATCAAGTACATATTTCCTCTGAGATAGGTTGATACCCTCTTTAGATCTACTGACTTCAATTCCAAGGAAATATCTAAGCTTGCCCAAGTCTTTCGTCTGAAACTGATCATGTAAAAAATGTTTTAGTCTAATAATTCCAGCAGAGTCACTCCCAGTAATTACAATATCATCCACATATACAACCAACAAAATGTGACCTGCATCACTATGCGAGTGAAATACCGAGTGATCTGTTTGGCATCTGTGAAGACCAAATGTCAATACAGCATCAGAGAACCTTCCAAACCATGCTCGAGGAGATTGTTTCAAACCGTATAATGCCTTTTTTAACCTGCATACAGTACCTCGATACTCCCCCTGAGCAACAAACCCAGGTGGTTGCTCCATATAAACTTCTTCATGCAAGTCGCCATGAAGAAATGCATTTTTGACATCCAGCTGAAATAAGGGCCAGTCTAAATTAGCAGCAAGAGAGATTAGCACTCTAACAGAAGAGATTTTGGCAACTGGGGAGAATGTCTCTTCGTAGTCAATGCCATAGGTTTGAGTGTAGCCCTTTGCAACCAAGCGGGCTTTCAGACGTTCCACAGAACCATTAGGATGAAATTTGATAGTATATACCCATCTACAGCCAACAAGTTGTTTACCAGGTGGTGGTGGAACAAGATCCCATGTGCCGTTATGATGAAGAGCATCCATTTCATTTTCCATAGCTGTCCTCCATCCCGGATCAGATAATGCATCCTGAAATGTCTTAGGAATAGAGAGTTTTGAAACTTGAGATGTAAAACATGAGAATGAAGGGGATAATGCATGATATGAAACAAATTTGCTAATCGGATGTTGAGTAACACAAGAACGATTACCTTTGCGAAGAGCAATAGGTAGAGAGTCGGAAGTACTGGACAACTCAGGATCTGAAGATGGAGGCACGACTGGTTGGGGCATGGGAGCCGGCGGCCGTAAACGACGTGAGTAAACCTGTAAAGGAACTGCGGAAGGTTGGGTGAGGTCGGGTGAGTGTGAGGGAGATAGTGTAAGAGTAGGTAATGGTAGAGGATCACACTCAACACTCGAAGATGTATTTGAAAAATAGGGTATGGACTCAAAGAAGGTAACATCAGCACTCGTGAAGTAGCGTCTAAGAGCAGGACTATAGCAACGATATCCTTTTTGAGTCCGGGAATAACCAACAAAGAGACACTTGGTAGAACGGGGGTCAAGTTTATCAAAACCTGGACCAAGGTTATGAACAAAACAAACACATCCAAAGATTTTTGGTGGAAGAGAAAAAGGTGAGGATGATGGAAACAAGACGGAGAAGGGAGAGGAACCATTAAGAACTGATGAAGGCATACGATTAATAAGATGACAAGCAGTAAGAACACCATCACTCCAAAAACGTTTAGGAACATGCATATGTATCAATAGAGCTCGAGTTACATCTAACAAATGTCGATTTTTGCGTTCAGCCACCCCATTTTGTTGGGGTGTATATGAACATGATGTTTGATGAATAATTCCTTTATCACTTAGGTAAGTAACAAAGGTACTAGATAGGTATTCTCTAGCATTATCAGAACGCAAAATCTGAACCTTTTTGTTAAATTGAGTTTTAATTTGTTTCCAGAACACTTGAAATATGGAAAAAAGTTCAGATCTTGTCTTCATCAAAAACAACCATGTCACACGAGAGTAGTCATCAACAAAAGTAACAAAATATTGAAATTTGTTTGATTCAATGTTGATTGGTCCCCATATATCAGAGTGAACCAATTCAAAAGGACTCGATGCTCGTTTATCAATACGAGGAACAAAAGACACACGATGGTGTTTACTAAGTTGACACGCTTCACAAGAGAAGGGAGACACACTTCCCAAGTTATTAATTTGGCACTTCAAAAGAGAAAGTGAGGGGTGACCCAGACGACAGTGCCATTCAAAAGCAGATGATGAGGGGGCTGTAAGGGCTCGAGTAGGTGACGGTTGACCATCAAGGTAATACAGACCGCCAGCTTCATGCCCCGTACCAATCTTGTTCCCCGTCTTGAGATCCTGAAAAACACATGAAGAGGGATAAAACGTCACTGAACATTGTAAATTTTGAGTAATCTTACTAATAGACAACAAGCTAAAAGGAAAACTTGGAGCATATAGGACAGATGACAATGATATGGAGTCAGTGAGTTTAGTGGATCCAATGCCTGTAACTTTAGCAAGAGAACCATTAGCAAGAGTGACACTTTTTAGAGATGATACAGTATTTAACTTAGTCAGGGCAGAAGACAAACCGGTTAAATGTTCATTAGCTCCTGAATCAATGATCCATGGACCTTGATTTGATGAGACAAGACATGCGGATGCTATACCTGAATGAGTAAGAGTAGCTGTGGAAGATGAAGCCCCTGTGTGACCCAAAAACCGCTCATACTCATCCTTCGATATACTAACCATATTTGAAGATGGATTGGAGCTCGTTGACTGTGGATCAGATTGGAAAGTGGCTTGATTCGCGGACCCAGATGGTCTACCATGTAGATCCCAACAATAATCCACTGAGTGGTTAGTGCGACCACAATGGGTGCACTTACGAGATTCACGACCTCGAGTGCGATTATCTCTAGTATCACGTCCCCCACGTGCACCCCCACGTGCACCTCTACCACTCCGACCTCCACGCCCAGCAGGAGCAACATAAGAAGCAGCTAAGGCAGATCTCTCATTACTCTGATCAGAAGACAATGTAGCTCGCTGAAGTCGGGAGAACACATCAGGAAATGAAGGCAGTTGTGGGCTTGCCAGAATTTGAGAGCGCACTGACTCATACTCAGGTTTCAGGCCAACTAGAAACCGAACAACGTTAAACTCTTCACGTTGTTTTAGCATAAGGGAAACATCAGAGGTGATAGGTTGATAAATTTTAAGTTCCTCACATATGCTCATCACCTGAGAATAATACTCTTCCAAGCCCAAAGCACCCTGTTCCAATCCAAAAAATTGTTGACACAACTCATAAATACGAGTTGTGTTTCCAACACCCGAATACATCTGTTTAAGGTGCCTCCATATCTCTTGAGCAGTGTCAAAATGTACTAAACTAGCACAAATATTAGGCTCAATACTAGCCAACATCAAGGAGCAGATTTGAGCATCTTCTTGCTCCCATTTCGCAAAGGTAGAACTAGTTGAATCAGGTATTGCATCAACCAAGTGGGTACTACGAAGGCCCTTACCTTTCAAGAACATTTCAACAGATTTTGACCATAATATGTAGTTTCTTCCATTCAATTTCACGGTAGTCATAGGCATATTAACGTTTGGTGCAATAGATAATGACTCAAACTTAGCCTCCATGGAAAAATACTAGAATATGGATCAAAACACAAACAAACACACGCTGGAAAAATAGAAACCAGCTCAACAAACCAAATTTCGGATCTGTACGGGTGAAAAACAAGTGTGAACCGGTCAAAAAGGTGTAGTACCGGTTCTGAACTGGTATATATCGGCCGAAAAGTGGTCGGAACCGGCCTGTATCGGCCGAAAAGTGGTCGGAATCGGCCTGTATCGGCCGAAATCAGCTCTGTACCGGCCGATATCGGGTCTGTTTCGGCCGGTATGTGCCCGACTCGGATCGGTATGGGTCGGAACCGGTCCGAGCCGGGTCGGTCTCGGGTCGGTCGCGGATCTGAACCGGGTCAGGCCTATCTCGGATCGGGTCTGCCCCGTTTGTCTGAACCTCGGATAATCCTATCCTAACCCAGGATAGGTTTACGTTGGCTGTGTTACCAAACAGATTTTATTCCAGGTTGGAATAAAACCTTATACCGTTTCAAGGTTAACCCTACTCCAGAACAGGAATACGAGCTTACCTGCAACCAAACGCTACTGACCGCAAGCGACGGAGCTCCCTTCCGGCGGCTGAGGACGACGGCAAACGGCCCGGGTACCCACAGAAACGACCGGCGATTTCACTTCTGGTGTCCAGTACCGGAGAAGACACCGGAAAGTGGCCGGAAAGCTCTTTAAACTCCTTCTGCCGCCGACGAACACAGAAACACACGGAAACCACACGGAAACACGCCGGGGACACGGTGAGCTCACAGACTACACGGAAAAACACACTCAAACCATACACAACTCAGATTCGTGACTCAAACCATACACAACTCAGATTCGTGAGGATCGCACGCTCTGATACCATGAAGAGAATAAACAAGAGAGAGAAAGAGACTACTTCATCTATCATTCACAGTGCACATACAAGCATATATATACCCTAAACCCTAAATACAAAATTACCCATATACCCTCATATAAACAATATATTCTAACAGTAATGATTAGATAAGATAAAATGTGTTGTGAAAACAAAGGTGGCTGTATCATTTCATTGGCACCTACACTTCTGTAATTTGCTCTCAATGTTTTGCATAAAGTGACTGCCATTTTGGCTTGTGTTTGTGTAGGAGAGAATGGAAGATATAGAACAGCAAGCCAAATTGCCATCACTATATGTGGCTTGTCATGGCAGCAAAAATTAAACAACATGATGATGAGTCATATCTATTTTATTGTATGTGTTAACGTCGTGTTTCGCACTCCTTTGGACCAAGGTCTTAGCAACTCAGGTCTTCTGTTTTAAGTTTTCAAACACAAAGCAAATACCGCGAGACGGAGACCATGGTGGTGGTTGGAGAGTTTTCGATCTTATAAGCAGTATCTTCTTAGAGTAGAGTATAAGTAAATAAAGAGTTCAGGGTGTCTAGAGAGCATTCCTGTTACCTAGAGATTTGCTTATATACCTGATTTATGGAGTTAGACGTCCATTCATTGTGCTAGGGGAAGGTATCTCCTTCACAGTTTCTTCTGTTATGCTCATTTAATGCAACATGGCCTTCTGGGGGTGTATTTAATGCCGCATGGCCTTCTGGGAGGCGCATTTAATGCCGCATGGTCCTCTGGGAGGCACATTTAATGTGGTGTGGCTTTCTGCCTTGTTCTACCAGGAGATACATGCTATCAGTCTCTTTCTTCTCCTACCGCCAGAAGATTAAAGGCTCATTGCGATCTGCACCCACCTATTCGTTCAAGATTATTTGGGATTCAGATTCGTCGAGGTGACATGCTTCTCCCTCCTTTGCGCTAGGGCAGACTTTCCGTGCTTCCAAGGCTATAGACCAACTTTTGCTCTAGGGCCAGGAATCCTTTGGGTTGGTGGATTGTTCGGTCAGCCTAGGCCCCTCATGGTATTGGGCTCAAACTTTGGGCCATTGGCTCGGGGGAAAAACCCCCTAACAATCTGTTTATTTATTTATTATTATTTCTATAAAATAGAGAGTTCAATTTTACTCAACTTATAGTGCTGCTACTAATTATTGCAAAAGGGAAATGCTTTGTATCCCATGAGAAAGTCTCCCTATAATGTTTTTTTTACTTAGTGATTAATGAAGTATTTTGTTTTTTTGATAATATTGTATTTTCTTGAATGTTTAAGATTATTACAAAAATGCAAGAAAAAATGCATTAAAAAAAGAAGATGAATTACACTAATCGGAACCAGAATTGGTGGTTGTAGTGCCACCCATTGCAAAATTATAATATTAATAATAAAAAGAAGAATAGGATGGGGTACCCAAAAATTCTTATTCCCAATAATTTTTTAGAAATTTGTGACTTGGAAGACAATTTATAGGATCTATTTTAAATGTTTTTTTTTTAAAATTTATGAATAGTAGTAAAATAGTTCGAATTAAGATGCTTTATTTGATCTTGGAAAATGATATAGAAAAAATTGAATAAAAATATTATGAAGTTAAAAAATTATTTGAATATAATTTTTATTTTAAAATTTGAAAAAGTAGTATTGTTTTTTATATTTTGTTTGAGAGTTTAGAAAAATTGTAATGATTAGATAAAAAAAATTAAATATTTGAAATTAAAAGTGTTTTATGTTAGAATAATATTTGAGAATAAAATATGTGAAAATACTTGAGAATAGTTATGTTGCCGAACATGGTTTAAAATAATCGATTTAAGAGAGCCAAAAGAGTAAATATAACTTATGAAAGTTTTCATGAAATTGGAAAAAAAATACCACCAAACAATTTTTGGCAAGTTTATTCTGTTTTGATATTTGAATTGCTTTAAAAGAATTTTTTTTTATTTTTAAGTGATGTTTGGGAAGAAAATATAAGAAAATATCTAAAATTACTTGAAAATAGTTGTATTGCCAAATGGAGCCTAAAAGAATTGATTCAAGAGACAACCAAAAGTATAAATATAACTTGTGGAAGTTTTCTTGAAATTGGAAAAAAAAAAAAATTACCTCCAAACAATTCGTGGCAAGTTTATTCTTTTTTGATATTTGAATCGCTTTAAAAGGAATCTTTTGTAACGAAATCCAGTCGCAACAATGTTAAATACCTGTTAGGGTGATTACTTCACTTCGACAACATAACGGCCTAGTGGAGACTATCTGTGATACTGAGCAGCTCGGCCATCATAATCCGACGTCGTTCATTGTTCCTAGAAAAACCCAGAAAACCCTTCCCTCACAACGTGTCTCAGACTCTCAAGACTCTCAACACGGCAGCAATTGCTCGACAGAAAGAGATGGGCAAAGCGGAGAAAGAGCGACTGAAGCAAACCCTGAATTTTCACCTCAATACCATCCACGAGACCTTCCAGGTTTACTGTTATTCACACCCTTTGCATATATTTGCGTTTCTGTGTGTGTATTGATGATGTTAGTCTGTTAGATTCGTTGGGTGTTTGATGATGATGTGGGTCTGTTTGTCGTGAACTATTTGTGTAGGTGTTGGATCAAAGCCCGGCTTCTTCTCTTGAAAAAGTGAGCTGGGAGGAGGTGATAAAGATGGCCGACCAAGTCTCCAAACAAGCCACGATGGGTATTCTTCTTTCTTCTCCTTTACCTCTTCTTGTCCCGCAACTTTCTAGTTTCTGCAATCTGCTTCATCAGTGTTTGAGATTTCTGTGCTTCCTTGTGATTTTGGTGAGTGGGGCCTTCCTTACATGTTTCAAGAATATGGGCTAGGAGTTTTCCCAGAAAAGAACTTATATTTTCAGTTTTCAGCTTTATTGTTTACGATCTGATTCAATATTCATATGCGAAGTTCATCTGTTAGTTATGAATTAATTCTTCAGTGTGTTTCAGAATGTACCCACAACTGTCTTCTACTTTATTTTTAAGTCATTTTAGGTGTTTATTCATAATGAGTTCAATGATGATGTGGGATACCGTTTAAGGACGTATTTTTTTTACCTACAATGAAGTGCCGAAAATGCCAAGTGGAAATTTGGGATTTGTTAAGGAGTAAAAATAAAAAATTATGGTAAATCATCAGTGAATTGTTTGTTGTGTGAAGAGTGTAGAGGAAAGCTGTCAACAGATATTTTTGTAACTGTTAAAGGATCATTGAGTCAATTGCGGACAAACACTTTGTTAAGGTTAAAAATGAATTCTGCATTGTTTATTTGGGTGTTAAAAGCTCTTTCTGTGCAAATGAGACATTTTGAATTTATCGTTTTTGTTATATCTCATGTAGCTGCCTTTTGGCCAGACTGACACTTTCAAATTGGTGTATAATAGTTGGTCCCCTGTGATGTCTTAATTCCAACTCGCTGAACTATATCAACAGTGATTCATGTGAAGTAGTAGTTATGTATCAGCTTTGTGAGGAACCTGGAAAAACATCTGGGGGATTTTGGAGTGTAATCTGATAACTTACTTGCATTAGTTAACTGATACCTTCATCTTGATAAAGATATCAATCACCTTGCTTCATACTTTATTATTTCAGTAAAGTAATTGAATGAATCTTCAAATACCTATGTCATTAATCAAATGGTTCCTGAAGCAGATGGGTCCTACCTAAAGTAATGAAAAGGTCCATGACCATTACTGATATTATTATCAAAATATGACAATTTTAAAAGGTTTTGGTTGTCTTGTAGTTTTAATAGACAAATCAATAGCAGAGAGATATTTAGTTGGGAAGTACCATGGATATAAACTCATTTGACCATCTTGCCATTGTAATAGAATGGCGTCTAGAATGTTCTTGTTGATTATCATTTTTTTACCTTCTTACCTTAAATATGTTTTTTCTTTCTAAACCTCTAATTTCATAAGCAAAATGATGTAGAGGTAAAGCTGTCAGAGATAGATCTGGCTAGACATCTGCATCTTTTCCAATTAAAGAGGATTTTTCATATCCATCTCTATGTGTTCGTGTTCTATATATCCTTTGATAGCGGGAACAATTTCTTGACAAGTCCTTTTATAGAGGGAATGATTGACACCTGATCCTGTTACTTTTTTTCCCATGTGTAATAATGACTCAATATATTTTATTCTTTATGCAGCTGGAATGCTCTGGACTGGAGAAATGCCGGATGTAAAAGCACTTGAGGAGAACATGTCAGCATACTTCAATACACTACAAGGTTTCCTTCTGCTTTCCCATGGAAGTATGGTGGGTGCAGGGCATACACTCTCTTCCAGTATACACGCATCAGTGAAGCAAGTTGTTGATTGCAGTTTTAAATTGTGGATGGAATCTGTCTCTTCATATGGTAATCTCTCTCTCTCTCTCTCAATCAATGCACAAATGGTCCAGTACGCTTGGTGGATTGTGCCACTAGACTTAAATACATCCAATCTCTGGAGATCATTACATGTCTTTACATTATTGCTGCAGCTATACACACTTCGTTGTTAAGAAATATTAATAGAGAGCAGATCTAGTGTGTGGGCTTACATAGTCGACTTAGGGTGAGTGAAACTTGAGACTGGGTGATGATTATGGGTCCTTATAAAAGGAAAAGAATTAAAATCCCTGCTATCGAGAAGCCAATGGGTTCAACCTAGGCCTGTGCAGGAAACCGAGCGACCCGGCCCGTCCGCGAACACCGATCCGATCCGATCCGAGAATAGCAGTTTTGGCTAGTTGTCGGATTCGACCCGTACAACTCGCTCAACCCGGCTCTTAAAATTACACCCACATTTCCGCACGAAAGCTTTATTCCTCTGTGTCCTTCTCTTTATTTTCTTTCTAGATCTCGAAGTTTCAGGAAGGTGGGGTGTTCGTGCACACGAGTTTCTCCCCAAGAGATCGACGAGTTTCTCCCCAAGAGATCGTTTCAGAGCTGGGGAAACTATGGGAGGGCGCTCATGGAGACTCTGCTGAGGTTGAGGGATCGGGTCTTGACTCGGTTCATGGACTCGACGGAGCTTGTGGAGATGAAGGCTCGGAGCTAGCATGAGACGAAGAAGACGGCTCACGTGGTGGGACCTCATGTGGTTCCTCATCGGTGTGTTATTGGCGACGGCGTCTTCATTCTTACAGGGTACGAGGCCAAGGAAAACCTGGGCCTGTCGTCTTCGTATTGTTCGGCCGGCGTCTCCACTATTCTGTATGTTTTTGCTACACCAAGTTCGCGGTGGAGATTAGGCGAGTTCTATGCCTATTTTGGACCCCGGTAATCTGAGCGAAGTCGGGTCGATCCGACTAGTTGTGTTTTGTTATTCTGCTACACCAAGGAAAAATCGGGCCTGTTGTCGTCTTATTGTTCGGCCGGCGCCTCCATGTTTTCTGCTACACCAAGTTTGCGGTGGAGATTCGGTGAGTTTTGTGCCTATTCCGGTAATCTGAGCGAAGTCGGGTCGATCCGACTAAAGTCGGATCGAGTTGTGTTTTGTTATTCTGAGAATCGGACCGGGTCGGGTCGAACCCAAACACAGCTCGGGTTGGCCAGGTTGTAGGCCTAGTTCAACCCATGCCATGAAGTTTTACAAGATTAGTATAACATATAGTTTTTTTTTTATGAATAAAACGTTTTTCATGTGTTTAGAACCCATGACCAAGTGGGAGCCAAGATGAAAGCGCACCATTGGGGTGTTGCTTCTCTTGGTAACATATAGTTGTTCAGTTAATATAACTTTTAACTTGTTTATTGATTTCATTAGTGATAGATATATGTAATGCTTGCGTGTTTAGGCCATTGTTATAATTTAAGAGTGTAGCAGCTCCTTTTCTCCCCGTAAGACTGGCCTTTACTATCCGGCAGGTCGGACATTTATATTTTCTTTTTACTTATAAAAAAAAAAAAAGACTGGCCTTTACTCATGTAATTAGAGGCTGTCCTGGATCTAATTAGAAATTGTTGCCTAGTAAGAGTGAGGAGGCATAAGAAGAGTATTGCAATTGACCAGTATGCCTCATGTTTGGCGCACAAAGTTGATATCAAACTGTAATAAATTATTCTTGGTAGTTGATATCCTTTTTCATGAAAAACAACCAATAGAAGTTTTTTCCTTTTGTATGCTCGTTCTTGTATGGTGTATTCAACCCCTGGGCTCCCATTATGTAATATGAGTTCCCACAAAAGTAAACTCACAAATTGATATGACTTCATGTGATACGTTAAATTTATATTTCAATAAAAGTAGTTTTACTATAATGTAAGACCTCAAGTTATGTCAGTTTGTGAGTTTTCTTTTGTAGGATTTTTTTGTGGCTAAAGCATTGTTCTTATAATAATGGGGCATGCTATTTTTACCATCATGCTAATAAATGCCCATCCTAGCATATTAATTCATTGTTTTCTTATCTATTTATTTATTATGGCTGGACACTAGCAGGATCACGCAATAATGTCCAAAAACTCTCAATCCCACAGTTAGTCGGTGCGGTATGGGAAGCTTGCTCTGCTCTTAAGAAGACCCCCTCCACAAATATAACAGCAATAGGGCGGGGTATGACACAAGTTGCTGTTTCTCTGAAGGATGTTCTTCGGGAGATGAAGGAGCTCAAGCCCGGTTCCTCTGACCAAACAGATGAAACATATGATGAGGCTTCTAACAAAGCAGATAGTGACCTGCAAGATGATGATGATAACTCGTGTGAGGATGATCTAGGCAATGACTTGTTGCCTGGAGAGATGAAAATTGCCCAATTAGCAATTGGGGTTGTGTCCGATACGCTTGCAGTTATCAAGGAACTTATCCGCACAATCACAGGTTTGCTTAAAATGGAAAACCCAAACAACACTGAATTTGTCGATTGTTTGGAGAAATTGTTGAAGCTCTGTCAAGGAATTGGAGCACAGATTGATGAGCTTGGAGCTTGTCTTTACCCACCTCAAGAGGTTCCAGCGATGAAGGCTTCTTCAGAGAAAATCTCGAGCATTATTGATGATTTGATGGTAGAGCTAGAAAGTGTGAAGGGAACTTCACAAGCTTTTCTTCAGGCATGCGATGGTTTGAGGAATTCACTGAGACTATTCGAATATGAACTAGGTTGCTCTAGTACTTCTGATCTAGAAGCAAAACTGCAGAATGTCACAATGAGCAACTAGGATCCAGATAATTATTCGTACTGTGGTATATTGTAATTACGGATAAACTTATTTTTGGAGTTTGTAAGGACATTGATGTCTGTTTTGTGCTTTAGAGGGATTATTTGGATAATAATCAAAATCTCTCACACTTTTTCTTATTAATATCATTTTTGGGTACTAACCTGTTGCAAAAATCAATCCATTGGGTACCACGTAAATTAATAACTATTGTTTTTCTAATGGAGAACTTTTACAATGATCAGAACAAAACGATCAGAAAATTCGTTTAGGAGATTCATCCTCTGTTCCTCGTCTATATATGACATTATATTTTGCATATACAGGATCCATGCCGCTTAGAGCATGTCGTGTGCTTTCAAGTCGTCGCGGTTCACCTCCCCGTAAGCTTAACAGCCCAAGCGCCGCCCAAGTAAAGACCCAGTAGGGGTGCTGCCAGAAGCATTTGAGTAAGAGGATCAGTTGACGGTGTAAGCACAGCGGCAGCTACAACTGCACCAACCACTACGTATCTCCAAACTGACAACATTTGATCTCCCGATACCAGACCAACTTGTCCAAGTAGAAATTGTATTACTGGAACCTGCAGAATACGATGAGAATTTAATCCCTCGAATGCAATTTCTAACTCAGTTTTAAATACTTTTAAATATATGGCCTCGTAGTGAACTAGGGCAGTGAAGATTTATCATCTGTTCAGTATTTGACTGCAGAACTTCTAAATGAAAGATAAAATTGTATACAAACTTCGCCAAAAAGGTTGTTGTTGAAACAAAGGAACAGTATAATAGACCTTTTAGCATAAATTATTTGCTTTTTTACTATGCATCGTGAGTCAATGAATTGCACTCACTTCACATCTCCCAAAGAAGAAAAGAAAAACTCTCATTTCAGATGGTGATTTGAATTTAAGAGCTTTTCTTTCAGTACAAAGAGAGTCATCCAAATTTCAACCATAATCTCTTATTTCTTTTTATACGTAAACCATAGTCTTATTTCCTGGCCAAGAAGCGAAGAACTCTTACTACAAGGAAAAAGAAAAGAAATTTAAACAAGTTTTCCCCTTTGAGAACCTTTACCTGGAATGACAAACCGGTGCTGAACATGAGCACAAGCACAAATTCGAAGTATTGATCAATGGACCACAATGATTCCACAGCGCCTTCCGCATAGCTAACAAAGAAGTTTAGGGCGGCTGGTGTCAGTACCAAGTAGGAGAAGACGATACCAGTATAGAAAAGAACCGAGGAGCCAAATACGATCGGCCCCAGAAACCGTCTCTCTGCTTTAGTCAGACCTGGAAGAACAAAGGCTATGATCTCATATAGAATGATAGGGCTTCCTAACAGAAGGCCACAGTATCCTGATACCTGCAGCACACCATTAGAAGAAAGATCACGGTCTTTATAGCAGATTAATTTGTTTCTAAATCAACAAAATTAGGACCATTACAGAACCTAAAATTAAAAACATAATTAGGTTTATTATTGAACTAACCTTTAGACTCGTAAAGAAAAATTCACCAGGAGCTAGCTGCAGGAACCGCACACCCTGGGTTTTGACAGGAGCTTCAAGAACAATTATCAGTTCTTTCGAAAACGCAAAGCAACCCAAAATAGCAGCCCCAACTGCCAAAACCGACACGAATAACCTCTGGCGCAACTCTTCCAGATGATCGAATATAGTCATTTCTTTATCATCCGGTAGAAGCTCTTTGCTGGGATAAAGAAACTCGTATACTGCACCCCGCTCACCATCTTGGTCCAATTTCTCCACAAATATTTCTTCTTTCGAACTATCAGCCACATCTAGATTGAGAAAAATACACAAATCAGATCAATCTAACTCGAAATTCATCCTGGGGTTTGTGGGTGCTTACCCGGCCTATCCTCGACAGCGGAGCCAGCAGTAACGCCCAAATCTGGCTGCTTCTCTCTCAGGCCGTCATCTACGGCAAAGCAGACGACGTCGGTAAAACTCCCCCGGCGGCGGAGTCGTCTTTGCGAAGCACCGATTTTGAGTCCCAACCTTCCTCTCCTCGAGGTTCTGTCGACCGGTAGAGAAGCTAGGCGCTTGAAGAAACAACAACCTTGGAGCTGCAAATGAGGGACCAGAGCCATGCTCGTGCTCCCCAATGCCATCTCTCTCTCTGTATCTGTTTCTCTGTGGCAAATTTTGAACGATTGGTTCCTATGGTGCTCTTGCAGTGGCACGCTGATATTTCTAATTCTGAATTTTCGGATTGCAGCGCAATTAGCCGGACTTGTAGACTTTTGCTGTTTTGGGCCCTTTGGTGTATGTAGACTAGGCTCTAGCCCATATCTGAGTCATCACTCCGCCCGATTTTGGTTCCAGCCGAAGCCCACGAAATGTCATAAACCGGCCCGCCTACCCGGTTGAGCGAGTATATTTGCGCTGGCTGTCCTGCGAAATATTTCTACTTTCTTTCCCGCCAATTTTGTTATCGTCTGGGTTTCTGAGTTTTCGACTATGGGAAGAGAGAAGGCAGCCAAGGAAGCTCTAAATCTCCTCCGGGGCAGGCTCTGTGACCCTACGTTCGTATTCAAGCCTCTTTCCGATTCTCCGGAAAGCAACTACAGGTGCGACTCTCTTTCTATTTGATTTTCTCGTCCCTTTGTTTGGTTCCCGAGAAAACGTTTTTAAAGAGAGATTAGTTGATTGGAGAAAATAAATAATTGTGGCCCAATTTATCATTAAATTCATTACGACTTTGGGGAAATTCCTGTCATCAAAATACTTTGTTTAACTAAAAATAATGAAGAACAACGCTTTTTTGCAATTTTGCTTGGTTTCCCAAGGTTTTTGAAAAACCGATTCTATTTCCTTTTTGTAGTAAATTGAAGTTCATTATATCGAGTTCGGTCACTGAGGCATGCAATAACTCTATCCTGCTTCTCGGTCCCCGTGGTTCTGGGAAAATCGCGGTTTGAGCTTCTCTTTTCTTAAACTCTATTAGAATTTCGCAAGTTGATTTCTTTAATTATCATTTGTATTCTCTCTCTCGTGGTGTTAGGTGTTGGAGCTTGTTCTCAGAGACTTGTTTCTGGAATACCCTGATATGATTTCAGTCGTAAGGACTCGACGTTTTATTCTTTTGAATCGGGGCATCTGAAATGATTTTTTTAGACGAACCCATATCTTGTATATTAGTCTCTTTAAAGCAAAACTTTTTTTATTCGTTGAGGTAACTGAGGAAAGGAAATGACAGATTGCATAAAGGTGCTTTAGGATTTCAATGAAGATATATATTCGAGGTGCATTTGGGCAATCCATTGATGGATTTGCCTAAAAAATGTCAATCCACTTTCTCGAATTGGAGCACTCATAAAATGGCATCCATCAATTTACCTGCTAGTAGAAACCTACTACACCAACCCCAGTCAAGCTACTGCGACATCCTTTACTTTAAAGAAAAAAAAAAAAACAAATGGTTTAAATTTAAATTTGTGGATGATAATTCCAGTTTGGCAACCAAATGCATCAACAATTTTTTTAACTGTAGCGTCTTTATTTCACTACGATGATCTATGTTACGGCTACAATACACCCCCCCCCCCCCCCCCAAAAAAAAAAAAAAAAAAAACAAAAAAGAGAAAAGAAGATGGAAGACGTTTTGCATTTCATTTGGGATTTTGTAGAGTTGGTAATCATTTCCTTGTTTGTGAGTTGCTTTTAAAACATTTTTGTAGAAAATGAATTTTTATGTTGTAGGATATTAATTAGGAATGTTCTACAAACATTTTTCCTCACAAAATAGGTATTATGAATTCTCTAATTGGCCTTTGTTTGTAATGTAAAAACTAAATAGCAACTATCAGTAAAAATTCAGACTCTTGTCTCTCACATCTGTGGTGTCAAATCTCAAGCCTTGTGAATTCAAGGTGCCATTCTGGTTTAGTCGAACCTTTTGTCAAACAAGGAAAAATGTTTGCCACAGAAATTCCCAGTGGCAAACATGTTTTCTCACGCAACTTTGCCATGAATATTTTGTGCAGATCAGGTTGAGTGGGCTTTTGCACAGTGATGACAACTGTGCTTTTAAGGTACGATATTCTATAAAATTTCCCCCCTCTACTGCATGCTCTCATATTTAGTTTCAATAACATGGTGTTTCATGTTGTATTGCCAAATCACATAATATTATTATACTGTAAATTCATACTTCCAACTAAGTAAATATGCTGGTTGAGTTATGAGTTTAAATCACAATACATAAGAAAATGTGATGGTTGATACTTGAGAAGTTAATGAAGAATTTTGATAAAAAGAAACAAATTGTACGCTAGAATTGTAGAAAGACACTGCTCATAGTTTAACTTAAGTGGTAGAACATTGCTGTTATGCATGTTGCAATTGTACTACAGATCCATATCTTGCAGGTTAAATTCTTGTGTTGATGTATCGGAGGAGGAAATGATGGACCGAATGTAGCCAGTGCATTGAGATGAATTTCTGAGTTTGTTGTTTGTCTTGATGGTAGATGTACTGTTTGTATGGAAGTTGTGTGGAGTTTTAGGCAGAAGCTAATGTGCAAGAGCAATGGCTTGCTCAAAATATATGCCATATTTGATAACAAAGCAGATTGGACTGAATCCATATGGACGATTGCCATTAAGTTGTATGTAGTTTTAGGTGTAAGTTAATGTCTAGAGACTAAAATTCAGTGTTTAATGCATACAAACAATGACTGATTCCATGTGGATGATTATCTATAATAAGTTAACCCATTGTTTTTATATGCCGACTCATAAACAAAACAACATAACAAAATATATGTACTTGTAAACATTAGAACAGGTGCATACACATATGCTTTGATATGTTACCACTTGTTATCAATGTTTGTATTATAGCATTTGTTTCCATTAGAATTTTTATAAAATGTTGTGAAATTTATCCAACATGATTGTTTATCTTTCAGGAAATTGCCAGACAGCTATGTGTAGAGCATGACCTGTTGTTCTCAAAAATGGTAACATGCATAATTCATTTGAGGTCAGTTGATGAACTTACAACTAATACTTCTGATTTCCTGATCTTGATGTGGTTATTTTAGGCATCTTTTGATGATAACTCCCAGTTTATGATAGCCATGTTAAGGTGAGTAAAAGTTTTCTTGAAGTGGCTCTTGTTTAGTGATTAAATATAAACTTGTGAATGATAACTCCCAGTTTATGATGGCCATGTTAAGGTGAGTATAAACTTAAAAGTGGCTCTTGTTTGATGATTTAAATATGTGATTCTGGCCTATAGGGAGTGTGGATTGGCGCATAAGACAGTTATTTTTGTCCTGGATGAGTTTGACCTGTTTGCTCAGGTAAGACTCCACCATCTTGTACCAATTCCTTTCTCAGTACTGATGCTTTGGATTTTGACCTTCATATTTGACTTTTTTGTCTTTTGTTTGACCGAACCAATGATCAGCCGTATAAAATCCTATGCAAATTTGTGTTTGCTCTGTTTGAATTCTCTAATTATGACACTTGAACTTTCATTTTTTGTTGTTCTTTTTAGGGAAAACAACGATTACTTTATAGTCTGCTAGATGCAATGCAATCAATAACATCACAAGCTGTTGTCATTGGTGTGAGTTGCCGACTGGTATGGTGCTTTGGAGTTTTCTTCCTGTCTTGTTTGTTATCTTCAGGTTTATTCGCATGATGAATTTTTTAATTAGGAAGTCATGGGAACCCTTCCTGTCTTGGGACCCTAATGATGTAGTGGTAAAATGAGTTTGAAATTTTGCCCATTGTGGTTATATGCAAACTGCATATAAATGTTTTGGTGCAAAAAGATGTCTGCAGACTTCATTGCCAAGAGCTTTGAATAATTAGACAATTTTGCTTGCAGGATGCTGATCAGCTTTTGGAAAAGAGAGTAAGATCTCGTTTTTCACATAGAAAGCTGATGTTTCTTCCTCCCTCTAAGGAAGACTTGCAGAGGTAGGTATGCCTATTACTTGAATCAGAGATGCTACCATGGTTCTAAGTTCTAACCAAATATGAAGAATTATAAGTGTAATAAATGCTTTTTGTCTTGATTTTCATAGTTCTGGCTATGCAGATTGTTGGGGCACATTTTATCATTGCCGCTAGACTCAACCCTTCCACGTGACTATGCTGTTGAATTTAATGCTAAACTTCAAGTATCCTTTCAATGATATAACAATATGAAAATTTAAGATAGGGTTTTTCATCCACGTCACAAAATATGATTAGTGGTGTTTAAAACCATATTCTCAAGGGTTTTATGAGGTTGTTGGGATGTTTAATGTAATCTTCTTTTTGAGACGTGGAGATGTATGCTAGTTATAAGAGGTTCAATTCCTTCTAATCACCATTCTTATGCTACTTTTTAGGTGAATAACATTTTGATGGAAGTTCAAAATTATTTTGGACAGATTAGTTGTTCATGTCTTGCCAATGAAGCTGACGGCAAGTTTTATCTTGAAAGATCCGTTTTCTCATATCTGGTTAAGAAATCCTTGACATTTTATAGAATATGTTAGCAGATGAGAAATTCAAACAAACTATTTATACATATATGGATTCTGACGCCACCGTCAACCACTTGTTGAGGTTTCTGTAAGTTTTTCATTTATCTAGAAACCAGGATGTCTACTAATTTTAATTTTACATATGAGCATGTATCGTTCTGGGCCAAACTTACTGCTGATAGACCATGAACTAGATTCCGTGCTGTTTCTTATATGGATTTGGGATCTGGGTTCCTAGCACTTGAGAATTTCAAAACTGCACTTCCAAATATCCAAAGGCAGCCAAAGCTGGAATGTATAACAGGTTTGAAGATTTAAATACCTTTTGTACTGCTTGCATGGATGGTATTCATAAATCTTCAATGCTTCATCTTCACCCCCACAACCACACCACCCCCCCCCCCAAAAGTGGGGGGGCCTTTACTCCAATATCTAGCAGTTCTACCTGCATAATACTAAAAGACATTTTTGAGCATTTCCTTTTGGATTCTCTTCAGTTCTTGGAATCTTCTCCACTACATGGTTTGTGCACACTGTTTGTATTAACTTATTCATTCAGGTTTTTACTTTTCTGTCTTATATTGTATTAGAGAGGGAAGATGAAATGACTCTTCCCATGATTTTTTGATAAGTGATGACTCTTCCTAGGATGGGATCTCATTGGAGCTTCTTTAGCTAATATATGCTTTAGCTTTTTTTTTTTCAGTGATGCAGAATGACCTTGTGATTGAGACTTTTCTACATCTCTAATCCTTTCTTCTTTCACACCTGTTTATCTGCTGTGCAAATTTTATTTAGTTACTGTTCAAATAAATGAAGTTACTATGGCTGTTAGATCTTCCTGAGGTAGAATATTTAAATCTTTCTTGCGATTAAACGCAAGTTTTTGCAAGTTTAGCATATCAATCCATGTATGTGCAAGAATATTGAAGAAGTCTTCAAATAATTCCCTGGCTGCATGTATTTTTCTATGATGAATTATGTTTGAATAGATCCCTGGTTATGCATGCCAAGCAATGATCTACTCACTTCCAGTTTAAACTAATGATTTTCGGTGCATGCACTCCTGTTCAAGCAGATTGCTCAATTTTGGAACTTTATATCTTGGTATGCATGAAGAGGTTGGAAGTTAAAGAGCAAAATTCATACAACTTTAACTCCGTAATGACAGGTAAACTTCTGAGAGGCACCCAAACATTTGTTGTCACTCCATTACCATTGCATCACCAAGTTTGTCAATTACTTACATGTTTGTCCTACTCAGCAGAGTACAAAAACATACATGATACATTCCAGACATCTGATTATTATGCACGGAATGTGTGCTTACGGGTATGAATCTCTCTGTGGATTGTGCATGAAGTATTTTATGTTTTTCTCTCCCTATGTCTCCAGGAATAACTTTGATGATTTGCTCTGACTTTTGCAGGCATTTGAGCACCTTCAACAACGTGAATTAATCAGTTTTACAGACAACAGAGGGCATAACCAATCTGTGGAATTTCGTCCAGTGAAGCTTTTAATCTCATCCTATGAACTACAAAAGGGGCTGAAATCATATCGTTCCTGTCCTGTAAGTTGCTAGATGAAAATGTGTTTTTGCATACGTCCCTAAATGAGATATCGTGTGCAAGTCAGCAAGTGCATCATTTTAGAGTTACGCTAAGTACACGCCTAGCGTGTGTAAGTCCCATATAGACCATTTGAAATAAAGTGAGACCCAGAATTCACTTGATGAAAATTGTTTGGACCTCGCTAAAACACGTTTATTCGCCGTTTTGCGCATTTCTTTTAAAACTTTGCTTATGGTCACGAATTATCTGTATAACTTCTGCAGTCCTTGCATTTACTGATAACTGAGAACTTCAGCAATCGGAGGCATTATTTTGCTTATCTTGGCAGGTCATTCTTCTGAAGTTAATGGATCGAGAAGCCTAATATATATCGTTGGGCTACTTGATCACTGCTTGTGTGATGATGACTAAAGAGAATGTGGATCCTACTCGGGGCTCCATTGCGAAACGTGTTGTGCGTTGAGAATGTGGATTCTACTTGGGGATCACAGGGACTCTGCTGCTCACCAAGATGCACAAACATTTTCCCTGAACTGTATGCCAATGCAATTACTACTACCATATGCGAATTAAATTTTCATACTTTTTTCCGTCCACGATGTTTCTAACTTGCATGGGCTGCCTGCCCTGCCTACCTTCTGTTTTCTTTTTCCCATCTTTCTCCCTTTTGTAGTCTAATTTCATTATTTTAATTTATGTATTGAAAAATTTAATTGTAAGACTATTTATTGATAAACTACACAGAAGCATGTCATATGAGTTACCATAAAAATAATTTTTGAGTCTTTTATTACTTATGAATAAATGATGTATTTATATACAGACGACTTCTTTCTACCTCTATTAATGTTGCCAACGCTAGCTTTGTTGTTGTTGTTGTGTTTGGTGAGGGTTGTCTTAATGCGAAATTGTTCCACCACTCAGGTGAACTTGTCTGATGAAAGAAGGGTGAGGTTCTTGCTACTTACGTCCCAACCCTTCTTTTCCTTTCTTTGCTTACGTGCGTTTGTTATATACGGTTATACCCCACATATGTGAGATGTATGAAATTAGGTGCTGGTCTTTGCATTAATCATCCAACTTATTCCATTAAAATAGTATTCATGAAAAGTTTAAACCTAAAGAAGTCATGGGAGTCAAGTGCATATTAACAGAAGTTTTTGCAAAATATAAGCTCCAAGTTCTTACTCCAAAAAAATGTTTTATATTACACTTTAATCTCACAATTATTTAATTAATTTTGTTTATTTAATAATTCATAAAAACAGATATCACATCTAATATAATATGTGTGGTGTATGCCCCACACACACACACATATATATAATAAAATCATCTGATTAAAGATTATTTAATAATAATAAATGTACTGTATTTTATATAATGAAATGAAGGTGAGATAATAATATAGGGTATAGAATTTTGAGAGTATAAATTTCTCAATAAATAAATAAATAATAATGATAAGATTGGATATCCTTAAAACAGACCCAAACCGAAACCCTGGGCTCGAGTCCAGAATCCATGGCGGCTTGCAGGGCGCTGAAATCCCAAAATCAAGCTCTCTTTCAAATCCCAAAAGCCGCAACTGCATATCTCTAATGCTTTCTCTCTCTGTCTCTCTCTCTCTCTCTGCACTTGCAGTCTTACACGCATGTGTAGCTTCTCTACTCAATGACCCTCTGCGTGCGAGCTTCTAAAGCTTTAGCCTCTACCACTATCTCCACTGCTTGGCACCCATTTGCTCTTCAGGTACGCCTCCTCTTGCCCTTATTTTCTTCCTTTCATGACTGCCCTACTAGCTCCAGCATAGCTACGAACTCTGAAACCCATTGCAGAGACCTTATTTTTTATACCATTGAAGAAAATCCCTGGGCCTTTTGTAACAATAAGTGGGTCTCTGATCAATTCCGACCTGTGCTTATTGACCCCGAGTTGTTTGTCCGTGTCCTTAGTTCGATTCAGATTAAACCCAGAATTGCTTTGCGGTTCTTCCGATGGGCTGAATGTCAACCGGACTTTCAGCGGTCTGAGTTTGCGTTTTGCGTGATTCTCGAAATCCTTGTCAAGAATAATTTGATGAGGCCGGCGTATTGGGTGGTGGAGAGGGTAATTAGTTTAAAAATGGAGGGAATTGTGGATGTTTTGGTCGATGGGTATGTTGTTCCCATGGTTTCAGTTAAGCTTCTCGATCTTTTGTTATGGGTGTATACAAAAAAGTCGATGATCGAGCGATGCTTGTTCGTTTTTAATAAGATGATAATAAATGGGTTGTTACCGGATGTGAAAAATTGTAATAGGATGCTTAGGATATTTAGGGATAGAGATCTTGTAACTAAAGCTAGAGAGGTTTATAGAATGATGGATGAGTGCGGGATTAAGCCAACGATTGTTACTTATAACACTTTGGTGGATGCATATTGCAAGGAAGGGGAAGTGCAGCAAGCTCTCGAGCTTTTATCTGAGATGCAAAGAAGGGGGTGTTTTCCTAACGATGTGACGTATAATGTGTTGATCAATGGGTTGTCAAAGAAAGGGGAGTTGGAGCAGGCCAAGGGGCTGATTGGGCAGATGTTGAAGTCGGGATTGGAAGTTTCAGCATACACGTATAACCCTTTAATTCATGGGTATTGCAAGAAAGGATTGCTTGTTGAGGCAGCAGGTCTTGAGAAAGAGATGATAATTAGAAGAGCTAGCCCAACCGTGGCAACTTATAATACGTTAATGTATGGCCTTTGCATGTTGGGAAGAATGGCTGATGCTAGACATCGGTTTTCTGACATGTTAAAGAAGACCGTGATGCCAGATGTAGTTTCATATAACACTCTAATATACGGGTATTGTAGGTTGGGGAACATCAAGGAAGCTTTTCTATTGTTTGGGGAGTTACAATATAGGAATCTTGTTCCTACTGTTGTTACCTATAATACTCTTATAGATGGCCTTTGTAGGTTGGGGGACTTGGATGTTGCTCTGCAGCTCAAAAAGGAAATGATCAACCGAGGGATTTCTGCTGATGTTTTTACTTATACGATTCTAGTAAATGGGTCTTGCAAGAGAGGAAATTTGTCAATGGCTAAGGAATTCTTTGAGGAAATGTTGCAAGAAGGGTTGGAGCCAGATCGCTTTGCATACACAACTCGGATAGTGGGCGAACTGAAGCTTGGTGACACATCCAGGGCATTCAGATTGCAAGAAGAGATGCAAGCTAGGAATATTCCACCTGATTTGATCACATACAACGTTTTTGTAAATGGGCTATGTAAGTCAGGAAATTTAGAAGAAGCAACTAACTTGATGCAGAAAATGGTTCGTGATGGTCTTGTTCCCGATCATGTTACATGTACTAGCATCATTCATGCTCATCTGGAAAATGGACATCTTAGGAAAGCCAAAGAGGTATTCTATGAGATGCTGAGCAAGGGTGTAAACCCTTCAGTTGTGACTTACACAATATTGATTCATGCACATGCCAGTAAGGGGAGGCTAGAACTGGCATTGATGTATTTTTTGGAGATGCAAGAGAAGGGTGTTTTTCCAAATGTCATCACCTACAATGCTCTCATAAATGGTCTTGGCAAAGTTAGGAGAATGGATCATGCATACAAATTTTTTGCGGAGATGGAAGAAAAAGGAATACTTCCAAATAAGTATACATACACTATTTTAATCAACGAAAACTGCAATATGGGTAATTGGCAGGAAGCTTTGAGATTGTATGCACAGATGCTAGATAGAAAAATTCAGCCCGATTCTTGTACACACAGTGCACTTCTAAAACATCTAGACGAAGACTACAGATTGCATGCAGCTCAGTACCTTGAGAGCTTAATTCTAGGTAGCAACAAAACTTCTGAGGTACGGACTTGATATATCCATTATGGCATTATGGTTAACTCTAGTGATTGGTAAGAGGGTACCATATATTTACTCAGGTGGATTTGTACCATCTAAATGAAGATCGTCACAGCGACCATAAGGTAATTATCCCAAGGTTGATACTTTTAGTAAGAATTAATTCCTTCAAAGTTCAGTTTTAGCTAGGATATTTTTCATATCTTGTTGTATTCTTGTGGGCCTTGATTGGTTTGCAGGAGGGAGCAGCTGATGGGTGAATTTTGTAATTTAAAAAGCCCAAAGTCAAATATTTCATTTTTCATCTGTTGCTAGTTGTAACTGAGCAGCGCCCTAACCATTCCTTGGATGAGAATCCCTAATTGTATAGCAGAGGCATAATTTTGCTTCAAAGAGTCAAAGACAGGTATACAGAGAAAATTCACACTGCATCAAGTTGTTTCAAAATCAAATTTGCAGTAATGCATTTAGAGGAGGAATGGGGTATTGCCTTCTACCTGAATGATTGTAGTTTATGTTATTTGCAGTCCAGGAAAAGGATTTTGATGTATTGTACATTATTTTCTCCAGAGTTGCAATTAATTACTGTAGTGAAAATGGTTTAGTTTTTGATCAGTGGTCCCATGGCAACTTCTACTTCCGTAGATGAAAACCTTTTGAGAGAAAAAGCATCCCCTGTGGTGAGATTATAGGAAAAAGAATGTAATCTTCTTTGTACAATAGTTTTATGTAATAAACCAAGTTCTAGAGTTGAAGGTTCTACTCACTGTTTTGCACTAGTAATTTGGTATACAAGTTTTAGTAGTTAAATACAACAACTATTTACACACTACAGTATGGTCCTGTCTTTTTCTTTTTCCCTTTCTATTTTCAGAACATCCTCAGTTTCTATTCAGAATAACTTCAATCCTTTATTTACGTATTTTAAGAAAGAGAAGAAAAAGGAAGGTATCTTTGTCATGTTGTGGTGGATGGTCTCCAACATTTTTGTTAAAAAGGATATGCCTTTGTTGATTTGTTTTATTAGAGATGTCTCTTCTCTTAATATGCATATATGAAAACAAAATCTACTTAAAAACAAATAAGCAAATCTCAATTTCCTTGTTCTATGATAGTGCACAAGGTATGTGTGTAAAATTGTATCATGCATAGGCGTTGCTCTTGTATGCGTCCTGTATACTCGGCCCTTGCCTATACGTATGATCAATTAAATTTTTTTTTACCGATAAAAAAAAGTATGTGTGCAGAATTGTTGAAATATTAAAAAAATTATTCAACTTTACCCTGCTTAGACAAACAAGAAGGTTAATGTACAAATAAGCTAACCAATGTTCCTTTGTTTGCCAAAGAAGACAGGGAAGCAAGAAAAGTAAAAGCTTGCCAAAGAGGACTAGTATTAAATCCAGCTTCCCTAGAAAGGGATGATTATATTTATTTGGCATTTCAGATCCGTAACACTTATTGGCGAGGGTTGATAAGTTTTTGTCACATAGACTTCATACGGTGATGTAAAAGAGTGTCTTTTTTAAAATATTTCTTTAGTGTGGGGACTTGTAAAAAAAATCTAGTGTAGGGAACACCTTCAGTGGAAGCAGATGAGTCTATGATGTAATTTTTTCCCATCTCTTTAGATTCAAGCCTTTAACTTAAGTTTCTCCTGTATGTTTTCTGTTAGCAGGATATTTTAAGGTTTTATTTTCATGTACCATGTGCTTGGATTCTTTCCCCCATCCCTCTAAGCCCATGTGTTTGGATTCAAGCTTTGAATAGTGGATTCTGAATATGTGGTGGAATTGCATTTGCATTTGCATCAGACTCTATTTCTCTGCATGATTATTAGGTACTTGTTCCAATTTTGGACGCATGGGGGCCCTCAATAATCCAATTGGTGAGGGAGCCGTTGGTATATTGTTTCATTTTATTGTAGTTTCGGTTACTTGTAAAAAAAAATAAAAAATTTGTAGTTTGGGTGTTAGATTGTTGCCCCCAACTTATCCAAATAAAAAAATAATGAATAAATAAATAAAAGATTGTTTATTTGCATGTGTTGGTGTCTATGGGGGGAACAAAATGATAGAAGCTTCGAAAAATGCAAGAAGGACAATAGAGGAGCTGAAAGTCTTTTTCTTTAAAACATTGTTCTCATGGGTGGGGGCCATTGTTTGTAACGGACTAAGTGTCCATGACTTTTTACTATCAGTTGTAAACTCTAGTTAAATATTTCTCATATATACTTCCTGTATACTTGAGTTTTGCCTATTTTTATCAATAAAATACTTTGATTACCGATAAAAAAAAATGTAGGTTTGTGTCAAAATTTGACCAATCTTGGCATTAGAATTGTATCACTAAAAGATGCATGTTCTGAAATCAGCAAGACCCATAGCACTGCATGTCACCTGTTTTTTGTTGTTTGCTTTGTTAGTGTGAATCAACAGCACTCCTCCCTGCATCTCCCTTTTACTAAGAATTGGCTGCTCTCTCCCAGAGACCAATTAGTTTGATTTTAGTACAACTCATTTAACATATTTCAATGCAAATGTCATAGGAATTGTTTTGTTAAATTTATGTTCTTGTTTTTTTGTTCTCTCGTCTGGTTGGTGTTTAGAAATGAGGAACTATTGCTTGTAAACATCAGAATATGTTGATCAGGTTCATGAATGAAGAAGCGTTTGAGATTCTGATGCTGAAAGCTTATATTCTGAAGATATTGCTCGAATCTACTTTCTTTAAGTCTAGTCTACATTTATGTCTCCATTTTTTTTTATGTGACTGACGTATGTGCTCTGATTCTACTTCACAAAAGCAGTCATAGACTCATAATGTTTGGTAGAGAATAGAAAGTTAAATATTGTCATACGGTTCTGTTGTCAAGGAACAACAGAAAGGGCAAGATTTATATTTTGTTGCTTTCTCCGTGAATTAGTATGGTATAGGAAAGCACACAGTTCTGACCATAATAACAAAGATTTCCAGAATAATTTAAAAGAAGAAAGAAACGTGAAAGAACTTTGTGACTATAGAGTATAGAGGTAGTATAGTAATAGTATATACCAAAGTGCATAGTGCCAAATTTCATCACCGTGAATCACAATGTTTTTACTTCAACTTGGAACTATCGGCACATGTTTAGGTCACGGGATCAATTTTGGTTTAGTGCTATCCCCCAAAAAAGAAGAAAAAGCAAAAGGTATGTTATAGATTACAAAGTGCTGCTTGTCTTGCTGTGTCTAATAAGGTATCTAATTCTATTCTCTTTTTTGACTCCACAGTGTATGACTTGGGTTTTACTTGTTCGTCTCTTTTCATAGTGTGGGCATTCCTACTTTCCTGAATATATAGATTTGGAGACATATTCTTAAGGAATATATATATATATATATATATATATATGTTATTCCTCCAAGAGCACTACGCACTCAGCAGGTATATGGAAATCCCATGTCTTGGCACTTTTTGTCATATAAGCATCTTCAAGAGACGTGAACTCCTTAATGATATTCATGTACATTTACATATAGCCAGCTAATATATTATCATAGCTGGCTGTATCATTATTACAGAACGAATCATACTTTGAAGGTTTCATTACAAAAAGAGTAATAATTTGGAAAGTTAAAAGAGTAATAAACTTATGCAGTGATTTATAAAAATACAGTGCAATTTCCTTTAGTTTAATCAAAGAACAATTCCGTTTATTGTCCGATGGTTTATTGGGGAATGGCACGGTGAAGAGGCTTTGCGTTTTCGGATGTTTCCTTGGACTTGGACTGTTCGAAAAACCCAAGCAAAGTTCTAGGAACATACAAACAGGAGGACGTCGTTTTTTAGCGAGTAGCAATACGATGTTCCTTGCGCGTATTCTCAACAATTTCTCCTCCTGCATTTCACGGAAGAGGAAAATGCCAAAAAGAAACTAAACCCTTCTTCCAACTTGGGCTGTCGATCACTCCTAAGGTTTCTTCACCAAATCTCTTTTTTAGCATTACACAAGGCACCCTCTTCGATAAGTTTAGCTTTGTGACAAAATTCCCTCATTTTTTTATCTAAATTTTGAACTTTTTCCTTTGACAGATCCGCCCCCCCCCCCCCCCCCCCCCCCCCCCCCCCCCGGCGGCCGTCTACAAAAGCATTTCATACCCCATTTCTCCGTTCCAATCTCCTCCCATTTACAACAACAGGAACGCAATGGCTCTTTTCTCATCATATCCAGCTTCCTATCCCATTATAAGATGCTCTTCCAGTAGAGATAGTCACGAACCAAACAGGCAAAAGCTTAACAACATCAGACTTATTGGTACGTCCTCTGCGAAAGCTGTTGACCATATTCTGAGCCACACGGCTGGAGTCGCAAACACATTCAATTCAATTACTTCTGTTCCGGAAAATGGGTACATCTCAAAAGAAGAGATTCGCCAAAATATTCCGACAAGGAAGAAATTGGTGGATCCTCATCGTCAAGGTCTCATCACTCAAGGGGGTGTCGGGTACAGGCAGACTGTTGTCGTTAGGTCCTACGAAGTTGGTCCTGATAAAACTGCTACTCTTGAGAGCATCTTGAATCTTCTTCAGGTGAAGAAAACCAAAACCAGTTTGTTTGAGTTAATCCATTTCACGTGGACATAGACATGAAAGAGGAGTTCATACCTTAATAAATAAATAAATGCCTTTACCAATTAATGCAGGAAACAGCACTAAATCATGTATGGATGTCTGGTCTTCTGAGCAATGGATTTGGTGCCACACACGGAATGGTAAAGAATAATCTCATATGGGTTGTCTCGAGGATGCAGGTTCAGGTGGATCACTACCCAATCTGGTGAGTCCTATCTATCACTTTCCTCGTAACTTTTAAGTGGCTCCACTTCTGTATTTTTCTATTTCTTCCGCCTCGTGACTCGTAGCCCTCTACAATCTCTAAACTTACTGACAACGACGTTTTCCTTGTGGGGAAATGATAGGATCCCGCTCATTTGTCCCGCTTAACCCTTTTTTTTTTTTTTTTTTGAAATTTTTTTTTTCACAGAAAGATTAAGAAAATGTTGTTTAATTATGTTGTGAATTTTATTTATTTTTTTAAAATATTTAAAAATGATAAAAAAATGATTTGAAAAATATTTAAAAGTGTTTTTTTGTTTTTGTTTTTTTCATATCATTGTTTTAACACTTTTAAATATTTTGAAAAAATAATAAAATTCACAATATAATTAAATATAATTTTTTTAATCTTTCTGTAAAAAAAAGTTTCAAAAAGAAAAAAAATTGAGCAGGATGCTTAAACGGGATCCCTGGGATCCCTAGCATTGTCATTTCCTTGTGTTTTCTCAAATTTTAAACGACGATACCATGCAAAACATAATTCTCAGGGCATGTTTCAAACTAATTATATTTTCAATTTTTTTTTTATAAATTTATTTTCAAACATAAATTAAATTTTTTTAAATTTTTTTAATCTTATTATTGTTTAATTATTATTCAAACAAAAAAATCAATATAATTCTTACAAACTTTAAAACAAAAAATAATATTAAAAAATTAGATTTAAACAATTTTTTAATTTTATCATTTTTTTATTCAACTTTTTTTTATTTTTTTTATCAAAACTCGATAAAATATCTTCATTTAAACTATTTTAAATATTTTATTGCGGGTCACAAAATTTTAAACTACTCAAAATATTCAAACATCTCCAAAAGGGGCTGTCCAAACGATTTTTTTTTTTTTTAAAACGGCCGAAAGAGAATGAACTAAATAAAAGATACAATTGATGGGTGATAGTTCATTTTTGCAATAATATGGTTGGATGACTCTCTTTTTCTTGCCGTGGTTAGGACCTATTTAGTTGTTGGACTGTACTAAAATCAATTTAGTTCAATTTAATTTTAAACTGAGTGTAACATCCAAATATAACTTTCAAATTATTACATTCATCTCAATTCAAAACTTCTTTACACGTGAGACCTACAACCTTTTTTAACTTATCATAAATAGTATTAAACTTATTTTAACATCCAAATACATATAAACTCATTTTAGATGGATCTCACAGAATTTACTCCACCATCTTAACTCACTACTATTAATAAAAAACTGAATTCAGCTCAGCTCAATATTCAAACAAAGCCTAAAACTTTTCCTACAAAACAAGAAAATCATAACCAAATTCTACCGGGTCTCCAAAAAGACTAGGGACACTCCTGATGATTAAATTAGTTTTTTTAATTAATAAAAAAAATTAAGAGAGTAAGAACCCATTTTTTTCCATCCTTCCTTTTTTTTCTCTTATAAAGTAATGACCTTTCTGTAGGATTTTCAGTTCCATGTATCATTTTTGGATTAGACCCTCTAATTCCTTGAAAATGGTGCTTGGTCGCCATTATCTAATTAGATCACTCATAATTGTTCATATATAATATAAAAAATGTTAAATATTTAAAGAATTGTTCATAAAATGAGCTCCATTGGATTATGTAGAGGAGTTTGTAAAACACAAATTGCTACAGTAATCCACTAAATGTAGTGGGTACTTTCATATTTTAAATTATTTTTTAATTATTTATATTTCATTTACTCCATAATTTCCTTTTATTTTTTTTACATTTCAATACAAATTCTTTTTATTGTTTATCATTTAAAACACTTATATTTTATTTTTTTCTAAAAAATATCTTGGAAATATTATTTATCTACTTTTTTCTTATTTAATTTTATTTTAAATTTTTATTTAATTTATATAATTTTATTTTGTGTGTATGTGACTGAATTATATTACATTGTATATAATAATATATTGTAAATATAAAAAAATATAGGGATATTACAAATTTATTGGTAGAAAGGAAATGTTTTAAAAAATAAATATTATTTAAATGATATGAAAAAAAAAATAAGCTGATGTATGGTATATTGTAAAAGTGAGTATGTAAAATAGAAAAAATAAGTTTTAATAATGTATTTTAAAAGATAAGATAAAAAATCCATTAGGACTCTAAGAAGTGATTTTTATGCCGTTATTTATAATATACTGAGGTCTTTAAGCAGGACCACAACAAAAGAGTTAGGAGGATCTCAACCAATACCCCAAAACAAATGATTACACTTCCCAAAAAAACAAGATATAGAACATTACTCGCTCGGGAAAAAGGTTGTCTCCAAAAGATTCATCGGGTGATAAAGGAGGACCTAAAAACAATTGGATATGCACCAGAACTATCTATATTGGGACAGTTGATAAGAATCTTTTCTTCTGCATTCATGGATGAGAGAATATACAACTATATTTCTCGGCATTAGGAGGAGCATGGAGCTCTGACAAAAAAGGACAGGAGAGATTTTGCAATGGCAGTTAGTGGAGATGGTCCAGATGAATGCCAGAAGGCTTTCGGCTAGGCATGTGGGAGGTGGACGACGATGTATCGGCATAGATCTGAGCTCCAAAGTCTTTGAAATACCAAACAAAATACCAACAAAATTAAGAGAGAACGGCATAAATTAAAACATGCATATTTAGGTGGTCAAAGGGTTAAAACAACCCAGAACACATTGAAAAGGGTTGACACGTAGGGGTCTCATGCGTCTTATGAAGAGACATGTGGACGCTGGTGAAAACAATAAAATAGTGCCAATTTTTAGTAGATCGAGAGGATAGATTTTCGGTGGTGGGTTGCGTGGAGGCTAAGATATGTTGGAAGACGACAAATCTTGTAAGTTATGACCAGAACAATCATAGAAAGTTTCTAAACATGCTCAATGGGGGAGAGAAAAAGAGAGTTGAAAAGGAACGGGGAAAGGGAAGATGACTAGTAAAACAAATACGCCTCAACCGCTACATGAGTTGATTGCTTTGATGTGTTTAATGGAGTTTTATACTTCCTGTCTTTGAGGAACCTGAGTTGTTTTTGAGCTGCATGAGAGAGATCAGGATTTTCAATCTGAACTTAAATCAGTTATAAGTTACCTACTTGAAAAGCAGACTTTAATCCCTACCACTTCTCTGCATGCAGGGGGGGGGATAATGGAAATTGACACATGGGTTGGAGCATCAGGGAAAAACGGAATGCGGCGAGATTGGCTAGTCCGAAGTCAGGCCACAGGCCATGTTTTTGCACGTGCCACCAGGTATTATTTCTTAAAATATCTTTGATTCCTAGACTCAACTAAACTAAAATCCCTCTCTCCCATATATCAATGCTTACACTAGAACCTGAAACAGCACCTGGGTGATGATGAACCAGCAAACAAGGCGCCTCTCAAAAATGCCTGAAGAGGTGAGGGCTGAAATTTCACCTTGGTTCATAGAGAAGCAAGCAATCCACGAAGATTCTCCCGAGAAAATCATTAAGTTGGACAGTAAAGCAAAATATATGAACTCCAACTTGAAGGTAAAAAAGACAGCACAGCCTCAATGCTTCATTCTACTTATTACACGGCTAAATGAAGCACAAGCTGACTAACTTAAACTTCCATTTGGCAGCCCAAGAGAAGTGATTTGGACATGAATCACCATGTAAACAATGTGAAATATGTAAGATGGATGCTTGAGGTAAAACTCAAATCTGCAGTCAATCTTTGCCTGTCTTCTTTCACCCATTGTTAAACTTTAGGTTACTTCATTTCCTTTTCAATTCTTCTTCTCTCCCACAGACCATCCCAGAAGAGATTCTGGAGTCTCGCCAACTATCCAGCATCATTCTCGAATACAGAAAGGAATGTGGGAGATCAGACAAAGTTCAGTCGCTTTGCCATCCTGACGATGATGGAATTCTGAAAGATGGATTGAAACAAACCAATGACATTAATCTACTCAATGGATTTTCTCTTGCATCAGAAATTCTCGAAAATAATGGACTTATGGACTTCTTTGAGAAGGCACCATTAAGGTATACACATCTCCTGCAAACTCAAGGGGAGCGTGGAAGTGAAGAGATTGTTAGAGGCAGAACCGAATGGAAGAAAAAGATGTCCACCCTTCCTTTCTCCTCCTAGTAAAACAAATAAGCCAACTTAAAGGGTTTTAGAAGCAGTAAATTCAGACCTCCCAGAGCAGGAAAAAGAGGTTTATCAAGGAAAAATTGGAATACCCCCGTCCCCCGTCCCAGAAATTTCTATATATGCATGAATGTATTGATTCACCGAAGCAGGATGAAGATCCTAATAATCTTGCCCAAGGTTTGATGCAGAGTACTTCAACTGTACCGCATCAGTTACCTAAAATCCAGATCCAACTGGGTGAGTAGGTGATTTGAAGTTGTGTGGTGATGATTGTAAAGGAAAAGAACAAGAACATTAATATATAAAAAGAAAAGATATTTGTAATCATGAATTGTACAATCATCACATAATCGTTTTGAAAAAAAATAGAGAATCCCATAAAAAAGGATAAGAAATCTCGAATCAGACCATTTTCAGCTGCTTCAATCCCAGCCATTCAACAGAAACACTTGGAGTGAAACACGTTGTGCTATCTCTGTGACTTGAAACTTCAGTGTCATCAGAAAGAAATACAAATTGATGGGAACTTTGGGAAAAATGATTTGTTTGATATTATGGCCTCCTTCCGAGGGCCCTCTTGTCAGCTCTCTTCCTTTTATTTTACTTCTCTCTTTCAATTTATGAGTGGGTGAGGGAGAGAGGTTTTGCTGAGAGAGAAACCACTCGAATAGATTATTAATGTTGTCTAGGCACACTCACTTTTTGCTACATAATTGATCAACTACAAATGACAAATTCTCTGTATGGATTAAAATTTGAGGTATCACACAACACGAAAAACGGGGCGGTCCAAAAAGGCTCAAGAAAAGGGGGAAACTTCTGTTACAGCGGCAAACAAAACTAAACAGTAACTCACAAGCCTTAGATTACAAGCGTTTCCCACAACCTATAATGTAAGAATAATCTCTATATGCTCAAGAGACTGATCCACTAACCTAGGAGAATATAGCATTTACAGTTTATAACGGTGTTGGCTATTTACAGCAATTGATGGATACCCTCAGGGAAAGGAAGGAATCAAAGAATGATGTATCGCAATAGCAAAATCATCGCCTCTTTCTACCGAAACTCTGATGCATTTGCCAAGACCAAGCAAGGAGGAATATTAAGAGGCCCACTGCAACGGACATCCAGAAAATGGCCAACCACAAAGGCATTCGATTAGGATATAATCCTGGCGGAGTCAAGAAAAGGGTCATTACAATCAAGAAGCAATAATGAGAAGCAAATAAATGTGCTAGTGTCAATAAAAAAACTTCAATAGTTAACAATATACAGCGTAACACTTGGAAAGCCTTCAAGATGATTTGATTAATATAGAATAACATACCATGACCAAACTTGATGCAAATGAGAAGCTCAACAATGCAGATAGCAAGTGAAAGCCAACAAAATGCTCCGACTTTCTTCACTGGTTTGCTGGAAAATCAACACAGTAATTAAGCAGGACTAAATGCGAACTCTTTCCTAGTAGTGTAGATATTCTTAGGAAATGTAGCATTGTTGTTAATGTGAAAGTACTTGGCAGAAAAAGTAAGTACCGGTCTTGAAGGTACGAATTGTACTCGCGAATTGTTGGTATTGCAATTAGCCACCACAATATCAACCTATACACAATCACAGGGTTCCGTGGAGGAACCCAAAGACAAAACTTCAAAAAGAATGTGTTCAGCTCTACTGTCAAAAACACAACGCAAAGACTGAGAACTTGAATGAACCGCCATGGACCAAGCAGGGGGTGCCACTCATCTTTGTCCCACTGTGCTGGGGTGAACTGTCCCAATGTTCGCTTGAACTGGAAATAAAATGTAAGAGGAAACATTTAAGAACAAAAACTGCACAAGACCAAGTGACCATAAAACAAGAAAATATTCTACCTTAGAAAGAACAAGGAAGATCTAAATGTGTAACATCAAATACCAGAATCAGTTCCATCTTTCTCCAGAAATTAATATACAAATACTCAATGTCTGATTAGAATCTTTCCATGAGGAAAGAAAAACTAATGCCTATAAATAATAATTAGCAAACAAGAGAAGATAGATGAACATGACATTTAAACATACTCTTCCAACAATATTAGGCTGACCGCTTAGACCAACCCAGTTGTATGTTTTTCCATCAAAGTACCTGACAGTGTTCATCCCTGCCCAGATGCCTGCAAAGTAAACCAAACAGAACTTGTCACAAAGACTTCAACTAATTCTGAAAATACCAATCTAGATACAAAAGAAACATTAAATATAATAAATGATTAGTTGCTAAAATAGAAAGATTAGCTGCAATAATCGCATTCCATAAACTAACTTGGCAGAAGCAACAAATGACAATCCTGCTTTATGATACCACCATACTTAAATTTTATAACGGCAAATTGATTGATAAAAAACTGGTGACCCAAAGTTCTTTTTTTTTCTTTTTTTTTTTTTGTCCTTTTTCCTTCCTTCTGTAGCTCCAATTTCTAGTTGTGTATATAAGGTTTATCAAAAGCTGAAGAAGATAAATAAGTTTCACACATATGAACTTATCAAAAAAAGAAAAAGAGAAAAGTTTCACACAGATGTCTGATGTGTAAAATAAAAGGCAAGAAATCATCAAACAAGCACAGAAACCACCAAACCAATCAGGGTAAATTCCAACTAAGTATAAACCAAACATTTGGGAGAGTCTAGAAATGTTATGGTCTACATTTCAGAAGGTGAACTTAACTAGAAATGGGTAGGAAGAATGCTGACTGCTATATTTCACTCATCAACAAGAAAAAAAAAAAGAAAGAGAAATGGGTAGGGAAAAAAGAAGGAATATAGAACAAAGAGTTCCACAGGGTTGATACATCACATTATATAAGGTTATTAATCATGGTCCTAAAAATCTCAATGCACTAGATATTTGCCAAGTTCCTACCAGTTCCTTAAAAGGTCTGTATCCATCAAGATATCAAAAAGATCTATTAGTTTCTTGACCCCACTATTCCGCCAAAAACTCTCTCCAATGGATAACTAGATAACAATCTGCCATTAAGGGCATCCCGAGCATCCCAAAAATTCTTACTGTTCATAAATGGAAAAATACTTCATAAAGCAAACACTAAGGTAAATACAAAAGAAAAATGACTTGATAGCCACACAATCAAAGATCTGATTCTTTAAAGGTTCACAAACCAGAGCAATAATAAACCAGGTAATATACTGCAGTCAACAATGATAAGAGTAGATAAATCAAGAAAAACTAGTTGTAGACCTAGCGATATGCAAGAATGGTTAAATTTATTAAATGAAAAAACTATATGTAACTAAGTTAGAATACTTCGAACCATTTTTTCATGTAACTTTTAAAAGAGTGTCAATGTTAGCACATTGATCTCCAAAATTTGGTTTAGCACATTAATCTTCTCTTTATTTACTCATTTGTTTCTATGTTAGTGATGAGAAATCTCTATAAAGGGATCTAGATCTCTTTATAGAGTGTGTCAATCTAATCATGACAAAAAAAATGTAATGTAACCATGACAATTAATAATAGACTCTTTAACTTCCACAACAATTTTATAACCTTTCTGATCTATTGATTATGAAATGCTTAAATTAAAATAAAAAGAAGACATGCTAGGAAAACTAAAAGACTCAACTAACATATATTAAAATTACTTTTTTCCAATAAGTAACTTTAAATCAAAATTACTTAAGTTAGATACATTATTTTTCATTCAAACACTTAATCTAACAATATATATTATTTTAAAAACATAATGGGGAGTGGATGACATGACTTCGTATGAGCAAAGTTTCATATTTCCAAAATTATAGTAGATATAGATAATAGATTAAAGACTCTCACCAAACCAATTGCAGATCAAAATATCAAGAATTATACTGTCCCACCAGCACTCATTGAAGTTTGGTAACATGTGGCGGAATGTAAGCTGAAAATATGACATAAAAATAAGTCTACAATAAATCCAAACCGAAAATGGGAACCACAAAAGAGACGGATTAAATAAAGGAACTAACCTCCATCATTTCAAATCCTATTGACAACACCCACAGAAGCGGCTGATTACGGATCAATATTGCCTTACCCCACCATCCGATAATATGAGCTAGCACAAACTCATCAAAAAGTGTGTCCTACAAGAGTTCAAAAGAAAATAAGAATCATGCAGCACCCTGATATTGTACTGATGTATGACGAGCAGAATAACATGCAGTGGAATCAATTGAAGTAAAAAGGTAGTGACAGAAGAACTCATACATAAACATTGCTAAAGCTGCTTGTGGGATTCTCAGGTACATATATGCGGCAATCAGCGCCATATGATCTTTCTGGAAGTTCTGCATGAAGTCATGCAAATAAAATTAAATTTCCCAACGCAACCACTAACGATCTTTTCCATCATAATGAAGTTGTATATATCATGTGCACCACACATTGAATGATGAAGAAATCACTCTTAATTACTATCAAAATTAACGGTTGCAAAGAATTAGCATTACCAATGCCAAGATCAGGATGGAGAAACTTCATAAATTGCCGAGCATCATCACGTTTCTGGAAAAAGAGAAGGTGAAGTTTGATCAAGACATGCTTAAGTTATCAAGTGGTGAGGTATTTTTAAGATGCTTATAACTGAGAATTTCCCAACACCAATAGAAAACAGCACATATAAGATGATTTTGTAACAAGAAGATCCCCATAACTTTAATTTGTAACGTATAAATGCACACAGAAAAATCAGCTTTAGAAAAGCTTGCTTCAGAAAAGAAATCAACCTGAAAAAGCAAAAATGTGAGGGCGACAAGGTACACAACGGCCATTCCATGTACTAGGCGCCAAATTGCAGGATGTGGCCTAATAAGGACCCTGTAAAAGAATATAATTTTACAAACGTAGCAGCATAGGGCTGATTTCCAAACTACCTCTCCAACCCACTAAAGATTCTGATTATAAAGTCACAGGTTTTTATTTATTAATGAACATTATTTCTTATATTGAAGCCTGAACTTACGTGGAAGGGGCTTGCAGCAAGCAGTAAGCAAGAAAAACTGCAATCATAGCCCATACACCCCTACAAGAAAGCATGAGAAAATTATTAAGTGCTGAAGAAGAGAATTCGAATTAACTTCACTCAATCAAGAAATATGACACAAACCTCTTCACAGATGTAACAAGATCACCTGCACCACCTTCAGGATCAAGGGCTCCACTTGCCCAGCTGTTTGTACATCAAGCAAGCAACCAGAAAAACAACACGATCAATGGCAATTAAATCCCATCTAATGAAGTACTGCAACAAGGATGTTACATATGATACAAACATTCCAGCGTTGTGTTGAAAGTGCAGCAGCAACAAATAACCTCATCCAAACACGTTACTTTTAATCAAAGCCAACCCTCCGTATGTAGGAACATTAGACAACATAAAACCATTTATATTCAATATTGGTTTATAAGAAACCCACAAACAAGGTTTTGAATATCCTTTATTCCTTGTCTCCCTGGCAAAAGTACATGTGAAGCATAAAAATGTCCAATTTGTAATACTAGGGATGTTCAGCTCTATTGCATTAGATAAGCTGAGACAGAATAAAACCCCAAGACTTTCCCTTGTGCTGAGAAAAAAAAGCATGTTAATTATATCCATAAACTCATTCATGTGAGTCCTGTTCTATTAGAGACGCCTAAAGCATCGGTGCATATCCAAAGTAAATGAAACTAATGACTAGATAAGTTACTGCAAGCAGAGAAGCAAGATGTATCACACTAATCTACATATATTAAAACCATTTCTCTGGTATTGGTAAGTGGCAACTAACACCAGTACAGAAATCATGCTCATGATACAAAGGGACATTCACAGCAACCAGAAAATACCAACAGCTTTATCCAGGACCACCATATCAGAAATTAAGCAGGAAAGAAAAGTGTATCCAGGTTGGAAAATATCATAAAATGGAAAAATATAATTCATGATCTAGAAAATCTACTGCTAAATGAGTTATCGAATTTTTGATCAGTGACTCAACATATCGTCAGATAAAAACCTACTTATCACTCACATAAGAAAACAGGCACCAATAAGTAGCAAAGACACAGTACGAGGCTTGTACGCCCATGCAGTCCATGGATCAAATTCTTCACTAGCACGCATTAGACTTGCACTGCCATTTTCTTCGGTATGATGGTCTGGTCTCCCTACCCTTCTATACCCATTAGGTCCCATAAGTACAACAGATGTAACTTGCTTACTGCCTACAAACCAAAGAAAACAAAAGTAAGCAGGTATTTAGGGCCAATATTAACTTCCAAACTTGCCAGTCCTTGATTAAAAAAAAAAAATCATTAAAGCTAATGGAAAACAAACATAATGTCAAAAAATGTAAGTGAGCATAGAAAAATAACTCCAAGAAAAGTGAGGCCTTCAAGAAACCAGATATCAATATAATTGTTGTTTATAAGTCTGCCTCAAAACCAAATCAGATTAAAATGAAAAACATGATGTTCGTCTATTAAAGAGGCCACATAGTATGTAGTTGATAGCCATCCCCGAAAAAAAAAAAAAAAATCAACAGAATTCCATTAACACGACAATATCAAAATGCTCACTAGGAGTTCATTACATAAATGATTCAAAAATATACCTAAAAGAAATTAGTTAACACTATGCATTAATTACATTAAAAGAAAAGGTACAGCATTTAAAAACCTTATTCTTAAGATTTCTACTATGTAATAAATAACTAACAATATTCACCCGAGATCCATAGTCATATGTAATTTTACCTGGACATCAGGCAACAGTATATTATTTATAATTTTATGTACCAAATATATCACCATAAATGACATAAAAGGAGCCATTAAAGATAATGAGCAATTTTTTTTTTTTAAATGGGCAAATTTTTGTTTAAATGGCAAAAGTTCCTATTGATCTGAAAACTACAAGCCACACAATCAGTTGGACAAAAGCTCAAACTTTTCTGTGGCCCCATTATAAATGATGGTTTAATTCCATCATTACCATGGAGACATTTGATCCCCATGATACTGAATGACAAAAATATGTTTTATATCAAAGAGACTTGCAATGTAAAAGCAATTTAAAGTTAAGAATTTCTGGAATATTTACAGGAAAGAATATAGAAATCTGGAGAGGCACAAAAATACCCCAGATAACCCAACATAAAAGGGTATGCTCCATACACCTGTCATGGATATGAGAACACCATTCAACTACTAAAATCTAGTCACCCTTAAATCTAAAAAAACATGTAGTAACCCATAAAAAACCCACAGAGTCCGGATAATTTACGATTCAATTCTCCATATTGTTAAAACATGGAAGTGAGACACTACAAACTGCAATCTTTCAGTAAAATATAAATAAATCAATAAAAGATCCAAACTTGAGGGTGATTTTGCACCAAAAAAGATACACAAATTCCTTCCAGGATCAAAACGAATAGCCAATCCCCCATCTCAATAGACCCTATCGGATCCAAATTTTAGAAAGAGTTTGGCCGAGTCTTGGAACCAATTGAAATGGACAGTGAAATATAACTTCTCATAGCCTCCTTCAGACAAGATTTCAAAGCAATAAAAATCGGATTGTTATGTGATTTAGCCACGCATGTATACATTAGAATTCAGATACCGTCATTAAATCCTGATAATAGGTGGAAACCTACATAAACCTCTAGCTGACTCCCATCTGTCCTCAGGTTTTACATTGTGGGGGTAGGGTTCGAAAGTTAAAAACCAATATCTTAACTGTATAATTAATAAACTTAACAGTATTGCCCAAAAAGTAATTATGCTACAGTAACCTCCGAATAAAAATCATTACATGCTCTTAAAACATACGAAGAACCCAGAAGATTGGTGTCAATACGAAGACAGCATTTGTCAGAAAATTAAAAAAAAAAAAAACAAAAACAAAAAACTGGCCCAGGTTATTAACAACGGAAACAAAAAAAAACAGTGAAATTAAAAAACACTGTTTAAACTCGAAAAAAGAATAAGGACATCGGTACTTTGATCGAGAAAAACACTGTTCAAACTCGGAAAAGAAAGCGCAACGATTTTGAACTGTGTTATCTCTGGGATTAAAAGTAAAATATAATAAAAATATGTAGAAAATAGTAGAACTAAATCCCACATTAGTGCCGAAATTCATTTATCGAATAAATCAAAGAATCGAATCACTGCATGTGATCAGAAACAAATATTTGATTCAAAAGAAACATAAGGAAGCAGAAAACACAACTCAAAGAATGTCCCAGTAAAATTAAAACAAAAAAAAAAACCTTACTGCCCTCGAAATCAAACTTGATGAATGATTTTTATGGCAATAAGAAAAATAAAGCACGAATGAGAATATAACAACACGCATTTACGTATAGCGATTACGAATATAGATTCGAAAATGAAGTCGAAGGAAAAGGTCAGTATATAAAACGACACTTATACGAGGTTTGTATATATATATATGATTTATACGTATATATGTCTGTATATATATATGGAGAGAGAGAGAGAGAGAGAGAGAGAGAGAGAGATAATGGAGAAATGATTAAGAAGAAAAAGGGAGAAGGAGAGGAGAATTCTACAGAAAAAAGGTAGGCAGAAAAGGCAACAGGGTTGGGGGCGTTACTTACGTAGAGAAGCTGACGAGGAAGACCTGGGCGTACGATTGGAGAAGAAGGCGATTTTGGGCGTCGGATCAGAGAGAGAGAGGAATAGTAGAATAACGAGGGAGAGGGAGTTATCAGAAGGAGAATGAGAAGAGAAGAATATAATGATATAAAAAAGAAAAAGAAAAAAGAAAGAAGCATAAAGATGAGAACCTTTTGCGATGAATAGATAAAAGATATTGAATTTGTGATAATCTCTTCCCTTGGGTCAGTGGGAAAAAAGCGAAGAGAAAGACTCACAGTGCATCAGCCATCAGAGAGAGAGAGAGAGAGAGAGAGAGACACTCACTGCAACAGCGGCGAAAAGGCAATGGGGATTTTGATGCTGATGACGATGATAAATGAAACAGAGCGACACCCAAACAAACACAAACAACAAAAGGACCACGACGGTCAAACCTGATTTATTTGAACATATTTATATTTACATAAATATATATATAAAAAATAAAATAATTTTAAGAAGACTAAATTATCCCTGGCTAGCTTCTTTAATTGCGGAATCATAATCACCATATTCTGATACGGATACTTTCCCAATTGTCAAAGCATCTTCCATCTCTCTTTCGTTTCGCCTTTTCCTTCTCTACCTTTTGAGTAGACAAAAGATAAGATTCTTGTTCAAGTGGAAGTCTCATTTTTGTTTTTAATTCAACTGTGATAGAAATAGAAACAATGAATACACATATCTTAAAAGGTTTTTAATATTTTAATATTAAAAGCTTCTATATCAGTAATGTGTTGAATGTGTTAAAAAGAAAGTTTCTAAATAGATTTTTTCTATTCTATAAAAATTTTAAGACGCAATATTACCTTCCCTTTGATTTCATCATGTTCATGTTCATGGTAAGATTTGGTTTGATTTGAATTTAGAGATAAAACGAGAAAAAATGAGATGATATAATTTTAGATGAGTTGAATAAAATATTATTATTATTATTTTAAGATTTAAAAAAATTAAATTAAGATTTAAAAGAATTGTAATAATAAGATAAGATGAATTGAAAAGATTTCTGAATCCAAACACATATGATGCTTCATCATGTATTTGCTTCATGATCGGGGCTTTGCAATCCATTCAACCAATACTTTAAATTGATTTTTGTGTTTAACTTTTTACTTAAAGAGTTATATTATATACAAGTCTCGGCACGAAGGTTTAGGACAAGCCATTTCTATATAAAAAATAAAACTTTAATTGCAAAACCTTAAAATTTGTTAAATTGATCATCTTATTCTAAGCAATTTACGATACTCGAAGTAATTTATAATTGTTTTGCCCAACTTAAATGGATATTCTAAGTAATAGTTATGATTTAAATAACAAAAAATTATGTACTGATATTTTTGTATATATTTTTTTATACATTTCATTAATATTATTAGTTGTTTTATTTATTTTTAATATAATATATCTGTTTTAATGAATTACATTAATAAAGTATATAAAAGTATCGATTCATAACATAAATCTTTAAATAATTTGGAAAGAGAATTGGAGAACGTCCAAGCCATTAATATTATTGTATCAAAATAATTAACTACATTTTTATATTTTGATCGGAAATTATGACTGCCTCTTTAATCAGATCTTGATCTTCTTCTTTTTACCCCTAAGACACGGAGGTGCCTTTTTAAAAACAGTAAGAAATGATGGCTAATGAAATGCTTTTTGTAGGGTTTGTACCTACACAATTCCAGTCTCTTTCTCTCCTTTTTCTTGAGACTCTCAAGGCACTACAGCATTATTTATGCTCTTTGTACCTACGCCTTTATCAAAACCCCTTCCTCTTCACATCTGCAACACAACTTACGAAGACAAATATCCAACTATTTTCACCAAAAAAATAAATAATAACCTCATATTAATTTTTGGATTCGTTTGTTTGAATATTATCATATAAACTATCAAACCACCTTATAGATATATTTGTTTGTTTGGAATCATGTCTCCATGCCCTTAATTCACTTTTTAAAACACACATCACATATAAGAGCTTGATGATTTGATGGTATATAATTCAATTTTTCAAATGAATTTACCGATACAATAGTGTGAAAATGAAGTTTACCGATATAATTTTGATTGTGAGAATCGATTATTGAAGACATTTTATTATTATTATTATTATTATCAAATTATTAGAAAGCCATAAAAGTTGAATTTGTGTCTGTTTTTTGGCCCCCCCCAAAGTGCTGATGGAACTTGTAAACTTGAAGAATATATGAGAGAAAGTGCTGTCTGTCTCTATCTTGCGCTCGCCACTTTTGTGCATGGGGACGTGGGAAAGGCCTCTAGGGTCAAAATGTTCACAAAAAGCATGCACTAAATTAGCTAGCAAAATCATCAAATAGCTAGTGATCATGATCTTTCTTTTCTTTTTTACTTTCTTTTGGATTGCAGATGGAGAGGGAGAGAGAGAGAGAGATGAGAAGCTAGAAAATTACAGCTAATAGAGATAGAGGTCATAAATGCATGGTCAAGATGACTCCCATTTGGACTGTTATGGAATCTAAAAGCCAAAAGCGACGTGTCGAATGGGATAGTGTACCTTAATCAGAGAGATCCCTAACACACTCCCCAACCCTAGTCCCTAACAAATTAAACTCACAATAATAAAAATTAATTAATATAACTTCTCTCACAGATTCGTAAAATATAAAAATAAAAAGAATAATAATGAATATTAATGATGTGGGAAGGGACCACAAACAGGCAGTCAAGCAACAAGTCTTTCATTCTTTTTTTGGTACGAATATTAATAATGTCTTGTAGTTTGGCAGGATCAGTATTTAAAGACTGATCGAGGGTGCACCTGTTATTTATTTACTTATTTTTTTATGTTTTTTTTGTTCAAAAGTGCAGCATTTTTATTATTAATATATCGGTCATGTTATTAATTTTGTATAACTTTTTCGAAATTTCTATATCCTTTTTTGGGCAATTAATTAGTTATAGAAATTAAACAATAAATTCATTATGAAATATTTCATATATTGCATATTAAACTGCCAGAATTAATGATCGATCGGCCATAGAATTAATTCGAAAAAGTACTTAATGATCATGTGGTACTATATATGCCTCTCTCTCTCTTAAGATTTTTATATTGCATAAGTTTGCTCGTGTGATTAAAAGCTTTCAAAAAGTTAATAAATGTAAATTAAATAGTACTCAAATCAATACATTTATAATGATTAAACCATTTAAAAAAAAAAAAAAAACCCTTGATATCTTTCTTGCCATTGGAATATGCATGAAAAAAGCTAGAATATTACACCATGATCACTTAAGGTTGGTACACTAGTGATCTTCTACCTCTATATATATATATATATATAGAGTATTATTGACGCCAGATAGAATAACGATTATTTTACGAGCTAGTTTCGATAAATAATTCACAGGAAAGAGAACAAGAAAATCGTTAAAAAATATAGAGAAACACATCTAATATTCAATTTAAAATTATCAAATCCAATAATGTCAAAAATCAACCCACAAGCCGGGTTATAATAGTTGAAAATCGTTTTTATCATAATTTTATCAAAAATAACAAAATTTCAATAACAATGCCAAAATTAAATACGTAATAAAATAAGTAATCTACCAAAAATCTGGTCCAAATCATATTCAAAATCACTTCCAAAATAGTAAATGAAATATTATCATAAAAGGTAAAATAAATAACTAAAAATGAGAATTCAGAAGGAAAAACAGTGAATTGCCTCAAAAAAGATGCACACAGAGTGTAGCTAGGTGACCACGACGTGCACGCCAAAAAGAGTTTTCCAAATTGGGGTCATATGTGCGGTTCTGATACCAGTGGTGAAAGTTATGGCCAAAATATCGAAACACACCAAGACTGTCCCAATTAAGAAAAGATTACGATTTCCTGCCATTTTTGCGCTGATCTCCCAACTCAAGGTATCTCAACGCCATCAATGTGCCATCTAACAACTTAGCATCATCTGATTCGAATCCTCTACATCAATTATATATATAGTGTATAAATGATTTCAAAACAAGCATCACGCACAAGTAAGCGGGGTCAAGATCTCTTCAAGTTTTTGTTGGAGTCTTAAATGACATAAATATATGTGTGTGTGTGTGTGTGAAGTAAATGGTACAATATTTATTATTTATTTAATGCTGTCATAAATATTTATATAGATAACAATAAATTTAATAGAGTCTACTTCATAAATTTTTCTCTCTTTCAGTGCTTGATCGATTTGAGGAAAACATTAAAATTTATTGGTGTCACAATTTAACAACAATTAAAAAAAGGAAAATATATACTGATATATATGCCAGTCCAAAGTTGAGAGCTCATGATATTCAACATGCCCAAAATGCTTTATATATGGTACAGACATCGTTCAAAGATGACAGCTCGCGCCCATCATGCATATACATGACTACATACATGCATATAATACGTATATATACACGCATGCAGCTGGCGACCTGCGCAAGTGTGAGTAGGAATTTTTTGCATTTTCTGCATCCTTTACCATGATTCTTTGATCTCATGATAGTGTATATGTGCGCATGCATTAATTTGCTGCATGCCTTTCTCTTTCACTGCTGAAATAGTACTACACTCATATGCATGCATGGGTCCTGTTTCATGTGGATATGTGGGTTGTTATCTGTCTGTGTTTTTTTTTTTTTTTTCTCTGGCCCTGAGCATGTAGGGTTCCTACCTGAGATCCTGAAATACATGATGATGATTTGGTGAAAATAAATGCAAAATAGATAAAAGAAACAAAAGAATTGTTGGTAGAATAATCCAGCTAACTAGCTACGAGAATATTACTCTTTCATGAGTTGGTTCCACTTCAGAAACCTTATAGCAGCCATTATGGAAAGGGCTCCACCTCGTCCAACCACTTTACACAGCTCATGTATTCGTGGCCTTCGTGGCTGCATGTCTACTAGTCATCATCTCCACTTAATATTTAATTATGAAAACATCTATTCATCATTTTTTTATTATTTTCTTATCATTTTATAACATTATATTAGATAGATTCATAAATAAAATATAATAAATAAATTTTAATTATTTAATACAATATTATAATATGACGAGAGGATGATGAGTAATATTACTCATTAACTAATTGAATGTAACCCACCATATATATATATATAATGCAATATTATTTCATATATATAGGAGGGAATTAATTACTTTTCTTTGATATTTATGATCATTTAAATATCCATAGCTTGGCACATTGGATGATCTAAAAACGGAAAGGAGAACATGATTATGGAAGGCCAAAAGAAAGTTACTCACGTTGTGGAATTCATGATTTCGTTCATGAACAGGAACTAATTTGTTTTGACCTTTCGTGTTAATTGGGTCTTGAAATAATGCATTATTTGGAATGTACAGACTACAAAACCTTAAGTACTCTTGCGATGTATTTACTATACCTTACGGTGATTTTCAGCTATACAAAAAGTCATGATTTTTCTTGTAGTGAGTATAAGCTTCATCTATTAACATGAGCTAGATCAATATATATATATATATATATGAGTAATATTACATATAAAAATGCCATGTAGTCGTTTTGAAAAAGAATGAGGTTCACTATTAAAAAAAATTAATTTTCTTTTCATGTGGATTCCGTATTTATTCACTTTTTTTAAAGTGATCACGATTGCAACTATCATTTCTCTAATTTTAATTATATTCACTACAGTTCCTCCAATATGACTCATCATGAGTATGTGAATTATTTTTTTGTACAAATATTATTTAAAAAGTAAAGAATATTTTTAAGTAGATTAACACCTGGATTGGTTAACCAAAACTAAAAATCTCATCTCATCTCATCATTATAACTTTTTCAAATTCTCATACAAAATATAATAAACAATTCAACTTTTTCAAATTTCAAAACAAAACTAATATTAAAAAATTATATTATAATAATATTTTATTCATTACTATTTAAAACATCTCATCTCATCTCATCTGTGTAACCAAACGTAAGAATATGTATCCGAGACGTTAGCTTCATATATATAATATAATATAATATAATATAATATATATAATTGAATCGAACCCACGATGAGTACTGACCACCTAATTCATGTAATATTTACACGATAATGCGCGTGTATATATATATATATATATATAAATATGTGAGAGTGCCAATTTATAAGTTTATAATTAAATATATATTATAATGTTGGAAATTAAACGTACGTAAAACAGTTTCCACAAGTCCGTAGCATATCCATGTACGTACCCTAGTCGGTGTTGGCGGCTCTGTTAAGGATTCCTCATGAGCAAGTGGGATCATTGGAGATCAAGATCATGATCATGAATTATATATACATATACATATATTTATGTATTATACATATATTCAAGAGATCACCCCAAGAATCATGCATGCATGTCTTCGACATCGATCCAAGAGTCGTCGCAGACTTGTCATAATGAAAACCCTGCTGTAAAATGAACATATATTCCATTTTTGTTTTCTCTTTTATTTATGTATATATATCCAGAATATATATCTGTTGATTTCTCAGATCATATTCCTCTTTTTCTTTAATCAAATTCAGGATCGCATCGGAATATATAGATATACACACAACCATGATTTTATTCGATTATGATCATCTGCTAGTTCATGGTCTGTTTGAGCAAGATCGAAGATCATACGATCGATATAATTCGAGCTGGGGATGGATGGGGTTGATTGATATATAGAAACAAACCCACGAGCTAGCAAAGAAGAATTATTATCACAAACTTACATGCATATAGACCAAAACTGGCCTGTTTAATCAAAATACGCTTTTTTCTTTTCTTATCTTCGATCCCTAGCTGACAACTCTTGCCACTTAAAATATTTCCAAACAGATATGACCCCTCTTCCCCTCCTTGATCCAGCTTTTTAAAGTTTTTTTTAACCTGTAGTCTCTCTCTCTCTCTCTCTCTAGTTGTCACGGGATTCACAAACCTCTGATCCAACAATGTGGCTCCATTTGCATATAGTCCACACACTTTAAAAATCTATAATACAAAAGGGGTCCCCTAACCCTACTGTCAACTCCAATTTGAATATATGGCTTTTAACTTTGGTCAATTCCACTCTGCTCCTGACCCCCAAAGTTGGCCCGACACCCCGCAACAATACAGCATGACGACGAGGACGCATCGTCACATGCTCTGGGCTCACCATTTTTTCCTTTTTTTTTTTTTTCTTTTTTTTTTTTTAGGGGAGACATTTCCAGCATTTTGTTCAGGCAGATCAAATAAAACACCAGAAAAAAGTAGTACTTGTGAAAGAGCATAAAATGCTTAGACAATAACACATTTGCACTCAGTTCTGACTTGTAATTTTCCTCTTTAATACCCAGCAATTGCTTTGTTTAATCATGAAGGTCCGAAATTTTCGCTTAGGATTCAAGGACATCATGCATGGAGAGGCAGAACTTCCCAGCCTGTCTCATATCTCATATATATGGGTCAGATTCCTCTTCTTTTTTTCCCCAACATTATTTTACCTATTCAATCAGTCATACCCCGACAGCCAAATCAGTGTCGCATTACGAGGTTGGTCGTAACTTTTTAATAATAATAGAATATTGTGGAGACAGGTTGATCAGCAACGTTAATTGTGGTCGATCAGGCTAAGTTTTTTCTATAAATAAAGGCCAACTTGGTGATTTAGATTTGAAGAAGCTATTTTAATGGTAGCTGCAGTTCCTTATAGGACAAAAAGCACCCTTGCCTTGGGAAACAGATTCATGCATGTTAATTTATAATAATAAGATGAAACATGTCTTTGGGTTTAGATTAGATCTCCCTCTATATATATATATATATATATATATAGTACTATTTTTAACATTTCATGCATGTAAGCTTCCCTGTTATTGTTTTTATTCTAACACTCTTAAGCTCACTCTTTTTTCTTTTTCCTTTCATTATATTTTTTTTGTTTTTTTGATTCATTAATATCTACCATACTCTAAGCAAAAAGGAGAAAGTATTTTAAGAGGATCGGGACATAAACATCACATCACTTCTCAAGTTGGAAATTAGAGAATTTAAACGACAAGAAGTTCCCTCAGGGCCTCACCACCTCGTAAACAACATGACAATTGGTAAGGCAACACGTACAACTATCCATGTCGAAAAGCACCGTACGTGTAAAAGCTGCATAATCTGTAGAATCATGCATGCACCTACTTTCTTGAGATTAGATCAAGATTGCAGAGTCATAGAGAGTATTACGTAACTTCCATCAGAAATATCGCAACAATATGTAACTTCATCAGGAATTAATTATCATGAAGAGTACATCTCGAGCTTCTTCTTCTTTCTTTTTTTTTGGCCACATTAAATAAATCATTGTTAAAAGGCAGTCGGTGGCAATTTGTTCAAAAGATATCTTCTTTCGAAGTTCTAACTTTCTGGCATATATCTTGTCCGTAAAGGGAACAGCAAATTTCTGGATGAATGCCATATGCATGCATTATCCAGTGTCTAATCTATCCTGAATTGCCAGCCACAGAGCCAAAACACGTTGGAGAATCGTCTTATTGTGCAAAACGACTGTGCCGTTAATCCTCGATCCGTTGAACTGTGCCGCACTGCTGCCTGGCAAAAATAAGAAAAGAAAATGCATGGGTTACTAGGGAGAGGAGGTTCAACTCCAATTTCACTCCAAACCTTTTCCGGTCTAAACATTATAACATCATCTAAATGAAATCCTATGGTTTAGTTTATCAATTACTTCTAATTTTGAACAATACCCATCCTCAAACAGATGTATGATTATCGAAACCTGAGAATATTATTAATAACAATGTAATTTACTTGTGATCAACTCATTTTTTCTGTTTAGTGTATATAACAGATGATCCAAGATATTCTCTTTAGACTCATGCAACAAAATCGAGGCTATTGATTCACTCCAACTATAGGCCAGATTGCTTTGAAACAAACAAAGAAAAGAAAATCAACCCAGCCAAACCCAAGAGAAAACCCAACCGAAAAGAAACACCAACAAATGCACAGGAAGCCGAATCCATAGGGTTATACACATTGCACGGAGCAGTAGACGGTCAGGCTTTTTTTTTTCCTTCTCTTTTCTTTTCTTTTCTGACATCAGAAACTACAAGAAGTTGAAAAAGGAGAAGATAAAATTATATCACCCGTAAAAAAATACATGCCTACTCATTACTTCTGAAGTACCAATAATATAATACAAGTGTACATTCTCAATTACATATCTGCGCTAAAAACGGGGTAATATATCACTGCTTCTCCCAGCTGTGTATATTGTCCATTAATGGCATGCACTTACTCCCACCAAGTTTGTCCTTGACCATCTCTACAGGCCACCATCAATTGTGCCCCAGTATAAGCCAAAAGCATGAAACGAACAAAATAGGTCGACTGAATTCCCCTCGACTTTATTCGGTCTGCTGTAGCTCCATCACCCAAAGCAGATGATACAGTATCATTCAATTAAACAATGTTCTTTGTGAAGTATGCCCGAGTCTGACTGCTTATAGGACAGTATGCATATCACATGGTCAAGTTTTACTGGGTGTTTGAAGTGACTGCCATCTTATGTTTTCATTTTTTTCCGCTTTTTCAGACGGGGGGGATCTTGATCCACATGGTCACACGACTAGGTTGCAGAAACTCCTAAAAACAATTCATCATGGTCGTCACTTTCCCGGAAAGCCCTTACTCAGTCTCATTAGATTAACCATGATCCTTCTTGCTTTTCTTCAGCAACATTGACATATGATTTATATACTCATTGCCCGCTTGGTTTCCACCCATAAGCCACTGAAGAGCCTCAGCCGCAGCATCTTTCTCCGCACTTTTCTTGTTGTTACAAGGCTGACCCATAATTTGCATTCCATTAAACTCCACGGTGGCACGGAACTGGTTGTTCTTCAGTTGCTTAGTTTTGTAAGTGGGCGCAGCATATCCAGCCCTGGTGATCAATGTTTGTAGCTGACTCTTAGAATTATCACCCCCAGGTCCACTTTCAATTCTTGAAACTAAGGTAGGCTTTGTTGCGATAACAGATGTCTTTGAGGGCTTCAGGACCTGGCGGCCAAATACAAACCTGCCATCAGATCCGTCCTCTGAAACCAGCAACCGCACAGCTGATAGGAGCTCATGATGAGTGTGTATGTCCATCCTGGGATACAGTAGCTGCCCATATTGACCAGGGTCAATTAACAGTATAAAAAACGCAGACATTGCATGTCAGCCAGAAAACACATTTTACAAAAGAATAGAAGGCACAAGTTAAGAGCATGGAATTACTAGGATTTCAGAAGAAACTTTTTTTTTTTAATAGGTAAAAGACTTCAAGAAGAAACTGATGAAAAATAGTAGGAATCCGTAAATTCAAGAAAAACAAGGATATGCTTCCCACCCAAGTTTACTTACTTTGTTCTGAATCAGCTCATCAAGTTCTTCCCTTAAACTTAGATACATGTCTGCTATAGAAGGATTCATGAAGAATTCAAGATATCCACCCAACATTTTAAAGTGTCCAGCCTGCCAAAACAGTAAGACAACACCAATATATTAAATGAATAGTCCCGGAAGCTTATGCAGTTGAGCTGTTAAGGAACGGATCCAAAAATGTATTTAAAGCTTACACCAACAGCCCTCTAATGTAGGCTACACTACAACCCATGCAACCATGATAGAACGTAGGCCTTGCACATGCAAATAGAAGAGAAGAAATGTAGGAGCCTAGACTTGAGCCAAAGACCTCTCGTTCAAGCAAGGATCCAAAACCAAGTTTAAACCAGCAAAATCATGATGATGACGGCAAATGGCAACAAAAACAATAACAACCGATGGACAAAAATGCAAGGACTCGTCTTCTTGTGCTATAGAAATAAAAAAACTAGACAACTTACAGTATCCCCTCTTGAGATGCCTCCACCAAATAGGAGAAGCACTGAATCAGAAACAGCTGTTGAGTCACGGAGGAAAACAGAGTTCACTTTTATCTTCTCGTTGAAAACTAGCCATGGATAAGGAATTTTAGATTCCCGAGCATTGACTGAGTTCTGGGCAAATGAAAAAAGAATGTGAAAAACAATGCAGAAAACCTAATAATACGTTGATATAAAGGAGGAGAAAGTGAAAGTTACCGAATACAGAAGCACTTGGCCATCCTCCATAGTTTTCAATGAAAATGACTTTTCATTGTTCTGCACATGCATCTATGTTAGTACATCGAGACTTGCAACAAAGGAAATTAATCGGGTTATACTGATTGGAAGAAACAACCAAATCATCTTCTTAAAAGACAACAAATAATTAATCTATTTACAAGAGAAACAAAGAGTTCAAAGAGGCCTAGCCAAACCATTGAATCTATTCATAGTTCACTTTCTTTTCTGCTTTTGCATTCATGACATCATGGAAATATTCAGACAATGCCTTCTGAGTCCCTACTTGCATCACCCCTACCCACCCCCCACCCCCAAAAAAAAATGAGGAAAGAATTGTGGTGAACGGAGAAATTTAATCCCAAGTGTTTGGTACACTTCCAAGAGATACAGGAAAAATGAATATGTGGGTTCATCAAAGCACAATAAATAAATAAATAACAAGACGAAAAACCAACAATAAAAGGAATAAAAGTGCATAAAATTTTACAAAAAATAAAGCTCAAGAAGATATGGTAAAACCTAAGACTAACCACAACAGAGCAAATTCCAGGATACAGTCCATAGCAAATGACTGCCCGGATGAGATAATCATCATGACTCCATGTATTGTAGGAGGCAGTGTTGCCATCAACCAAGCCAGTATCCTTGAGCAAAGAGAAAAACTCCTTCCTAAGAGAATCAATAGCTTTCATTGATTGCGCTGAAAGAAAATTTCTCCAGCAGTATTCATATCCAGAGTTATCTATTTCAGCATCTTTCCAGCCCTCATAGGCCCGAACAAGAGCAAGATGGTCACTGTAATCTCGGGAAAACTGAGATTTTGCAGCCTCTGCAAGCTGCAAAGAGGAAAACAAGCACATTCTATTCAGCTTATTATCCAAGCACATAAGCAGCAATTACATAACACTAATTGCCAAATAGGCTACAATTTTACTACGTTCCCACCACCATCTCAGCAGCCATAAGCTACTTCAACCGAGATGGCTGTCATTTGTGCGATTAGCCTTTGTGGCCAAGTGCCTCTGCCCACTTAGAAGGGGGAGATCTGGGTACAATGCTGAAATAGAGAGGGTACAGTTTGAGATTTAGAGAGATCTATCCTATCATGTAGCCAAATTATGGTGCTTGACAACAAACTCTTATCAAAAGAAGAAAAGTTTTGGAATTCCTAAACCAGCTCCTCTTATCACATACTGGAGTGTGATACCCCATATGATAAGGATAAGGGTAGGTGGTGTATGGGATCCAACATTGCTTGGGAATGATAAGTTCTTGCTCTTTATAATGTTCCAATGAATCTCCAATTGTATAATTGACTAATCCTTTTGGAGTATAAGCTATTTGGTTTGCGCTTTCCATTGGAGGGTTAAAAATGGTATCAAAGTCTATCCCAACAAAAAATGTGGGACATGAGCCGTGCCACCTATGATAGACTGGCCAAACAAGCACATCGAGAATTTAAGAGGGATAGATTGTGATATCCCATATAATAAGGATAAGGCCAAGCGGTGTATGAGATTCTACATTGCTTGGGAATGAGAAATTCTTGTTCTTTATAATGCTCCAATTGTACCATTGACTAGTCCTTTTGGAATATAGGCCATGTGGTTTGGGCCTTCCACTAGGGCGTTACATGGAGCAAAAGTCCAATAATATGTCCACGTTATCATGAACGGTATAAATACTTAATATGCAATGATTCTCTAGTAAATCCCAAACAATAACATAATACTTTAGTCCAAGTTTGTTATCCAGTCAGTAAGCTGCACAGTTGGGTTTGACAAATACAGAAGGTTCTCACACCACGGGGTAGGGCAGGAGTGCTTAGCTTTTTTCCTTCTAACTCTTTTTTTGGATAATGAGCATGGGTTAGCTGGATCGTAAATTTTGTTTTCTCCTTGTGAAAAGATAAGGATGAATATACACATAATAAAAGACTGCATGAGGCTAATTGTTCTTATAATAGCGTGCGAGTGTGTTACACGCTATGTATATAATGCATATATACACATCTAAGGAAGCATGTGTATTGCGAGAGTAGTACTAGGATGGGTGACCTCATCAGAAGTCCTCACGTTGCACCCCTCATTTTACTAACAAAAAAAAAAAAAAAAAGGAATCATGTGTGTTAACATATCTCATGATTTTCCGATGGAAAGCCAACTTACATCCTTTTTATCAAATGGTGTTAGAAAGGGATCTCTGACACTAAGGCCAGCAACAATAGTCAATACTGGATCCAGGCAATTGAAGATAGCACCTAAGATGAGCATCTTGCCAAGTTTTGGCTCCATTGGAAGCATAGTCAAATAGCGCCCTGTCAGTGACAAGGACCGCATGAGGCACATTGTTCTTATAATAAAAATCTTGTTTACAGAAGTCTGAAGAATTAAAATGGATAGGTAAAAATCAGATTTCTCCACCCACCCAAGACTGTCAGATTCTCTTTCTCATCCAGGGCACCAATAATTTTTAAATACTCAATAGCATTTTGAACCTACAAACAATCAGAAACCAAACCAATATGTGAAATGTAGTAGAAACGAAATAACTCACATGAAAGGAGCGTGACAGAAGATTCCTGTAATAATTGCCCCAAAATAAGATTTGAAAGAAAAATATCAAGATGACTATTACCGCTAGTAATTCTGGTGATTGTAAAGCCCTAGACAGAAACTCAGAGATGCTTCCAAGTTTCAAACTTTTTATTTGCAGACAAAGAGACTGCAAAGGCGTCCTTAAAATTTCTGGCAATTGATACTCTGCAAAAGCGTCATAGACACATCTAGGATAGAGGTGGTAACACTCTCCAGGTTGAACACGACCAGCTCTTCCTCTTCTCTACAATATACAAGAGCATATACAAACAGAACATATTTTAATCAAACCTAACGGTCCAAAACTTTGAACAGGTAGTAAGACAGACAAAATGTCATAGTCCACATATGAAATCCCTACTACTGAACACCAAGCAAAAGCCAAATTTACGTTAAATGTCTAAATCAAATTAGATGCACACTAACATACAGGAAAAAAAAATCTATAAGCACTAAAAATGATCTCATTCCTCAAAGCATGCCAAATACATGTTAAATGGGGACCATGGAACTCCATTTGCGATATGTGGCCACATTGCCCAAATGTTAAAGAAACAAGTATTTCATCTGTACATTCTATGTGCATAAAATTGTCACATTAGTCGGTCTTCAATATAAAGATAACCAACTCAATTTTACAACTCAGCCAAATGCCAACGTTCTAAAGTTTGACAATTGACAGGCATGCCAATCAGAAACCTAGACATGAATCAGGATCCAACAAACCCATGCAATCCAGCTATAACCGTCCTTCATTGTCAGTACATTCTCTCTCTTTTCCATGAAAACCCCGATAAATGAAACATGAATTTCAGGTTCAACCTCTTAAGGATTTAGGTCATATTTGTGCTCATCATGAACCATGGACATGAAACAACACAGAAATAAGGAAATTCCTTTCTGTTTCTAGTAGGAAGTGCCATTATAACAAAGTATAATGCCATTTCACACTGATCTGCTGACAAGTTCTTTCAACATGAAGGAAGCCTCGTACAAAAGTAGATAAATAATGCAGAAAAAAAAAAAAAAAAAAAACGTAACTACCAAAATCAAACAAGTAAACAAGTTCAGAGGTTTATTGAAGAGAACTAATGCAGTGCCATCACATACTATCTCCATCTCAGCGATCAAACCTTCAGCCAGAACATAACCTTACTTGTTGAGCAGAAACCTTGGAAATCCAGGAAGGAAGCAAACAAGGAGTGTTGTTCAGTGCATCATAAGACGTCTCTTTAGCTTTTCCACAGTCAATAACAAACACAACGTCGTTAATAGTTATACTTGTCTCAGCAATATTAGTAGCAAGCACTATTTTCCTCACTCCATCGTCAGGCTCATCAAATATTAGCCTCTGCATGCATTCCAAATATTATATTATCTATACAAAAAAACAGTGCAAGAAACACAATACAAGTCAATCTGTCTGACACTACTTGAAATTTATGAATTGAGATTTACCTGCTCTGAACTGGCCATAGACCCATGGCATGCTAGCAATAAAACCCGGCTCGGATCTCCTAAAAGCGGATGAGCTTGCATCTTATCTCTCAGAGAGCTTATGTCATCCCAGCCAGTCATAAAAACTAGGATAGCACCGGGCTTCTCATTTTCACATATGTTGCATAGAATATACTCTATTAGATTAAACCCAATACAATCAGGACTCCAACATGACAAAGATTCCCGAGTCTGGTGGCTGTACTCCTTAAAATCGGCTGCTTTGAGAGCATCCTGATAAAATACTTCCAAAAGGAAATCAGAAGAAGACAGAAGAAAAAAGAACATACTTATAAAAAAGAAAAAAGAACATAAAAAATTCCCAGCTAAAGTACCCAACAAGCATGTTGTATACCTCAACCACGGAAGCTATTTGGCTCTTCCTCTTTCTTGGGGCTTGTTTGCCCATTTTCCACATCTTTTCTTGACCATAATCGTCAATTTGGTTGTAAGGGGTCAATCTGTAACCCGTCATTTCCAAAATATTCTCCAGGAAATGAGTTCGAACAGGATATGTAAAACCCTAATTAAAAACATAGTGAGAGGAACAAGTAAATCTGAGACTCACATCACACTAAAATAATCAGAGAGTCCGCAGAGGGAAATAAATTTCACCAGGAAACAAAATCAAACAAATGGGTGTTCACCAGACAGGAAACAATGTACAAAACTCATGCCTTGCCTGAGTCTATGCCATAATACCCACACTAAAAGTAAATGAAATAGAATACCAAAACGACATCTACTAAATCCTATTAATACCCAGAGTTAACAAGTTTGAATGGTGTTAAAAGCTGGTGGAACTTTACTATTGGATGGCTGCCCATTTATAATTCTCTAACTTTTAGCTTCTAGACTTTTCTTGATCTCATTATTTTCTCTAGTTAGGTGTATCTGATGTATATTTCTTCGTGTGCTTGGGTGGTGCATTTTGGTCATCAATTTTTTTTTTCCTTTTTTTATAGGCCAAAAAAAAAAAAAAAATTTGGTCATCAATGAAATTCATGTTACTCTCAGCAAAAGACTTGGGATACTCATACTCCAATCAAAATATACACCTGAACTTGATCATCATTCAGTTATTAATCTGAAATCTATAGAAAAATAAAGCACGGAACTAACTCAACCAAGAAATAGGTTAGCCGGACATCATGATGCTAGAGGTAAGCAAATCATATAGAAAGCTAATGCTCACCATATAAAAAAAATGGCTCAAACCATTAGGAACACCAGACAAATATTTCATATCAACATGAGAAGAATGCAATATGAATTTTAGAAACAAAAACATGTCATGAAAATAACAAAAAAGTTGGATCATTGCATATAATCAGGAGGATCAATCCCACCAATCAGTAACTAACATGGCTTGATAAACATAAATCTAATTACTTACTCCAGTGAAACTTTAATCCATATAGATAAATGATAGTAAGGTAATAACTATGGATCAGAGTAGACTCCGGTGGAAGTATAACAACTGTAAAGTTGGAAACTGAAGAAACAAGGTGGCAACATGTATATCCACAACCATCCCTAATAAAATCATGGAAACAAAGGGATCAAATTGACAAAGGAAGGAAATAACATTGCTCACTGGCATTTTAACGTACTGGGATGTGCATTATCTGAGCCCCAACAAAGTAGGACGAGAAAAGATCAGCATCAAGGGTTGCACTCATCAGAATTAGCCTAAGTTCTGGTCGACGAGGAAGGAGTTCTTTTAGGACAATAAGCAGAAAATCTGCCATAAAATGCATGTAACGGTTAGAAATTACACCACATCATTTTAAAATCAAAGACTTGATCAAGTCCAGATTTTTTTTTATAAGTAATAATCTTTATTGAATGGAAAGAAACTAGGCAATGCCCAAGTACACAGGAAGTATACAAAGTGAGACACATAGTTACATTGATCAAGTCCAGATTTACCTTCATTCATTCCACGTTCATGAATTTCATCCACAATAACATGAGTTACACCTTTCAAGTTTCTATCAACAAGCAATCTTCTCAACAAAATGCCAGTGGTGCAAAAGAGAAGGTGGGTGTCCCTCCCTTTCATACCTTCCAACCGAACTTTATATCCCACCTTTGAAGAAGGAAGCCAACAAAATAAAAAAATATGAATTTCATATTAAAGAGAGAAGGGAAAAAATAACCAATAACTGAAAATAGTCTGGGCCAGTCTTCAGAGGAAATTGTATTTACAACAGAAACTCACAGATTCACCCAATTTCTGCCCCATCTCTGTAGCAACTCTTTCAGAAACAGACATAGCAGATATTCGCCGTGGCTGTGTACATATAATGCTACAAGCAGCTCCACGAATAGATTCTATCTCTGACTCTAAAATAAATTGGGGAATTTGTGTGGTCTTGCCACAGCCAGTCTCGCCTGAAACAATTATAACCTGTATAATAGAAAATTGTACCCGTTTAAAAAGATATATATAATAAGTAGACCTAAATAACTTGATATTGAAACCTAGAAACTTTAAGGCGCTATAATGAAATGTTCCTCCTTGTGAGCACTCCATATCTTCAATATACATAGTTACATGAAATAATTGTGTATTAATATCTCCATGAAATATAGCAACAAGATCCTTGTGAGTATCCCCCCCCCCCCCCAACAACAAAACAAAAAAAAAAGGGCCAGGCGGGTGCCCCCCATTTTTATAATGTTATCTTAGAAAATAGTATTGTATTGATGAAAAAAAATAGCAGAAGGAAGTGAGTCAAACTTCATAATAGATCATGAAAAATAGACTGAAAAAAGTGGAGCCTACATCTATGTCGACAGCTCAATGCATTAAAAATTCACAGTTCTTTGTCACGGGAGCAAGAAAAACCAGGAAATTAAAGCACGAGAGACATAGAATAACTGACATCGAAGGGTATACTGCATGGGAAAAAGAAAAAGAAAAAAAGCCTTGAGACACATTTCTACCAGCATGACACGTCACTTTTTTAAGTAGTCCAAAGTAAGGATCTTCCAGAGCATAGTCGTCCAAGCAAAAGAAGAGCTCTTAATGAAGCCTCGGTCCTCAAAATGGCCTTCCATGGGAAAGTAATATTGTCCAGAGGGACTAGTGCATTATAAAAAGACTTCACTTGAAACAGCCCTCAAGTTTTGTCTACCCCTCCCCGATTTTAGCTACTTATAAAACAAATTAGAAGGTAATAAGGCCTGAGATGATATCATGTATGAGCGTGACCAAAGGAAGTTCACAAACTTACCCAAAAATCAACTCTTAACACCCAGGCAAATAGAAGAAGAATAAGAACAAAGAAGACACAGAGGACAGGTAAAAGGACAAGGGTAGAATATGAATAGCCAAGTAGTGAGGCAATCAGGCTCTCTCACTTAGCATTATTTTGTTGGTAAGAGTTGAGTTGAGGTCATTTTTTACTGATTAAGTAATGAAGAATTTTTTATTTTATATGTAAACGATTATATTGATATAATAAGCATAGCCCAAGTACACAAGATGGTATACAAAAAGTAACACCTATTTAGGGGGAGGAAATAGAAACAAGAAATTCATGAAAATTGAAAATCGAGAACACGAAAATCTCCAGCTGTGGCCCAAAGAAAAAGAGTGCTGACAAAAAATAATCCAAGTTCTTCTAATGAACGCTCCTTGTCTTCAAAGGTCTGGTCATTTCACTCCTTCCATAGACACCACAAGATACAAATCTGAACCATTTTCCATGTCGCTAAGATTTGTGGGAGACCTCGTAGATTTGTCCAACTAGCCATGAGCTTTGTCACCATGGCAGGCATAACTCAAGCTAACTCTAATATGTTGAACACTTCATTCCATACCATTCTAGCAAACTCACAATACAACAATAGATGATCCACAGTTTCACCACTTTCCCTACACATACAACACCAATTTACTATGATCACCCTATGTTTCTGTAGATCATCCATCATCAAGATCTTACCCAATGCTGCTGTCCATACAAAAAATGTCGCTTTGGGAGGTGCCTTGTTTCACCAAATCCTTCTCCATGGGAATTGTGTATTTTGTGGTTGTGTGAGAGACTTATAAAAGAACGGACTAAGAATGTACCCTTACTAGTGGGTATCCACCACATCATGTCAACTCCTTGTGTTCTCAGCATCATGGTGTATAGAAGACCAAAGAACTCCTCAGTGCTGTCAACTTCCCAATCTTGGACAGCTCTAGTGAAATTCACATTCCATTGGACTAGATCCCCAAAGAACACATTCCATTGGACTAGATCCCCAAAGAACTCCATACAATTAGCCACTAACGCATCTTTCTCACACGCAATCCTAGGAATGAATCCTTTAGGGCTTGATCTCCACACCACAGGTCAGTCCAGAATTTTATTCTAGACCCATCACCCAACACCCGCCAAGTATACCGAGTAAAGATCCCCCACCCTCTTCTAATGTATTTCCAAATTCTCACTCCATAAACCCCGCGAACCCCCCTAGTGCACACCCCCCCCCCCCCCCCAACAAAAAAAAAAAAACCACACACACACACACATCTCCATATTTGAAATCAATTATTGACTTCATAGGGCTTCCGATTCTGTATTATATCTCCACAACCACATCCCAATAAAGGCTCAATTGAAAATCCTCAAATTTCTAATAACCAACCCAACCCACCAGAAGAGACTAGAAAGCATACCTATCGCACTTGACTAGATGAAACTTGAATTCATCTCCTATTCCACTCCAAAGAAAATCACGATACAACTTCTCAATGTGGTTTGCCACACTTGTTGGGATTGGGAATACAGATAAAAAAATACACTGGTATATTAGAAAGAGTACCTTTGATAAGAGTGATCCTACCACCTTTCAAGAGATATAACCTCTTCCAATCTGTCAATCTGCATTCAATCTTCTCAACCACTATATCCCAGATCGATATAGACCTTGCAGATGCCAGTAGAAGACCAAGAAAATTCATGGGAAGAGAGGAAACCTTACATCCAAGGATATTGGCCAACTGCCGGATGTTGCGAACACTACCCATTGGCACCAATTCTAATTTATCAAAATTCACTTTCAACCTTGATGCCGCTTCAAAACAAAAGTAAAAATGCCCGAATTTGATTTTGTTTTGCCTCACAAAAAATCAATGTATCATCTGCAAACAACAAGTGAGATATGTTAATAGTGCCCCTGTTAGGATTACCAACCAAGAATTCATTAATAAAGCCACCATTCACCAAAGCTATGATCATTTTGCTAAGTGCCTCCATAACAAGAACAAATACGAGTGGGGATAATGGTTCTCCTTGTCTTAGACCTCGAGAACCGTTAAAGAGACCATTTGGGCTGCCATTCACCAAGACTGAAAACTTGACCATTGAAATACACCATTTAATCCACGAGCACCATTTATCCTCAAAACCACACCTCCCATGCAAATAGAGTAGGAACTCCCAATTAACATGATCATATGCTTTCTCCATATCTATCTTGCATAGGATCCCCGTCTGGCCAAATTTTAGCCTACTGTCTAGGCATTCATTGGCGATGAGGACTAAATCCAGAATTTGCCTACCCTTAACAAATGCATTTTGGGATTTTGTAATGACCTTCCACAAAACCTCCCTTAGTCGATTGGCAAGCACCTTATAAATGATCTTATACACCCCATTCACAAGACGAATGGGCCAGTAATCCTTCACCTCGATGCCCAAATCTTCTTGGGAATGAGTGTGATAAATATGGCGTTAAGGCTTTTCTCAAACTTCTCAACCGAAAAAAAAATATTGGAACACTTTCATTAAATCCAACCTTACCACATCCTGACAAGTTTGAAAAAATCCCCTAAAAAACCCGTCTGGGCCAGGTGCTTTATCCTTGACCATTCTCCTTAACACGATGTGGACCTCCAACTCCTCAAAGGGTCTCTCCAGCCACGAAACCTACTATGTATCAATGGACTCAAAAGCTAGTCCATCCAGTTTTGGCCGCCCTCCCACTTGTTCAACAAGCAAATGTTCCAAAAATCCCGCAACATGCTCCCTAATCACAAGGGCCTCCATACAATCCACGCCATCTATTTTCGACATCTCAATGGTATTAGTTCTCTTATAAGAGCTGGCCATTCTGTGAAAGAACTCTGTGCTTCAGTCTCCTTCTTTCAACCATAATGCTCTTGATTTTTGACGCCAAGAGATCGCCTCCAATAACATAACCCTTTCTAGTTTTGCAGTTAACTCAGCCTTCCGAGATGCTTCCTCCAAAGAAAGAGCCCAACCCTCCTATGTCCTCTCTACCTCCTGAAGCTCCTCTAGCATGGACTTTTTACGGTCTCCTACATAATCAAAAGATTGAATATTCTGTAGCTTTAAATCATTTTTTAGAGCTTTCAGTTTACCTGCAAAAATGAAACGATGGGTGCCATGAATGTGATATGAGGACCACCATTGCCTAACCCTTTCCACAAACCTTTCGTTTTCAGCCACATATTCTCGAATTTAAAATACCGACGCCCTGCTTGAATACCTCCACAATCTAGTAACAATGGGAAATGATCCAAACAAAGGCGAGGCAACCTCTTTTGACAAAGATCCGGATAATGGATTTCCCACTCTAATGAAACTAAGAATCTATCCAATCTAGATGATGTATGGTTATTGGACCACGTATAGACACCTCCCATGAGAGGAATATCCACCAAACCCAAGTTGAAAATACACTCCGAGAATTCTATCATTGTTGGTCGTAGCCTACTGTCACTTGGACGTTCACTTGGGGAACCTTATAACATTAAAATCACTACCTATGCACCATGGTAAACTCCACCAGCTATGAACTCCAGCAAGTTTTTCCCATAAGATTCTTCTACTGATGTCCAGATTTGGCCAGTATATGCCAACAAAAGCCCATAAAAAATTAGAAAATGATAGTATGACTCCCAAATATGTCTACCAAATGTGCTCGCTCATATATTTTTACTTTTTATTTTTATTTTTTTCTTAATAGTTAAGGAAGCGACTATTAGACTATTAGTGAATTTATATTTTTTTTTTCTAAATGATTAAGGATGTTTAAAAAAAATACTTAAAGAAAAAGAAAAGAAAAACAAAAATACTCATTTGCACTAGTGTGCATATTTGGGGTGCACATTTGGTGTGCACCTTGGCATTGTCCTAAAAAATGATCATCAACATTCTTAAAGGAACATGCCACAGTGTACTCCCTAATAACTTCCTCCCATTTTCTCCACCACCCTTCTATCATACATCAACAAAACACCTCTTGAAGTCCCACCAGAAGCAAGATAGGCTCAATTCACATATGTACAGCTCCATAAACTCCTAACAATTCTCCTAGGTATAAATTTCATTTTGGTTTCATGTAAACACACAATGTCCGTCTTCCACTCATGAAGCGTGTTTTTTACCCGAAGCCATTTATTTGCCTCGTTAAGCCCCCGGACATTCTAAGATACAATTTTGGGCTTCATAAAATTGGAGCTAGCTCCTTCCCTTTGGCTCTTTATCAACTTGAACTTGAACTGCCCTCATAGTTTAGAGACCATATTAGCCTCTTTAGCTCCCGTTGTTTTTTAGGACCCAACTTCTTTAACTAACATGTCCAACTTCAATGGCTGTTAGTAAGGCCATGAATTGTTCCTCGAAACCCTCAGACTCAATTCCTACACAGTGCTGGATCTCCTTTACCTTATGCAATACCCAATAAGAGACACTAGACTAATCTGGCAGCAAGTATTTTTGTGGTATTAGGTCCCTTCCCCCCCCCCCCCCCCCAAAAAAAAAAAATTCCATCTCATCCCTGAGTGTCCACTGTGTCTTCATCAGCATTTCAAATTCTTTCTCAGGACAGATAGGCATTCCATCCCACTCATATGAGTCAACTAGCATCCAATAAAGCCCCAAATGTTCCCCCCCATCGCTCCCAATCTTTGAAAATAGTACACGGGCTACATCCAGAGGATGTGAGACAGTCATCGGCAAAGTTGCCGGCTGAATCTCGAGAGAAGGCTCTTCCCCTCTGTCCATCAACCTTGTTTGTCCTCATTAGGCCTAAAAATCGACCTAAGAATCGACACTCAAATCTACAACCATGAAATCAAAATCTGCTTCTTCTGCCGACCCCACGAACTTCGTCATCTCCACCTACTAGCTCACCGCCAATAACTTCTTAGCCAGGACCTTCTCCGGCGTTCCCCCCTGCAGCCCCCCGCCGATGGAAGGGCCAAACTCGCCTCCCACTAGAATTCTCCATACGGGGCTAGGCTAATGGGATTTTTTCTTTTCCCTTGAAATGTCCCAAGGGTTGTGGCCCATAGGTCCAGCCCTGATCTATTTCCCTTACCCGCATTTGGCCCTTTTCACTTGTGAGGCCCACATAGGCTTCGGCACTTACACATTGCCCCACGGGTTGTTGCCTCCCTCCTTGTCCATGCACTATCTCATGAGCTTGGCCCAAGCCCACCTCAGCTTCCTCCTCAATGCACCGGATCGATAAGTGTACTTGCTCCTACAGAGCCTCCAATTGTGCTTGCATTTTTTGCACGGTACAATGCACGCCATTCTTTGACAAAGGACTTGCCACTACCTCCTTCCCTCTGCATACGTACTATATCAGTGAGCTGAGGAACTGTATTTGTGTAACACCCCGTTCCCATAGAATAGAGATATTACTAACGTACATAATATAATGCCCAGAAAGAGATTCAAATCCCTACGCGTGACTTTTTATCCAAAAACATAAAAGAACTAAGTCTTTGCACTAGGTCTACTCTTGGTCCTCCAGCTTTACGTCCTTACAGCCACCATCTCTTAGCGCTGCTTCCACAATCTCACGTCGTAGCTCGTAACCGAGAGAAGGAGAAACAAGGTGCTGGTGGGTCTGGGTGTTGGTCACGGAGGCACAAGCTGGCCAGCAGTTTCAGAAACAGCATGAGGTGGCAGTGGGTACCTTGCCGGCGGGTTCTGGACAGTCCGGGTGGTGCTCCGACCACCTCTGTGTGGTCAATGGTGGCTGGCCACCACAACCCGTGGTTGTGATCAGTAACAACAGAGGGAAAAACGACGGAAAAGGCTTAAACGGCGTTGACGTACACTGAGGTGGGAGGAAAACTCACCATCAGCGGGCTCTATGGTGAATTCCGGTGAAGTGGCGGCTTTTTGGTTGCAGGACGTTGGTTCTTGGCTTGTAGAGGCTGCTACGGTGGTTAAAGGTTTCTTGTGTTTAAATCTGAGGGTTCGTGAAATTTATAGATGAGGGAGAGGGAGATAAAGTCTGGAGTTGGGAGTTTGAATTCTACTAAACTTTGGAGAACTACTCCCAAGAGGAAAGAAAAACTGAGAGGATAAGAGTTTTGAAGTGTTTGAATAAATAGTTTTCTGATTAGGAAATCAAACAGAGGATAAAAAGGGACTTATAGTTATCAAGATGAATCCTATTCAAAACAAAATTACTACCTCAAAACATATCTAATAAAAATAATAATAATAATAATAAATCATACTTTTGGGATTGGATGTTACAATTTGTCTTCAGATTGTTACTACTGAGCTGCCCTTCCATTGAATATGCCACCCCTGTATTGTTCCCTAGGCTGCACCGGCACCGTCAACTACACCAGTGCCTCCCTATATGATCAATTCTGCGTACTAGTCCTCACCTTCGGCAACCTCTGCAAGCACATACCTTATTTTTCTTCCAAAATGATCTCTCTCAATGCAACTGCCAATCTCCTCCAACCCCTCCCCTCCACATCTTCTGAAATGAAGATAAAGTTACGTCTTCCACCCCCACCATATTCCACCAGCACCAAAATCTGCCGTGGGCATTTAAGCACCTTTGTGCTATGAAGCTTGTATCACCCTCCCTTGTCGTCGCATACAACTCCTTCATCCCACTCCTCATGCTTTCTCCCAAGGTTCTAATAAAACATTGCACCATCACTTTCCCAAGTCTTATCTCCTTCATTACCTTCCAACTCCTCTCTGTAATGAGCACAAAGCCTCCCTCCTTCATCAAAACGAAGGCTTTTGATTCAATAACTATTCTTATCAGACCTCCCATGATCTCAATTAATATCCTACACTTTCTTTTTAGTCTCAGAGCTCACCGTTAAACCCCACAAACCTCATCAGATTGATGAATGTATGGAGAAAATTTTTGTTTGTACGGTACACAAATATCTATTGGCATCACTATGAAGAATTATATTCATGAACAATGGTAGGCATAGCCCATGTACATGGAAAATATACAAGAGAAACAACTATGCTTGGTTGACAACCCATACAAGAAGAGGTCAATTATATTCTCGCTGTAAAGGACGCAATGGGTAATGCCAACAAAAGTTGTACTGGACATGGATGTCCTACCGGAAAAAGTTTATTTTATTCCGGCTGCTGCATGGCTCTACATTATGCTGACCATTTGGACAGTAAAGATCAACTAAAATATCAATGGTGTAAAGTTCTAACCTTTCTATGAATAAGCTTTTTTCAATAAAGATTATTACTTATAAAATAAATAAATAAATGAATAAGCTGAAATCCATCTTTTGAGTGGATTACCAACATCTTAATTATGCTCATTTCAACTTAAATGATATTTTCAATTTCAAATCACGGTCACTAGGAGAGCCTTCTATACAAACAGTGCCCAAATTTTCTCCTATTTCTATTAAAATTTCAAGATACATATCAAAATGCTGAACAAGATTTTATGACAGATTTTATCAAAATGGAATGACTTCTTCACTCGGGTGGGAATAACTTGGGTGATGCTGAGAAGGGTGATTGATCTCTTAGCTTCTTGGAGAGGTCATCAGGGTAACTCTCATATTGCAGCAATATGGAAGATGGTCCCAATATGCTTATGGTGGCACATTTGGAGGGAAATGAATGACAAGCTTCGAAGATAGAGAACGATCAATAGAAGAGCTTACGAAATTGTTTTTCAATACTTTACTTCATTGGTCGGTTGTAATTAATTTCAATGGAATGAGTTTCCATGAATTTCTTGTATCGCTAAACTAGCATGTTAAGGTGACGCTCTTGTATATGTCCCGTAAACCTGGGCTTTTGCCTATTCTTATGATCAATAAAATTTTGTTTACCAATAAAAAAAAAAAAGAATTTAGACAAACCGGGGTCTTGACCTCTTAAGAGAGATATGGTTCTTTTAATAACCAGTAAATTCCTAACCAATAAAAAAATAGCCAGTAAATTCCTAACAAATTCAATAAGTATCCAAGTATCTCTATTTTAAAAAAAAAAAAAAAAGACCATCCAGCATAGAACCATGCAAAAGCAAACCAGGAATCCGGGAAATCTTGTTCTCAGGTATTGTTGAGAATGTAAAACTACTTCCCATTAAAAGTTCAAAAATATAAAATAAATAAATAAAAATAAAAACAACAATGTTGTACTAATTCTTATGAGAACAGCTGTATACTAGCATCTAACTAATCTTACAGGAAAAATTGTCTAAAAACCAAATCAAGAAAAGAAAAGAGACTTGGGGGTAGATTTATCTTACTTATTAAAAAAGAAAAGAAAAGAATAGAACTGTGAAAAGGAGAAAAGAACAACAAATTCAAACATCACCCTACTTTGTGACACGCAAAACAAGAGGGGACATTTTTATTCTTGAATATGGAAAAATCAAACTAAAGCATAGTCCTTGTCTATCGTGGTGGAAAATAAATTATTCAGTACTGACTTGATCCTCTTGAAGACACTAAATTATGGGAAAAAGCATCTAGTTACAAGCATTTGACCTTTTCATAGCATGAAATGAAGAGACTTCTACTGCTAGGGTGGCTATAATGAGAATAATATCATTTATGCCAGGAAGGCTTTTCCCAAAACCAAATCAAGAGAGAATCAAAATTTTAACTAAAACCCTTGCTCGTCTCTACAATAGTCCCTACCCGCAGCTTCATGTTTTTATTATAAGTAAAATAAAAGTGTATCGAAACAAGTAAACAGGCATTGCCCAAGTATACATGAAGTATACTAACGAGAACACCGATTACAAGTTAGGCACTAGAAAGTCATGAATAGTAGATCCATTCAGCAAATGACAGAAGCCCAAAGAAATAAGGTATGAAAAAAGAAACTTCTGAGCTTCATGTTGAGGAGGCACTTCAGGTTGGAGCCATGCATCTAGTCCAAAAAACAAAACAAAACAAAAAAAAGTAAAATCTGAACCACCTGATTTTGTGAAATAGCTGTCAGCAATGCATCCTTTTCTTTATAAGCAGGGAGACTCTGACGAAATTCCAGCATTTTTCTACCTTCAGAAGATTCCTAATCAAAATAAGAAATAAATATATCACAACACTTCATCCCACAATATTTTGTGAAAGAATACTCAGGCAGGAGTACTTATAAAAACAATGAATGTTCAGGAAGAAGATATAGATTATCAACAGATTTGCCATCACCTAGACATCACGAATTCCTAAAATGATGAAAAGAGATAGCTAATTCAAAAACAACTCCACATAAAGCAACTGGGCTACTCTTACGAATATATGAACCTGAACACAAATAATGAATCTGACTCCCACTTCATCAAACCACGCTTCCACTAAGTTCCTCAACCCAGAGGCCAATAATCAACCTACAACCTTAGGTTGTATACAAAATGTTACTATTTTTTAATTATATTACTCTTTAGATATAATGCAAACACTTTAAAAAAAATTTATAAAGACAAATTTTAATAGGTGGCAAAACATAATTAGGTTTATTGCCACCCTATTAGGTTTGTAAATAATGTAAAAGGTCAAGAAAATCCCGAGAACTGAAATAGGAAAAACATTCATTCGCAGTCATCAATGATAAAGAGTTATAAAAATGAAATCCATTGCCTCCTCCACAATCTTCATACAATCCACGAAGCTTCCATCATGCCCCTCCCTCTAAAGGCATCAAATTAGTCAATTTGTGATTATTTTCACAAATTTTCACTATGTTAGCTACCAAGCCATCCTTTCTAACACATGAAAAGATGCTCCACCCAATGACCCATGACCCAATCCAAGCCAAAGCGACTAAAACAGCTTGCCACAAAACACTAGCTACTTCACTATGTAGTAACTGATAAGCCATTATTTCCCCATTCTGGGTATCCTAATCATATATGAACAAGTTAATTTTTACCATTTCTCAACTCTATAGATAAGCATACTTCAAATCGTCTCTGGCACACTGATTGGAATATGGTAATTCATATCCACCAGATCAATATAAGTTGAATCATTTTGAAAGGAATCTTTTCATGTGCATGTGTGCAACACCATACTAGAAAAGCATTAAAATTGTTACGCACAAGTCTCACTAGCCAAGGTGCAATCTTGGACCTCGAATACTTTGAGGTGCCCTAGCCACCAACCAATGAAACAACTGATAAGGTAGACACAATTCAGTAATTCCATCCTCCTCAATAGCGAATAGATTCAAAGGGATAAACATCGCTTTTAGTTCAAGAATATGTGGCTCAAATTAGAAAGTTGTTGTAAGGTGAAAGAATGGTGGTCCTTGTACTGCTTTTAGGGTTTTTTTTATCAATAAACCAAATTTTATTGAGCATAAAGCAGACAAAAGCCCGAGTATATGGGTCATATACAAGAGCAGCATTGCCTTGCTTTTAGGGTTAGCCAAATGATAATCTAGAATGAAACCTCAGAGCTATGAAAGCAAACTTGAAATTTCGAACAAAGTGGTATTTGGACATGTGGGAGAAAAGAAAAACTCCTGCATGAGATGAGTAGTTTTGATGCTGTCAAATAGGGCTGAGGACTGACTAAGTCGGAGTCAGATCGAAGTCGTATTTGGTTTTTTTTCTTCCCCATTTTTAAACAAGACTTTACATATAATAGATCATTTTTTGTGGGTTTTCAAGTTTCAAGTTTACTAAAAATTACAAAAAAAAAAAAAAAAGAAGAAGAGATTTTACATGTGAAAAAACAAAAAATATAACTAAAAATATTTCTTATGCTAATCAAACCTGGAAAATACAAATAAAAATTTAAAGAAACTAGAAATATCCAGTCGGCCCCTTAGACTATTCTTGATATACTATCATTCATAATTTCATATTAAGGTCTTACAAATCACAGGGGCCGCCATACAATCCACACCATCTATATTCAGCATCTCAATGGTATTGGTTCTCCTATGAGAGTTAGCCACTCTATGAAAGAACTTCGTACTTCGATCCCCTTCTTTCAACCACAATGCTCTTGATTTTTGGCATCAAGAAGTATCCTCTAATAAGATAACCCTCTCTAATTCTGAGACCAACTCTGACTTCCGAGATAACTCTTCTAGAGAAAGAACCTGGTCGCAAGTCGCAACCTACCATCTCTAGAACGTTTGCTTGAGAACCTTATAACATTAAAATCACCACCTATGCACCATGGAAGGTCCCACCAGCCATGTACTCCAGCCAATTTTTCCCATAATAGACTAGGGCTGTCTAAGTTTGGACCATAGATAATTGGAAAAGCCCACAAGAAGTTGTCTTCCACACTCTTAAAGAAACATGCCACTGTGTACTCTCCTATGAAGTCCTCCATTTTCTCCACCACCCTTTTATCCCACATCACTAAAACACCTCATGAAGCCCCATTCAATGCAAGATACACCCAATCCACATACGGACAACTCCAAATACTTTGCACAATTCTTCTTTGAATAGATTTTAGCTTGGTTTCCGGTAAGCATACTATGTCCGGCTTCCACTCACAAAGCAAGTTTTTATACGAAGATGCTTATTGGCCTCATTAAGCCCCCAGACATTCCAAGACAATTTTGGGCTTCATAAAGAAGATACTAGCCCCTTCCCTTGGGATCTATCTCAACTTGAGCTGCCCTCATAATTCAAATACCACATTAGTCTCTTTAGCTCCCTCTATTTTTTAAAACTAGATTTCTTAAGCTGATATGACCCACTTCTATGGCAATAAGCAAAGCCATAAACTGTTCCTCAAAGCGCTCACACTCCATCCTCACACAATGTTGTATTTCCTTCACCTTATGTAAAACCAAATTAGAAACACTAAACTTTGTTTAGTAGCATACAGTTCAGGGGTATGGGCTCCCTTGCTATAGTAGCCCACTACAAATCCATCGGCATCTCCTCAGCGACGAGATTTCTACACTCCCAATCAGAAAAAACCCTACATCGGAATAAGCATTTGTGAGGGCCCTTCAACAGCTCCCTCGTCACTTCCAGAGGGAGTAATCGCCACTTCCCTATTGCAAATATCTCAATATACTCATCTGCCCGCTGTAAAGCCTCCAACGGAAGAGAGACAACTTTCCTGCAGCTCGTCGATGGTGTCAGGCCAAGATACACCAGAGATTTGACGCTCGGTGGGAGAGAAAGGTCTAGAACCCTTTTGAAAACTACTATTGTTGGCTCCTCCACCGTCGTCGTTTCCCTTTGGGCCACCGTCGAGGGTTCCTCAACTGGTCACAAGGCTCCCTCAGACTTTTTTGGTGAAGATGCGACGCTCCCGCTAGTAGAGGGTCGGGGATCACCCCCCCCCCCCAAATCCTCTTCGGATTCTCCACACGAGCTTGGTTCTGAGACTGACATTTCCACCATTTAGCCCTACGGGCTGAGGCCCAGAAGAGCGGCCCACACAGGCTACCCTGACTCTCCACACGGGTTTTGTAGCCTTGTTGGGTACAACAACATCTAAGCCCAAGCCCACTTGTCCCCTTTTATGTGCCCATCTGTAGGTTTATTAAATCTAGGTACCTCCCCACCCAAGCCCGCAACGAGCCCACTTCTTTCCAAGCCCACGCATTTCCTCTACGCACCATATCAACAAGTCCACTTTGTCCTGAAGCATCCTCAGTTGTGTCTTCACATCCAACAATGTATTGTGTACGTCCCCTCTGCCAGGCCGATAACATGCCTGACACCACCATCCTTCCACTGTGCAGTACGAGGAGCTCTACCAATCCTATGCCCGTTGCCCTGTCTTGCAGAGGCTCCTCTCCAAGCTTCCATGTCGCCGTTGTCCCCACTTTTAATTTCATAGGATTGCACCAGCATCAAAACCTCCTTGTAGGAGTGTTTTTGCGGCTGAAGCACCGCCACCAATGGCTGCATGGGTCCTTCTCCTCTGTTATGGCTTGTGCTTCTCCCTTCATATGCAAACTCCCACAGTGCCTCCACCATCCTCCTCCATCCCTTACCCTCCGTATCTTCGGGTATGAAGAAGAAACTACGCCTGCCGCCGCCACCATATTCCACTAGCGTCATGTAACAACCGCGAGCATTTGAGCACCGCTGCTCTATGAAGCTGCAATTGCCCTACCTAACCGTGGTGTAGAAAACCTTTTTTCTCCCCTTAGACAATCCTCCAATGCTTTAGCAAACCATTACACCGTGAAGAACCCCAGTGTCAACTTATTCATCACCTTCCAACTTCTCTCTCTAATAAGTAAGAAGCTTCCCTCCTTCACTAATGAAAAAACTTTCGACTCTGTCACTAAGGCTTTCGAAAACCCCATCCTAATCACACCAAACAACTCAAAACTCAAACATAATCCCGTCATTATAGACCACCAAACATCATTGGAGAAAAAAATTGTCACTTTTCATTGTATGATTTTTGGTTGTACAAAGAGAGAAAAGCATGTTGTCTACTCTGAAAGGTCCCTTAGTAAAATAAAATTTATAACAACTACAAAACATAACAAAAGGGCTCTCATTGTCTCAAAAAAACAAAGATGATCCTGATCAATCTCATTGAAAATATAAATATCATTACCTAAAAGAGGATGTGAGACTTTTATGCTCCCCCAAGAATCATCTCCCACCAAAAAACCCAACAAAATACTCTCATCCACCGCCGCTTCAATCATTCTACTCAAAGCATCCATGACAAGGACAAAAAGAAAATGAGACAAATGATCCCCTTGTCTCAAATCATGAGAACTATTGAAGAAACCAACCAGTGAACCATTCACCAAAATAGAAAACCTGACCATCGAAATGTAATGCTTAATCCACAAACACCACTTCTCTCCAAAACCATATCTCCCAGGTAAATATAAGAGAAACTCCCAGTTAACATGGTCATATGCCTTTTCCATGTCCAATTTTACAAGAATACCAAAGTCTCCCAATCTTATTCTACTTTCCAAATATTCATTAGCAGTTAATACCTATGCCTGACAAATGCATTTTGTGATTTCAATATAATCTTTTCCATCACCACACTCATACAGTTAGCTAAAAGCTTCAAAATAACCTGGTACACCCCATTGACCAAACTAATTGGGCGAAAATCCCTCATTTCCACAACCCCCACCTTTTTAGGGATAAGGGCAATAAATGTAGCATTAAGGCAGGTTTGGGGCCTCAGATGAAATACAAAATTCTCATCTAATCTCATTTCATCTCATCTCATCTTATTCCCAAATATAATTTAATTAAAAAAATTTTCAAACTAATTATTACAACTTTTTCAAACTTTCAAATAAAAAACAATTCCAACTTTTTCAAATCCCGAAACAAAAATAATATTATAAAACTATATTCTTACAATATTTTAACTTTATAATATTTTTTATTCAACTTTTTCTCTCCTTTCCTAAAACCCAAAAAATACTCAAGTCAAACTATCTCACTACTATTCACAAACTATCTTATTTCTATTCACAAAATTCACATCTCATCTCACTCCCCAAACCTGCCCCAAGACTTTACTCAAATTTCATAAACGAATGAAATTCAAGAAAAACCCTTCATAACATCTGCTCACACAAGATCCTAACAAGCTTGGAAAAATGCCATCGAAAAACCATACGGGCCTGGAGCTTTATCCCTTGCCATTCCTCTAACCACATCAAGAACTTCCTCTTCTTCAAAAGCTCTCTCCAACCACTCTGCACTCTTCAAAAGTTTCATATTTCTGGTTTTCATGAGAAGGTATCCATTTGCGTAAGACCTAATTTGTTTGGCTCGATTGGCGAATGCAAAACTGTGCAATATCTATTAAAATACTGAAACAACTCGAAACTGTTTGATGTTGTTCTTACCATCTAACTATTTGTTGAGGGACGTCTTTTTTTAAACTTTTTTTGGGGGGATAGGGCATTGTTTCAGGGAGCCACCATCTGGTTCAGATTCTACCTTTATGTCTCCAATCAGTTGAGAGGTAAGCTTATGAAAAGATAAGAGATGAAGCAAAGAAGTTTTAGTATGCTTAAGTACACATGTAAAGATACAAACAAGTGATGGCATAAGATAGATTCTTTTTATCTGTTTCAAGAGGATGTGTTGCATAGCCAACACTATTTTTTCCTTATTTCTTTTCCTTAAGCTGAGCTCTTTGTAATATTTTATACAAAGTATCCTTTCATACATGGGAAAGCCATCCATGCTTCTAACTTCTGAAGTAAAACTTACAAAGAGTTTATTTGGATAACAGAAGAAAAAATCGCTGTTCTAGAATTGTCAGGGTAAAATGAACCTGCCAAGCTTTTTGCTGATCCAGCAGTAGTAAACTTCTCCACCAAAGAATTTTCTCCATAACAGCCTTACTCGCTGCCAGTGGCTCAGGTTGCTCAAAAAGCCCTTCATCAGTGGCAATACTACAGCTACTGCTCGATCTCGAAAATGATAGATCTGGAAAGTTTTCTCTAGTCTTAGACTTTTGAGAGAGGTATTCTCCTAAGTAGGAATCAACTCTTCTCAGCAACCCAAGAGGCAAGGCCACCTGTCAAATTATTAAAATCTTAGTTCAGATTCTTAAGAAACGTGAACACCCTCTTTCCTAAATTGTTTGTCAAAGTTGCCAATGCACACATTTTAAGAAAAGACAATTAATATAATAACCTGAAATTTCTAACACAACTTTCCAAATTTTACCTTAAAATGTATGTCAAAAGAGCATGAGAGGAGAGTAATGGGAGGGGGGGAAAAACTTTACCCTTTGATTTTGGACCTGAACAAACATCATGGAACAAGAAAAGAAAACAAAATAGACAACATTTTGTACCCTGCAATGTACATTAATGGCAGTATAATGATGCATAGAAAAATGCATTCAGAAAGGTACAGCAAGTGAAACAGAATTGTGAGAAAATACCTCCCTCTGTGGACGTTTGTCATCCAGATCAAATCTGTAGTTCGGCAGCGGGACCTTACTAAAGACAACAACTTTTGCATACAGATGGCTGACACAGATAATTTCATTTCTCAGAAATTTCACTTTATAGTAATTAACAGTAGACGAGCTGATTAAAACTTCTATTCTGGTGAAGCAAAAGATACCTGTAAAGCCCCATTCTGCTTGCCAAAGCTGATATATGTTCAAAATCATGTCTATCCTTTTTCTCCCTTGAGACCAACTCTTGCTTCTCCTTGTCATGTAAAAGCATTGTAAACTTTTGTCTCCACTCATCGACGTTATTAGAGTGGGAAGCACCCTGAAAAGCATTGTGAAAACTGTTAAATACATACATAAGCAAGTATATACAAAGATTTGTACACTTAAAAACTCCTCAAACTCTCAAGAACAATTAAAGGGCCAATGAGCACTGAAATGGCATTACATGTATGGCACGATGCAAAGTTATAAAAAAAAAAAAAAACAGTACACTTCCTGCATTTCAACATGGAAGAAACACTTACAGCTTAGGTGTTGCTCTTGTATATGTCCCATATACTTGGGCTCTTGCCTAGACTTATGATCAATTAAATCTTGTTTACTATTCAAAAAAAGAATCAGAATACCTTTTCCTCCTATGGAAAGTAGAAAGGATAGCCCTAAATAATATGGGAGCCATATCTAACACGGCAGAAATTGATACATTTTCATAACCTCCACCCACCCCCCCCCCCCCCAACAAAAACCTTCCTTCCACTCCAAAAAAAAAGAATAAAAAGAAAAAAAACACTCATGGATAGCTGTAATACCCCGTTCCCGTAGGATAGAGGTATTACTAACATACATAACCTATAATGCCCAATAAAGAGATTCAAATCCTGAAATACCGTATTTATTGAAAACATTAATTAAACTGAACATAATTGTTGAGTTGAAAACTTAAAACTGAAAATGTAAAAGAAAAACATAAACTAACCCTACGTGTGACTTTTTATCCAAAAAAAAATTAAAAGAACTAAGTCCTTGCACTAAATCTACTCCTGGTCCTCCAGCTTTACGTCCTTACAACCATCATCTGTGACATTTAAACATAGAGGAGAACAAAGAAACAAAGAAACAAACAAAAAAATGAGTCGAATACTCAGTAAATAATACATCATACCGTAAAATATAACTTAACAAGACTTTATTTTTGAAAGACTCTTTAAACAACGTATATCATTCCCAGATTCTCCTAGCATGTCTATTCATCATCAACATGAGCGGAAAATACATGATCATGGCAACCATATAACATGAATGCATAAAATACTTGTTTAACTTGTCTTTCACTTATTATATGGTGAACCATACTTGAGTCTGTGGCACCTCATAGCTTGTCATAACATGGAGTGAAACACGCTTGAATCCGTGTTTCACTTAACATAAGATGAACCACGCTTGAATCTGTGGCACCGCATAACATAACCTGTGGTGAACACACTTAAGTCCGTGTCACCCTTAACATAACTTGTGATGAACACGCTTAGGTTCGTGTCATCCTTAACATATCTTGTGATGAACACACTTAGGTCCGTGTCATCCTTAACATAACTTGTGATGAACACGCTTAAGTCCGTGTATCCTTAACATAACTTGTGATGAACACGCTTAGGTCCGTGTCATCCTTAACATAACTTGAAGTGAAACACGCTTAGGTCCATGTTTCACTTAACATATGGTGAACCAAACTTAGGTCCGTGGCACCGTCTTAACATAGTTTGTGATGAACACGCTTAGGTCCGTGTCACCCTTAAACATCTTATCTTTCTTAATGCATGAGAACTTATTTAACATCATGAACTTTTCTAGCATGGCATGTACTTATAGATGGCATAACATGGCATAATATGATCTAAGCAAGCATTCCATGGCATACATGATCTGAGTTCTATATGAACTTTACATAACATACTTGATCTAAATACTTCATGACATTACATAGCATATATGATTTAATTACTACATGAACATGGCATACATGATCTAGGTACTACATGAACATAGCATACATAATTTGGCTATTTTATTACATGGCATACTTTACTTAAGTTACTACATGAACATTTCATGGCTTCCATGTGATTTTAGAATCATTCATTCTATCAAACAATAAATTCATTCATGCAAACATAATGTCGTAATTCATCAAAGATCATGAAGGAATCTAACCTTGACTTAACTTGTAGCTTAGCGTAGACAAACATCATATTTTCATACACCATTAGAAAATTACAGTACACATGCCATTATATGATCATACTAATTACCTCTTAGCGTTGCTTCCACAATCTCACGTCGTAGCTCGTAACCTATACGAGGCACTAATCGTTACTAACTTTTCTAGAAGAACGTGTCGTAGCATTCTAAATACTTAAAATAATACCTAATGGATAATTTAATAAATATTCAAATATACAAAGATTTCATAAAATAATAATATTTAAACCTCATATCATAATACTTAAAACATGTATCTTAATAATTTTATAGAAATTAGTTAAAGGTCAATTGGAATATTAACTAAAATAATAGGCTGAAACAATATAAAAGAATACTTTAGAATATGCTTAAAAGCCCTTAAATATTTTCTATAAAAAGAGTCTAAGACTAATATATTTATTTAAGTAAAACTTTGATCTGAATTAAAACCCAGCCCAGCCCTAAATACAGAAAAACCCATTTAAAGTTACTGGAACAGTTTCTGTAAATACAACCAGCCCATTAAAAAGAAAGTACTTTGTCAAATGGGCTTAACGCCCAAGGACCCATTATAAATTAAAGAATCTGGTTTAAGGATAAAAGAGGCTAAGGGTCAGAGGCATTTATGTGATTATGGAAACATTGGAGGGGCTTTTTGGGAAGTCTGAAACATAATTAATAAAAGGAAAAACACAGATGAATAAAGAACTGCACTTGAAAGTGAAGCCGTGCGACACTTACCAAATAAAAAGAGAATCAACTGCGATGGTGGATTTGGTGGCTGGTTCGACAGCGACACCAGGGTGGCTGGGAGTGACCGGCGATGCAGCTGGGTCCCCTAGGTAGTGGTGCGACGCGAGAGAGAAAGAGAGGGTTAGAGAGAGAACTATCAAACGGAGAGGAGAGGAGGAGGAATCAGGCATGGGCTTACCAGAAACAGCACAAGGTGGCAATGGGTGCCTGGCCGGCGGGTTCTGGGCAGTCCGGGTGGTGCTCTGACCACCTCTGTGTGGTCGATGGTGGCTGGCCACCACATCCCATGGTTGTGGTCAGTAATGGCAGAGGGAAAAACGCGGGAAAGTCTGGTCGGCACTTTCTGTGGTTGTTTCCAGCGAGTTGGTTGTCTTGGTTGGCTGTGAGAGAGGTTTTCTCGGTTGTAGGGGCTATTACGTTGGGCTGGTAAGTGTATATTTTCTCCATATGTTTTTGTATTTAAATCTGAGGGTTCGTGGAATTTATAGATGAAGGAGAGGGAGATAAAGTCTGGAGTTGGGAGTTTGAATTCAACTAAACTTTGGAGAACTACTCCCACGAGGAAAGAAAAACTTAAAGGATAAGAGTTTTTTGAAGTGTTTGAATAAATAGTTTTCTGATTAAGAAAAACAAACAGAGAATAAAAAGGGACTTATAGTTATCAAAATGAATCCTATTCAAAACCAAATTACTACCTCAAAACATAAAACATATCTAATAAGAATAATAATAATAATAAAAACACTGTGGTTCCAGGTGTTACAATAGCCAAAAACCTTCACTAGCTGATCAACCTAATCATTTTTTTTTATAAGTAAAAGTAAAATTTTATTGATATAAAAGGCATCACCTAAGTACACCAGTAGTATACAACGAACATGCCTAATTACATCTAAGTACTAGTGAGAGATACCAGCAAGTCATGAAGACTGTTCATATTACAAATAATGGCTGAAGCCCAAGAAAGTAAAGTATTGTAAAAAAAATTGCTTCAGCTCATCCAAAGAACGCTCCATGTCTTCAAAACACCTCTTATTTCTCTCCAGCCACAAGCACCACATAATGTAATGAGGGATCATTCTCCACACAGCAACTATGTGGGCATTCCCCCTAATTCCTGTCCAGCAGCTCAAAATATTCCTAATTCTTCCAGACATAACCCAAGCAACCCCAGTCTGATTAAGGATCTCATTCCATAAACACTTGGCCACCTTGCAATGTAATAAAATATGATCCACTGATTCCTCGTCTCTCTTGCACATAAAGCACCAATCTAGGATGATGAGACCACGTTTCTCATATTATCCAAAGTGAGAATTCGCCCAAGAGATGCAGTCCATACAAAGAAAGCAATCTTAGAAGGTACCTTGCACTTCCAAGGAAAACTATGAAAATTAAGAGAACCGCATAGAAGGAGCACATTGAAAATTTTTTACTTCCACTCAAATACTAAGGTTGTGTTTGGGTAGTGAGGTGATCTCATATACTTTGTGAATAGTAGTGAAATAGTTGTAAAAAAATAATGAAAAAGTATTGAATAGTAGTGAATGGTAGTACAAAATAGTAAAAAAAATGTGAAAAGTAATGATAAAATAATGAATAGTAATGAAGTATTCTCACCCAAACCAGCCTAAATCATCCTATCCTCCATCTCATTGCCCATTGACGTTGCATATAACGAGTCAAAGAAATCAGCAAACATATCCAACTCCCAATCTTGAGCTGCTCTTGAGAAACTTACATTCCAATGGACAGCACCATTAGATAATACCACTAAATCAGCCACAATAGCTTCTTTGTCACAAGAAATTTGGTAGAACATGGGAAACACCTGCTTTAGAGCCCTTTCACCACACTAGACATCATGCCAAAAATAAACGTTGTTACCTCTTCCAATTGCGAACCTGAAAAACTTGGAGAATCTTCCCCATCCAGCTCTAATGTTGTTCCACAATCCCACGCCATGTGCCCCCCTAACTTCCTTAGAACACCAAACCCCCCCCCCCTCCTGGCATACTCCCATACTTAGAATCTATGACTTCTCCCCATAAGCACTCCTTCCCTATGATATCTCCCCAACCATTTCTCCAAAAGTGCTTTATTGAAGACCCTCACATTAACTTATAAATAAATAATAAAAGAAAAAAAAAAGACCTCACATTATGCAACCTCAACTCATCGCATGGAATCAGTGAGCAAATTTTATCTATCCCAACCAGCAAGATGGAACTTAGTTTCCTCCCCAATGCCTCCCCAAGTGAAGTTGCGAAAAGTTTTCTCAATACGAGAAGGCACACTTGCAGGTAGCAAAAAAAGGGATAGAAAATAGGTAGGGAGGTTTGATAAATCATAAAGTGCTCTTGATGAGAGTTAATCTACCACCCTTGGACAAGTATATATGTTTTCACCCAATCAATCTTCTTTCAATTTTTTCTAAAACACCATCCCAAATAGATTTTGTCTTGAAAGCAGCCCGAAGACTGAGGTATTTCAAAGGCAACGAAGCAACCTTACAGCCCAAGATATTAGCCAGTCATCAACAAAGAGAATGTGAGATATAGTAACACCTCCCACTGAAATCCAGCAAGGAAACCTCCATTAACCGCCACTCTCAACATGCGACTCAATGCTTCCATAACAATGACAAATAGCAAGGGCAGAGGGGATCCCCTTATCTTAATCCCCTAGAGCTGTTAAAGAATCCTTCTAGTGCTACATTCACTAAAACCGAATAACGAACCGTAGTTATACAATGCCTAATCCATGAAGTTCATCTATTCCCAAAACCACACCTCACAAGTAAATAACACAGAAAATCCCAATTAACAAGGTCATAAGCCTTTTCCAGGTCTAGCTTGCACAAGAGCCCAAGTGTGCCCTCCTTGATTCTACAATCTAGGCATTCATTGGCTATCAGCACCGAATCCAAAAATTGTCTCCCCTTCACAAACGCATTTTGAGATTTTGAAATAATACCACTCATAACAGTACTCATGTGATTGGCAAGCACCTTTGAGATAATCTTATACACCCCATTTATGAGATTAATAGTACTCATGCGGTTATGATGATTATACACCCCATAATCATCATAATCCATTCTCTGAACACAATTGTAAATAATATTATTTCATGATGATTTACATTATCCACCTTGTTTGGTTAAAAATGTTATGGTTTGCAGCCTGCAGGACTTGTATTGCATCTGTAAAGATGATTCCAGCGGATGTTAATCATGACAATTCACATGAATAAGCTAAGAAATGTGCCATTTGAAGTTTACTCATGCTTTGACTGAGATTGCAAGCTGAAGTTATACCCTAGATGTGTGCGGCTTCAGGAACACCATCACGTTGAAACTCTATTATGAGTATGGTACTGTTTGCTTTGAAAACTTTCTGATAGTTTCTTTATTCTAACTTTTCAGCCAAACCAAACAAGCTACAGATTTAACTAACGTAGATCTGGTACTTCAAACATGTGTAACATGTAGAAAAAGGGCAAACTTCATTCAGAAAAACAATATTAGCCTTTGGTGAAGAGCCTTAACAGTATTCAAATGAAAACACTAAACTATGAATCTTTACAAACATTAGGAGCCTATATCCAATGCCTCCTCAAGCCAGCCCATATCAGAAGACTGTGCTATAGAACAACCCAACCAGGTGTAATTACTTTGCCTCTTCAATTAAGACACAGGGATTGAGCTTCAAGCAAGTTCAGGCCAGTCTTAGCTTAAGAGCCCATAAGAGAACGTCATTTTCAAATCTAGTTTACTCAGGGCAATGTGGGGCTTTCAGCTCACATTCTCGTCAACTTAGCTCATTACCTTGGAACATCCATCAACACTTTCTCCCATGATGTATTTTTTTTTTTTTGGGGGGGGGGGGGATAAGTAACTTCCGTGATGTGAATAGAGTATATATTTATATATTAAATACCAAACTTGATGAACCATCTAAGAAAATAGCCTCCTGCTGTGTTTGCATCCTAATTTTCTAATTTGTATTCATTGTGTCATCTCTCATGACTCTTCCTAGATTATATGTCCATTGTGTTTTGGCAGCTACAAATTTCACTCTGGAGGGAGCCACATGTTGAAAAGTGTTAATTTGAGGATGCAAAATAAAGGGATCACCAGGAAAAAATTTGTATAAGTGAGGATGGTGGCAAGCATATAGAGCAGCCATTGCCCTCCAAAGTGCCGCACTTGCTCCGTCCTCGGTCCAACAACCAAACACACCTCGTTTAAGGCAAAAGGAAAAAAATCCAGGCTAAACTACCGAGTACAGAGCCAACTTTGCCCAATTACTGAATTGAATACTTATAGTCACTAGAAGGTGTCCATCTCGAAAGCTGCCCCGACAATGCCAGCCTTCTTCTAATTTTTGAATTTTAGTTCGACATGATAATTTTGACATAACATGTAAGTTTGGTTACTATAGCGTGTTTCTATCATTTATCTTATGCAAGTAAAGATACCGTACTCTCATCCTACTATGTAAAATGCGGCGCTTTTATCACTCTTTAATCATCCTTTTATTTTATTTTTTTATGGTAATGCTCATCATAGTCGGATAAAAATGGGACACGAGAGTAGGTAGAAGTTTTCAAACAAACAATAGCTCAGTCAGTCAAAGTCAAAACTGAAAATCACACCAAAGAAAATAAAAATAATGGACTGAAAAAGTAGTCCTACCGGCTGTGAAAAAGACTCGAACTCGCGATCTGAGTCTTCCTCGGAGACCCTATCATCGCACGCCGAGTTGTACTGAGAATTCCCCTTGTGGAGCTGTTCCTGCTGCTGATTATTCTGGGCTTGAAAGTGAGGCAGAGCACCGGCTCTAGGGTTTAGAACCGCGCTTTGGGCTTCGCGGAGCTTGGAGTCTATGAGAGCCGCGGAGGTGTGATTCGGGGAAGTGATGACGGAGCGTAAGCGGTGGTGGGGAGGGACGTAAACGGCGCCGTAGGAGGATGGAGGCCGGTCCTTCATTGAGAGGAATGGAGGAAAGAGTGAGGGTTTAAGGGCTTTGATCAGCGAAGTGGAAGAGAATTGTGGGGGAGGGAAAGGAGGAGCTTGGAGGAGAGAAGAGGAGAGCATGCAAGCTGGGCCGGCGTCGTCACAGTTATGGGATAGGTGGTTACAGTTTGCAATGATATTTGGTTCGAGTATGTTTGTTGAGAAAGAAAGTGGATGTTGGTTGGGAAACGGTGAGCAAGAGGAGGATTTGTTCTGGTCAAATGCGGCTCTGGGTGGTTTGTGAAATTTGTCGACGAGAGAGAATCCACGCCATCTTGGCCGGTCCAAGTAGAAATCCAGTTGTTTATTTTCTTTCGAGTCTGTCAGATACGTTCATTTTTACATATTTTTTATATAATTTATTGATATAATTAATTAAAATATTTATTTTATATTAAATTCAAGTAATACAACCAATTATAATGATGAAATATACAAAAATAATAATTAAAAATTCAATTTTTGCTTTCTTTATATTTTTTAACTCAATATTTTTAAGACAGATAAATGATTTGTAAAATCTCTAAATAGATAAGTGGGCTTGTGAAGAAAGTAAATTTCATCTTTAAAAAGGTATAAAAAAATTATTCTTTATTAAATAAGATTTACTTTTTTACAAATAATTTGTATAAAATTTATCTATTTATAACTTATATCTAACATTACTCTTTTGAGAAATATATTTACCAAAAATGTTTCGAGGCTATAATCAAAATTCTTGAAACTATTTCAGATATATTAAGAGGAAAACAGGATCACAGTTAAAAATTAATATGGAAAAGCTAGGAATAATTGTACCATCAAAAGCATATAGACTAAAATTTTTAATATTAATAGAATGCACAAAGAATACATAAAAGTGATTATAGATAACATTACTCTTTTGAATAACCCCATAATTTTTACTAACACAAAACACATAAAAAATATCTTCTTTCGTGAGACTTGGGGAACACACGATTCACTATTCGAACTTATTCCGTACATTGCAAGCATCAACATTAGACAAAGCTTAATTCAAGTCCAACCTTAACATGCGCAATTTTACATCCCAACTGTCGAAAGGGCTAAACAGAGATGTATTGAGACAAAACGGGATCAACAATCTGAAGATGTATGAAATTTCACGACCATAATATTTTTTTGGGTAAGTAATTTCACGACCATAATATTAGTCAGACTGTCTGAAACTCTTGCTTTCACTAATCCCAACTTCCTACTTAACACTTCAAAAAACAGTTCTTTCTCACAGGTATTATTCAAATCTTAAGATGAAGGGGGAGAAAGAAACGAAAAAGCTCGTCTAATAATTATGTCTGCTCACCATCTAGAGCTAAGACGTGAAAAAATGCAAAACAGAAAGTACACGTTCAAGAGAACATGAGTTGCCAGAGTCTGGTTCAGTAGGTGTAGCCCTTGACAAACATTCCTTTCCTGGCTTCCTCACTTTCACCCTCAGCAGAGTATTTTCCGAGCTGAGCCAGGGAGTTTGCCTTTGCACGCACCAAAAGTGCTTTCTGTGCTGCTTGGATGTTCTCAGGATGTCCTTGCCATGTCTTAAGCACAGTGTTCTGCAATGCACGAGCATATGAGAAGGAAACATGCCATGGGTTGGGGCTTTGGTTCATTGCATTCAGGTTCAAGGTCGCTTCCGCTTCAGATTGTCCTCCCGACAAAAACTGAGAAGTAAGCAGAACAGAAGACCAATTACACTTTTTAAATCTCCATCAGAATTAATAAGTTAGGCGAGGAAATCAAATGGACGTATGTATCCAATAACTACATATACTGTCAACAAAACAGAAACACTAATAATCTTAATATGACAAAGAAAGCCTTCTTGCCCCAATGACCAGGACAAGAAGGCTAGTTCGCAGTTTGCAAAACCATTTTGGCCATGAAAATCCTCAGTTCCAAGACAATTTCAGGAAAAGTAATGCTATACACCGCATTCTTTTTCCACTTTCATCCTACTATATAAGATGTGGCATATTTATCACTATTGGATGATCTTTTACTTTTTAAAAGAATAAATATAAATATTGATTGGCAACCTCACCTCGTCATACTCAATTGGATCATCTTTTTTTTTTTTATAAGTCAATTGGATCATCTATATACACTATCATTCCCTAGAAACAAAAATAAGTTATCTATAGTTTTTTTTTATTTTTTATTTACACGAGGGTTTTATGGTTTAACTCGCTATTACAAAACAGGGAAGATATATCATCACTCTGAAACCATAAAAAAGGGTAAAGGCCTTCTTACCATGATTCCTGGAACAGCTGGAGGAACTCTCCTTTTAAGCATTGTAAGCGTATATCTGGCAACGGTCTCTGGAGAAGCCTTCTGCTTGTGTTCAGCCCCGGGGGTAACCATGCTGGGCTTAAGTAGGATTCCCTCAAACACTACATTATTTTCAGCCAAGTAGTAGAAGACTTCCGACCAGACCTTTTCTGCCACTTCGAGGGTCCTTTCAATTGGGTGCTCTCCATCAAGAAGAATCTCAGGTTCCACAATTGGCACAAGGCCATTGTCCTGCACAATCAAAAATAAAGAATCATGAAAAAATAACAGGTAAAAGAATATATAATTATAAAAGAAACAAACAATACAATTGGGGAAAAATCTGGAGAAATAGACTCCTCTTAATCACCAAAAAAGGTATGCAAGGCAAATCATGATGGAAGGGCTTAATACTTTTAATTGACTAACAACAATAAATGTTCAAAGTTGATAAATTGTCCCTTACGAAAGTAGAATACAGACATAAACACATATACATACACATGCACACACACATAAAGATACACATCTTATTTGCAAAGCCTGCTCAATCCGTCTTCCATTCCTAACTCTAGTAAACAACACTTTTATGAACCCACACGAAATAACTCTTTAAAAGTTAAGGCATACCTGAGAAATGGCAGCATAACGTGCAAGGCCCCATGCAGCTTCCTTAACAGCTAGAGCAGAAGGGCCGCAAGGAATGCTAACAACTGTCCGCCTGGACATTTCAATGAGAAGATGTTCAGATTAATGCCTTTGCCACACTGAACCAAATAGAAAGCTTCGTGAACAAATCATAAAGCAAAGGCTTGCAAAGGATATTGATTGACTTACCACTTGGCAAAACGAGCACCTTGCTTGTAATATTCCGCGGATCTAGAGGCCAGTCCATCTAAGCCTTGGCACCAAGACTCATTGTTTGATCCTGGCAGGGGAACCAAACCCTGATAACAAAGAAGTTGGGAACCAAATAACCACATTATAGACAACACAATATCATGTAAAGCAAAAGGAAATTTTGGGCCATCCAATCGAAATTACACCTTATCAACTTTAATGCCAGGAACAATTTTCTCATCACGCAAGCAGTCCACAAATTTCTTCCCATCTGTAGTCGACTGGTACAATGTTTCCTCAAAAAGAATGGCCCCAGAAATGTATTCACCCAGGCCAGGAGTGGTCAGCAAAAGCTGTCGGTATGCCTGTCGGTTGGCCTCAGTATTATCCAAGCCAATAGATGCCAGCCTTTTCCCACAGGTTGCATTGGATTCATCAATGGCAAGGATCCCACGACCAGGAGAAGCAATTGATTTCTAAACCATCAAAAAAAAAAAAAACCAAAGCAGTCAAACATAACAAACTATCACTAATGTCAATCTTTGCTTATCAATTATGGAGCTCAAACATTTAACCATGGCACCATGCACTTGGCAAAGCAAGAACAGCATCTTTAGAAATTAATAGAAATCTCGTATTTTTTTTTCTTTTTGATAGGTAAAATCTCGTAATTATTTCGAAGCATCTAAAATAGATCATTTGGGTAAAAGCGATTAAGAATGAAAACACGGAAAATAGAAGGAGAATAATAAAACTCTCAAGGAAAATCCAGTACTCTCTTTTCTTCCTAAACAAACGTCGTAAAACCAAGTTTGATCAATCAAGTATAATTTTTTCCGGTTTTACAGAGGAAGAAGTAGGTTTTAAACCAATGACATGCAAAACATCTCGCATCCCATGCATGGGCTTAAACGGAGCTTTCGAAAAAGAAATAACCAACCCCAAAAGGGGCAGAGAACAAGATAAAGCATGCAAGTCAGCGAAAATTTTCCAAAAGAGGTTATATTCGTAAAAGTAGTGAACAAGAATGATTCCCAATCAAATTAAACAAGATACGCATATGATCATCTGCGACCGCAAAAAAAAAATAAAAGAGACTCGAAAGTTCTTATTAATCAGTAACCGAGCCAAAAAAGATTCCAATAAATCCTTTCACAAAGAAAGAATTCAACAACAGCGACATATTCATAATAATCAAAGACCGATCCAGACGCAAAGTATGCAAAAGCCTAAGGATTTAGAGGGATTAGAACGAAAATAAGACTCACGGCAGTTTGGACGAGTTCGTCGGTGTACGCCTTGGCGCGGATCGTGACGGAGACACGGGGAGTGGACAATCGGTTGCGCTGGGAGAAGGACTGCTGTCCACCGATCCACTGAGACGAAGCCGCATTCAGCTTCGCGAAGCTAGCGCAGGCCATGGGTGCAGCAAGAGCGAAAAAACCGAGATCGGGTGTGATAGTTATTCGAGGAAAAACGGTTTGGGAGAGGAACTTCTTTCAGCTATTATGTTTGGGTTTGGTGAGCGCGCGGTGGGTGGGTGAGCGGTTGGGTAGGGACGAGGTTTACAAGGGCTTTATAGTGTGAGAAAGAAGAGGCTGTTTTGCTTTCCTCGGAGTCTCCGCAGTCGAGAGTTAGATGATCTGGTAATGCGACAAAGACCAAGCGGCGTTACCAAACAGAACAGTCCTTATTGGCATACGATACGACTTCGATGTCATCAATACAAAGGGTAACAGAGTAACAGTGACACACACCCAGTAGACTTCTAACGGACCCTCATATTTTATTAGTCTTTTTTTTTTAATTATTTTGAACAGAAATGAGTTCGAATTTATTATTTAATTATATTTTACTTTATAACATATATATCATTTTTTTATTTTATTTACAAATTTTGACAAACAAAAACTAACTTTTCAAATGTTTGTATAGAAAAGAAATTATATTTGCAGTCTCCAAATGAAAATTACGTGTGCAAACCTATTGATATATTTCATTAAATGAAAATTATTTTAATTTGAAAGAGATATTATTATAATTTTAAAAAATTTCTAAAGACAAAATTATCCAGGCTTGCATGAACAGTCTCCATTTGGGGACTGTTACGTAACATTACTCTAATTCATATACTATATAAAAATGATATTTACAGTTAAAGAATACTCAAGTGCATGTGCACTTCTTTTGAAAATAATGAATAATTATGAAACTAATATGAAAAATTAATTTTTTAATAATAAATTCTACTATTTTTTTAAAAAAATACGTTACGCTTGCATAACCTATGATTATATCTAACATTATTCATTTAAGAGTATTATTTTTCCTTATCTTTTAAATATTTAAGATATTCTCGTTATAAAGTTAAAATCCATATCATAAAAATTAAAATTAAAAAATAATCCAAATTTATACAAATTAAAAAATAATCCAAATTAAAAAATAATCCCAATTTCATTTAAATTATACTCCTTAATAATATATCATGATTTTGAATTTACAAACGAAAATCTAATAAATAAATCAAGCTAAACTTGAATAAGTTAAAATTGAACGACTTGGACCTGTTTGGGGTTGTAGTAAGAGTCTTAAAAAATGTTTAAATAGTTTTAAAAACTTTTAATTTTAAATAAGTTAAAAAGTACATTTAAAAATGTGTTTTTCTAAATAATACGGAACGTAATTCAAATTTTTAAAAAACTGTAAATGGACAAAAGCATCCATATAATTTTAAGATAATTACAATTTTTAAACTTTTAAGGATATTATCATAATTTTAAAAATTCAAATAATCGTCATTTCTACCTCAGAAATCACTTTTTTAATTTGTTTCCAAACAAACGTAATATGTTTGAAAGTATTTTAAACATATGGTTACCAAACAATAAATAATTTTTTAATAATATAACTTATTACTTAAATTTTAAGCTATAAGCCTTAAAGTTATAAATTATATTTCTCACCGCAATTCCAAGCATGCACTTAGGTTTGATTTGGTTTCACAAATTTTTGAAATTATCTCATCTCATCTCAACATCCAAACACTATTTAAATACAAAATATTTTTTAATTTCAAATTTTTAACTTTTTAACCTAATCATTATAACTTTTTCAAACTTACAAAAAATAAATAAATCTACTATACCACCCCAACGTTACCGCTCTAAATGACCGCTCATAAAAAAATATTATTTTTTAATTTATAATTAAAGAAGCATTTTTAGTATATTGGTATATTTTTAAAAAAATATATTTAAAAATATTTAAAAAATATGAAAATAAAAAGAACATAAAAATAAAAACAAAAAATTGTGCTAGGCGACACGCCCAGCGGTCATTGCTTGGCGGCACGCCCATCGCTCAAAAAATAATTCAATTTTTTTCAAATAACAAAACAAAAATAATATATAAAAAAATTATATTCTAACTCTCGTATAACTTTATAATTTTTTTAATTCAAACTTTTTCTCTCATTTTTCAAAACCACATAAATATATTAACTCAAACCATTTCATTATTATTCACAAATTATCTTAATATTGTTTACAAATTTTTTACCTCATTTCATCTCATCGGTGTAACCAAACGAGGTCTCATTCTTATCTATTTACAATCTTAATCTTATAGTTACCGACACCAAATTATCTTGTCAAATGACCATTTTATCCACTAGGGAAATTGATAGGGATACAAATGGATCCCACAAGTTAACGTGAAATTATTTATTATTATTTTTTTGAACTCTGACCATCCCAGTCTTCTCTCGCACCCCTCCCTTCCCCTATCTCTCCTCCATTTCCCCTTCCTAGACCCACACGAAAACAGCAATTCTATCGCCCACAACTCGTTGCCGACAACCCTCGTCTCTCTCTCTCTCTCTCTCTCTCTCTCTCTCTCTCTCTAACCCCTTGCACAAAGACGTAGCAGTTCCGTAGCCCTCACCCTTACTGACACTGACCTCTCTAACGCCAAGTATCTCTCTCTTTCCAAGTTGCCTAACTTTTGATTTCCATGTTCAAGTATAAATGAGGCTTGCTGAGTTGGTGGCTCCCATTAGATTTTTTATTGGATTTGTGAGTTTGTGAAATGTATCTGTCTCTAGATTTGTGAATTTGTAAAATGGATTTGTGCTTAATTTAATGACTGAAATGGAATTGTAAGTTTTTTACTAGATTTGTGATCTTATATGGGTGTACAGTGAATGCTTTAATACTGAAAGTTGATTAGTTTACCAATTCAATTGCACCAAGTTCTATTTTACTACATAAGAAGTAAATTGTGTCACATGTATGACTTGCATTTGCATCTTTGTTCTGGGAGTTACCGAGTCTTGTACTTCTTTTTGTAATACCTACAATACTTAACGGCTAATGACTACTAGCATAATTAGGGCCTGAACTATGATTTTGAAGTTGACTAGTTGTTATTGATATGTGACAATTTAAATTTATTTTACAAGACTTACATACATTAGGGTTGGGTATTTTGTTTCATGTGAAGAAAAAAATTATTTATTTAATAGAAACAATTTGGTAAATATTATCTATTTTAGTGGCAACCAAAAGGATTGTCTTTACTTTGTTGCTCTGTTTATCGGTCGAAACATATTAAAAGTATGAGTGACTCCATATAGAGTTATTTGGATGGAAGGAAATGTAAAATACCAAATATAAGGGTGGGCAGCAGGGTCACATATCCTATTGCACCGCCCCACCCCCACCTATGCAGGGTGGGGTTTCCGTCCCACTTATGCAGGGGCGGGGGGTCCCGCCCGCACCTGAGGCATCCAGTGAAGGCGAGGGACAGAAGGGGCTAAGCCCGCTCTGTATTTTCCTTGCTCTGCATGCTTTATATATATATATATTTATATATATATCCTCCATAAGTGAAACGACGTCTTAAACGGTGCCATTTCATTACCTGTTAAGAAACAAACCCCCCACCGAGAGACCCCCCTTCAGCCTTCTCGTACTCTTTCTATCTCTCAGACTCTCTCGGGCTCTCTCTTTGTCTCTTGATCTCTCTCTCTCTCTCTCTGAAGACTCTCTGAGACTCGCCTTCACTCCTAGCTTTGTTGCGCCAAAGGTAAGACTTTGGACCTCAATTTCTCCATTTATTTATTTATTTTTATTTTTTTAGTTATGAATTTAAGATTGGAGGAAGGATGAGTTGAATCGGAGATGAATGATGAGAATGATTGTGAGTTGTGTGCTGTGGATTGTGATTGTACGTGCATGTGTTTGAACGAATCGTTGTCTATTGATTGTGATTGTGTGCATCCGATTGTTTGATTTTTTTTATTTTTTATTTTTGTAATTTGTAGGTTCTTTCTAAATTAATTTAAAATGAAATCTCTAAAATTTCAATTTAGGGGTTTTGGATTTGGACCCTAATTTTTAGGGTTTCAATTTGAAACCCTAAATTGATTTAGGGATTTCAATTTTTTATTGTTTAGTGTATTATTACGTTTTTTTATATCTTGTATTGGTTCTACACTTTGTCTTGTTTTTTCATGTGTGGTGTATTATTATGATTTTTTTATGTCTTGTGTTGCTTGATTTTCTAAATTTTTATTATATTGGAGAATCATGAATGTATTTTCAAAGCGGTTTTTGTGATAGTTCTCCTACCCCTAATAGTACCCCTGGCCCTATCAGTACTCCGTTCCCAGAACCTACTACTCCAACCCTTACGGGGAGTACATCTTGCCTCGCCCCCACGCCCACATAAGGCAGGAAACATGTTTCCATAGTTTGGTCTCACTTTACCAAACTAAAGGATGGTGATCCCAATAACCCTCAAGCAAAATGTAATCATTGTGAAAAAATATATGGATGTCACTATAAAAAATATGGTACATCCCAGTTAAAGGTCCATTTAGAGGAACAATGTAAGAAGAGTTCAATATTAAGATTCCTACAGGAGAAGAGTCAATCTAGATTAGATATTGAACTAAAAAAAAAATGACAGATGGGGGTAGTGGGAGTCCAACATTGAATGAGTTTACGAAATATAATCACGATAAGTGTAAAAAAAAGTTAGCTCGTATGACTATCATAGACAAGCTACCTTTTCAATTGTGGAGGGGAGAGGATTACAAGAACTTGTTCAAGAATTGAAACCTAGATTTATGCTTACTTCTCGCCACACTATGGCAAAAGATATTAAAAAGATGTCCAGAAAAGATAAAGATGTTTTGACGGGTCAATTGCGGGTTTGGTAGTTTGCCTCATCACCGATACTTGGACTTTCGTCCAAAATTTTAATTACATATATTTAACTGTGCATTTTGTTGATTCTGATTGGATTTTTTACAAAAAAAAAAATTATTAAGTTTTGTCAAATAACCGATCACAAATGTGAGACGATTAAGAAGGTCTTGGAAGTCGCAATAAATGAGTGGGGGTTGGCACGGGTTTTGACAATTTCGGTTGATAACTCCCTGTCTAATGATGTCACAATGGGATATCTGAAGACTTATCTTAGAAAGGCAAATAAGACAATCTTAGATGGTGAATATTTGTATGTTAGATGTGTTGCACATATCTTGAATTTAATTGTGACTGAGAGGTTGAAAGATGTTGATAACTCGGTTGCACGAGTTAGAATAATTGTAAAATTTGTGAAATCTTCTCCTTCTAAATTGGAGAAATTTAAGGTTGCTGCGAAAACTGCGAGCATAACATCAAAGAAGAGTCTTTTTACTGATGTTTCTACCAGATGGAACTCAACTTTCTTGATGTTGGAGGCGGAAGAATATAAGACAGCCTTTCAATTATTGGGTGATGATGACATTCAATATGTCAAATACTTTGATTAGCACAGGGGATTAAGAAAGCCTAATTATGATGATTGTGGAGTCAGTTTCTATTTTTATTGATTTTCTTAGACTTTTTTAGGATATTACATTAAAATTATCTGGTTCTTTGTATCCTACATCCTATGTGTTTTGTTAACAAATTTGTAAGGTGAAAGAAGAATTAAACAATATGTGTAAGGTTTCTAATCTATGGATGAGGGAGATGGCATTGACCATAATGGTTAAATATGACAAGTATTGAGGAGATTTCAGTAGACTAGATATTTTGTTATATGTGGCTTTAATTCTTGATCCTCATTTGAAAATTGGTGGCATGGTATATGGTTTGGGACTTGCGCATGACCAAGCATGAGCTAATCTTATTGGTGATATGGTTCAAGTTACCATGGCTAAGTTTTATGTTGAGTTTATTGCAATTAAGGGTGGTATTGCATCTACAACACCTACACCAACCCCAACGCCTCCTCCAGACAACTGGGCAACAAAAAAGTATAGATTGACGTGGACTAAGACCTTATCACAGAATCTCACACTAGTCCGTCAATCTACGGAGGCGAAGTCGGAGTTAGACAAATATTTGTCAAGGAATCTTCTTCAACATGATGATGATTTCGATATATTAAGATGGTGGAAGGCAGCAGTAAAGAAATCTCATTCTTGCTAAGATAGCCCGCTGTATTTTGGACATCTCTATTAGCAATGTTGCCTTAGAGATGGCATTTAGTATCGGATGGTATATATTGGATCATTTCAACTGTGGAGGCATTGATATGCACACAGAATTGAACGATGGAAAATTCATGTTCCGAATGTTTTATATTCGTTTCGATTTTATCAGTATTAGTTTTATTATTAATTATTGTAGCAACACATGAGATGACTCAGATGACGTCTACCTCCACTGTAGTATAACTTCATGTTAAAAGACCAACCATTGCCAATTTTCCATAGCCCATAGGTTTGTACAACTTGATAATTTGTAATTTGTATGCCATTAGTTTATTTGTTGTATCTATATAATTTTTTTATTGTATAATATGAATATGTGCAGCTCAAGCCTCAAATCTCAATGAGTTAATAAAAAGACTACTTGCACGGGCCGCCCCAAATGTCACAGTCAAAGACTTAAACAGCTCTCTTTGTATCATTAGAATATTGAAATTTGAATTATTTGTACTTATTATGTATTCAGTGAATTGTAATGTTGATACAATGTCCCTTGGATACTTTTATGTTTGTAATTTTGTAATTGTTTAACCTAAAATTTTGTAATAGCTTAATTATTATTATTAGTTTATTAAGTAGTAGGCTAGTAGTCTGTTGTAGTACTTCATTAGTTAATTTGTTCTAGATTTGTATCATGTATATATTATTTTTATTCATGTAACTTTTTTTTTAATTTGGTTTTTTTTAACCATTTTCTTTACGTCTAATTTAATGGGCCCAAAAACTATTTCTGGACCATTTTAGGCCCATTTCAGTAATTTCTGGGGTATTTTTGGCCCATAAACTGTTTCTGGGCCAAAGGCCCAATAAGGGACGCCCGCGGGGGGGGGGGGGGGGGGGGGGGGGCAGATGGATTGAACCCCCTACCCACACCCCGTTATTCGAGATGGGGTACTCCTCCCCCACATTCTGGAGGCGAGGGACGGGGATGAAATTTTCACCTCCGCCTACGCAGGAGAGGGGAAAGGGCTATCCCATCTCGTAGGGGACGGGTAGTACCTCTAACCAAATATATGTCTCAAGGTGTTTGGTACTTGTGAAATCAAGTACCACAAAAAGTTACCTTTTTTTATTGGATGGCTTCCTTTTGGGAAGATCCTAGGAGGATATTTTTTTAAAGAGAAATGAGATAGCTGTAGATTGGCCTTACTTGAAATGAGCATAATTGAAAATTATCGGTTTCTTACTTTTTATTTTCACAACGTGGTCCATATTTTCCACTACAAAGTCTGTTTGATTTTATAGCCATTATTAACAGTTTGATGGAGATGACTTCTTAATCTAGTAGAATGCATGTCTTACAACCTTTCAGTAGATTTAAAAATGATCAATATGATGTTTTTTCCTTCTAAAAATGATCAAACGAAATTAGGCTTGCTCAGTTGGTGGCTCGCATTAGATTTTTGACTAGATTTTGTGCCTGGTTTTTGAGTTTGTAATTGAGTTTTTGATTGAATTTGTGAGTTTGTACACATTTTTTATTGGTATTTTCCTTTGGATTTGTGATCTTATGAAATAGATTTGTGCTTGATTTTGTGATTGAAATGGATTTGTGAGTTTGTGACTGGATTTTTTATTGGTATTTATAATTGGATTTATGATATTGTATGTGTGTGCAATGAATGCTTTAATACTAAAAGTTTATTGGCTTATCGATTCAATTACAGTAGGTTCTATTTTACTACTTGAGAAGTAAGATGTGTCTCGTGTCTAACTTGCATTTGCATATTTGTTCTAGGAGTTACATGGTCCTATACTTCATTTTTGTGATATCTACAATGCTTGACGGCTAATGACTACCAGCATAATCAAACCTTGAACTATAATTTTGAAGTTGACTAGGTTTTATTGATCTATGACAATTTAAGTTTATTTTACAAGGCTCAAATAGATTTAGGGTTGGATATTTTGCTTAATGTGAAGACAAAATTCTTCATTTAATAGAGAAAATCTAGTAAACACTATCTATTTATATGACAATCAGAAGGATTGCTCATACTTTGCTACTTTTGTCGGTCCAAACATATTAAAAGAATAATTGACTCTCTATAGAGGTGTTTGGATGGAAGGAAATGTGAAATACAAATATATGCCTCAATATGTGTGGTACTTGTGAAATAAAGTGCCTCAAAAAGTTTTTTTTTTTTCATTGGATGGCTTCATTTTGGAAAGATCCAAGCAAGAGGTTCTCTTAAAGAGGAATGAGATAGCCGTAGATTGGCCTTGCTTAGAATGAGTATAATTGAAAAATAAGTTTCTTACTTTTTCTTTTCACAACATGACCCATCTTTTCCAGTACAAAGTCTGCTTGATTTTATAACATTTATTATCAATTTGATGGAGAGTTGGGGTGGGCAGTCAGACCCCACACCCTGCTAACTCACCCCTACTAATAGTTTTAAATTTATAAATATATATATTTATAGTTTACAAATTATATATATAAATATATATTACAATTTGTTAGACTTGATTATAAGAGTGTTAGACTTGTGAACAAGAGTGTGCATTACATTGGCCTCCTATGCTAACATTATATAGGACTTTAAGGCCATACAAGAGTCTTACTTAAGTAACGTGGGACTTAAATGGTCTTGTTCCTATTGTGAACAAGTCTAACAAATTTAAAAATTGATAACATAGTTATTATATTTTCAGTTTTTAAATTATTGTTATATATATAAATTTTAATTTATAATTTTAATTATATATTAATTTGGGTCCAAAAAAATAAGATGGGCTTTCCGCCCCCGTCCCTCGGGATTAGGGTGGGTGGCCCCACCCCCGCCTCTTAGGGGCAAACTCACCCCCCGTATATGCAGGGGCAGAGTCACCATAGATGAGACTTCTTAACCTAACATAATGCATGTCTTACAACCTTATGATAGATTTAAAAATAATTAATATGCTATTTTTTCCTTCTAAAAATGATCAAAATAATCAAACGAAATTAGGCTTGTTCAGTTGGTGCCTCCAGTTGGATTTTTTATTGGATTTTGTGCTTGGTTTTTGAGTTTGTAACCAAATTTTTGACTGAATTTGTGATTTTATACACATTTTTTACTGATACTTATCTCTGGATTTTTTAGTTTGTGAAATGGATTTGTGCTTAATTTTGTAATTGAAATGGATTGTGAGTTTGCGACTAGATTTTTTACTTGTATTTGTGACTGGATTTGTGATCTTTAATGGGTATGCAATGAATACTTTAATACTAAAAGTTGATTGGCTTATAGATTCAATTGCAGCAGGTTATATTTTACCACATGAGAAGTAAGTTGTGTCCCATGTTTGACTTGCATTTGCATATTCTTTTTGGGAGTTACCTGGTCCTATACTTCCTTTTTGTGATACCTACAATGTTTGACGGCTAATGACTATTAGCATGATCAAAACTTGCACTGTGATTTTGTAGTTGACTAGGTTTTATTGATCTATGACAATTTAGATTTATTTTACAAGGCTCAAATAGACTGAGAGTTAGATATTTTGCTTCATGTGAATTCCTCTAATTTATTGACATGTATTCCATTAATGAAGTGAGTTTATTGTAATTTGAAAATTTACCATGGTATTATTTTTTAGTTCGAAAATTCTTGCAAGTTTTTTAGATGAGTTGATCCTAAGATGCCTAATTATGCAAAAATGTTAATTAAGCATCTTTAACAAAAGAATGAGAAATTAGCCACTATAGCCAACAATATTGATATACTAGTTGAGCAAAAGTTGATGAATCACAAAACTGAAATGGAAATCAAGGCAGTTAGACAGAAATTAAAGATTATAAAGTATAGAATATATGTCATTGTTCTTGTGAACAAAAAAAAAAAGTATTTAAATACAATCTTACATTACATTCACTGCTTTGCATTTCAAAAAGAATAGCAGCCTTCTGTATATCCATACTAATATCGAAGACCCAATGCCTACAAAAAAAAAATTACATTCAAACCCCAAAATTAGAGTCAAGTATGTTCCAGCATTGCCGCTATGGTTGGATAAGTATACTATCTTAACTCCCTACTATAGTATGTATGTCCTTCACCTGCGAATCATTAAAAAAAAATTACAAAGTTAAACCATGACTAAAGCTTGGCCATAATAATGTATAAGGTCTACCCTTACTTTTAATACTAGCAAGATTGCACAACTTCTCATTTTGTTGTTTGGTTTCACTTGAACCGTCATGATACACAACATACTCATTCATTGTACTGTTCTGACTCAATTCTTCCTCCTTAAATTTGCGCATATGATTCTTCCACTTGATATAGGTTTCATAATCCTTTGAAGTAAGGAAAGTTATTTCATAATGATCATTACACAAATTATTAAACATTTGTGCTTCATGATTGTCGCCAAAGTCATCATAATTACTCTATATAATGGTATACTTTCTTTTCAAATCATATCTCCAACGATCAAGAATATATTTAGATGGCAACCGCACGACTTTCTTCCACATGGTGAGGACAATTAATGCATGTTTACATAAAATTCATCTAAATTTGAATAGTCTGCAGGTGCACATCACATCACGTTCATCGTTATTGAAGTATACACAGTATTTCACATTTTTTATAATATCATCATAAATGCTCAAGTGGTCAACAACTTTGTACGTCAATATTATGCCTTCGATTTTTTTTTAAGGAAAAACAAATAATTCATGATCCCCTAAACTCTATTTGGATCTCTTTGAACTTGGTATTTGAGTATACCTCTTAAAATTGTTTCTCAATTGTATAGACTGTAATGCAAGAGATCTTTCATTGGAATTAACCAAAGTCAGCTATCTTTTCATGCTTGACCATCCTCAACAAAGCATTATTATAATCCTTAATAAACTTCTTTAATGGTGTGGTAGCATCTACATATACATAAAAAATGCGTTCATACTCTCGTTACGCTGGGTTATGGACATTCCAACCCAAAACTCTCACATATGCAAGTACAAATTGATGCTGCTCTCCGTACAACTTACTCAACTATGCATTATCTGTTACACCATTAATCTAAAAAATATTGTGCTACATTTGTTTAAATTCTTCATAGCTCAAAGAATCATATATACAATTTAATAAAATATATTGAAAGTTATCATATTGTGAATAAGATCACATCTTGTAATGTAATTTGCATAAAATGTGCCATAACTCATAAGAAAAAGCCGTTGGAAAAGCCTTTGCAATTGCCGCTTGCATTATCCCATCTTGATCGATTATAATCGCACTAAGAGCCCGTCTTGACATACACCTCAATCATGATTCAAACAATCACATAAATATATTTGTGTCCTCGTTTTATATGAGGCCACATCCGAAAAGCGACAAATGATATTTTATATTTATTTGTCAAATACTCCATATTTAATGTTATGATATCTCCACATTACTAATATGATATCTCCAAAGACATTTCTCAACCTCTATTTTTCGTCTAGATTCATCGCATAAAAAAACTATTATTTTTTTCTTATTGCCATACCAAATAATTGTGAAATGGCTTTACGTCTCATTCTCCATGTGACTCATTACAAATTTTGTTGATATGATTCATGCACTCTTTCTCTTTAAGAGTTATATTTTCATATTCACCCGCTTCAATAACCATAGTTTTGTAATTTTTAGCCAAACGGATTCTAACTTTATCCATCATCTCAATTTTTTTCGACCAACTTGATAATTCTTTATAGCAAGCAATATGTCTTGACTTACTTTGACTCATAACATGATTGTGTTCAAGGACAACAGTGGATAACTGATACCTTCTATCAGTTGTTTTCTTTGCATTAATCTTAGCCTTGCAATATGTCATTCTGGTTTTGGCTAATCAATTTTTTATGACTTACTTTTTGGTTTGTGATGGCGACTCCATGCTATGATGAAATATTTTACCTCCTCATAATTTCTAGTAGTTGATGTTCTTTTAGACACTCCAAAGTTTTTCCGTTTGGCATACTTTGTGTAACATCCAATAACATTTTCTTGAATCCCAAATGTCATATCAACTTTCAATTTTTCAATCGTTTCATTTTTGGTATACTAAGATCTAACTTGCTCTTGTTGATCTACATTAAGTAGAATTTAAAAGAACCCATGATATAGTTAAAATCTATTAAAAATGTCAAAAAACAATTGATAGTTAAAAGAGTCCATAAAAAAATACCATTAACAATTTGTTAATTAATGTCTAACATCATGGAGTGACTATACCATCACTGTCGCAAATAGTCATATTCTCCACTGCAAACATTTTACAACCATGGTTAAATATATCGTAATAATTATTGTGGTGAAATAAATTGCCTGAAATACGTATTTGCAACGATTTATATTGCCACAAATAAGTATTTGCAGCAATTCCTATTGCCGCAGATAAGTATTTGAGATTTAAAAAAAATCATTTTCGATGAAAAAATATTGCTGGAAATAGTCTATTACAAAATTTAAAAAAAAATTATTAAAATAGGATGAATATAAAATAATACGGTAAAACAATATCCCAATCTCATACTCCAAACTCATAGAATAAAAAAGAATCATAAAAATAAAACAATAACTGGGATATATGTAATACAAGAAATATAGGACACCAAATATTTGCATTTCATTATATGCTTCTTGCCTGCTTTGGTATAATTAACCCAAACTTGAATTCTTACAAATACTTCAATTTAAATAAAGATAGATGAACATCAATGGATAATAGAAATGCGAAGATACAAAAATGATTCTCATTCTACCCTTATCCTTGTCTAGTAATATAGCTCTACAGTCCTACATGATTAGAAGGTGAGGTGTTAAAATCATCCACAAAAGAAGAAATTAAGAGTTGAAAAGATATTTTAGTAAGCAGATAACCTCAAAGAAATCCAGGTTGACATTCCCTTGTAGGAGATGACAAACCATTCTATACTCACGAACAAGCTAACCAACACCCTAGAGCCTTCCTTGTCTAATCTATTTGCAAAATCAAAACAAAGTTTTAATGAAAACAACATCAGATGATTACTTAGTTTTGTATTATTAATAAATGTGTCAAGTGAATTCAATTTCTTATATAAGTAAATTCATGCACATAGTGGAGACTTTTCATTTCCATAATAATAATTGAAAAAAACATTGGTTGACCGGAAGTGTATGCACATTTAATACTTTTTGTTTCCAAAAAATATATTCAAGAAACTTGTTCGCAAAATCATATTAACATAAATATGGATCAGGGCCTCCACTTGCAAGCAAAAAGCTATTGAAGAGTAAATAGAAATATTTTACCAAGTTTTTCTCTTGACTTATTGGTTAAACTCTTCTTCCATGCCCTGTTTGTTAAAAAAAAAACTTGAAAATTTAACTGAACTGTTCTTGCTATCAACTTAGCCATTAATCATAGCATCAGTAATAGCACTGAAATGGGTTAAGAATAACTTAGCTTAATAAGTTTGTACATTTCCTATAAACTAAAATGATAGACAATGAAAATTTAAAATGATGAAATTTGTACAGAAGTTTGTACATCTCCTCTAAAATTAAAAGACATTCACAAGATGTTAGCCACCACAACCAAGTAAATATAAAAGTGAAAGTACCTTACATTAAACTTTTTCAGCCTAAAAGAATACTCTCTATTAATCACTACAAAACATAGTTAGCATTGCCAATCTTTTGCCAAATAGCATCAAGTTAGAACATCCAAATTGCTCTGAAATTAAAATTAAGAATAACACTTTTGCCTATTAAAACAAGAGTAACACTTTTTGAGTTCATATGCCTCTGTGAAATTAATGAACTTTAGAGCTGCTTCAAAATTTTATAATCATTCAAAAACAACCTGCATCAAAATTTTCTAGACTAACTACAACAAATTTCAACCTTCAAGTTTTAACAACCACAATTTTGAATTCACCACATACTTGAAAATTTCTAATTCAACAATCTAAACACAGACCTAAAGAAGTTCCCATGAAAATTTTATAATGTTGCTGTAAATAGTTATATAGTTCCCTGGATCTCTAGTTCATTCGCCCCCTAACTTGAAAATTTAATAAGAAAACAAATTATAATTACAAATAATATATACACATGTAAAAATTTAAAAACAAAAAACTACAGGTACAAACCAAGTGAGACTATCAAGGATTGCATATTAGATCATTGAAAATTTGGAATTAGTGTTTGAGTTGGGCAAGTGAGGGTGTTAGACTATAAAACCTAAAAAACAAAGAAAAATTCTATTTATCCTTCCCACACACTACACACCATACTTTTTTTTTCTTTTACCAAATGTTTGGTATATGAATAATGAGTAGAAGAAGTCAACTAGTTTAAGAAGAATAAACTCAGATTTAAAAATTAAAAAATTAAAAAAATGTGGTGTGTGGTTTTTGTGGATGATGAGTAGCAAAACTCAAAAACAAAATAATAAATATAAATCATAAATACAAACATTATATATATGTGTGTGTGTGTGAAAAAGTTAAAAATATAAAATTACAACCCAAGATGAGATTGAGATCGAGATGAGGTCATTGAGGTTGTGCATGTGACGATGAAACTATAAAAGCTGAAAAAATACAAAAAAAAAACCAATTAGAATTACAAACATTGTATACATACTACGAATAAATAAGAGAACCATTATACAAACTAATAGTAATGGTAGACTTATGGACATTTGTCGAAGTTGTCCCTACAACAATTAAATTTAAATCTAAGTAATAACACAATATATTTTAAGCAAAAACAATATTATATTATATAAAAAGTAAGAGCGATTACTGGATACAGGTTGATCACCACCTGTCTCCTCCTAATCCTTGGATTCCACAAAATTTACCACATCCAGAATATGAATTGGCTTCATTTTGATCTAATTTTGAGTGCAAATCAATGTCTTTATAGTGGTAGAAGATAATGAAATCTGAAATGGATCTAATATGCACCTCAGTGCTAAAAGTTGACTCTGAGGCTACGGTGGTAATATGGATGACCAAAATATTGCGGGCTATGCCTCCAAGGATGGAATATTTGACGACATTGACCTTCAATTGAGATGTACCATGTTTGTTGTAGTGACATTTATATACTTTACCACAATGGTTAGTTTGGGGATTATTGGGATCACCACTTTGTATTTTGGTTAAGTGAGACCATACAATTGAAACTAGTTTCTTACTTGGTGAACCCATGTGTGTGTCATAAAAGTCAGGAGGGCTAGCACTAACACTAGTTGTTGGATTTGACTCATTATCCATTCTTGTTGACTGATAAAACCTGGACATGATTGGCATGTTGCAAAAATCACAACACAATTTCGTAAAATTATACAGTCATGAACATCAATATCGAAACACCAAAATAGATTTGGGTTTCAATATCGAAACCCCCAAAACAGATTGCTAAATTAAATTAATTTCAAAATTGAAACCCCTAATAATTTGGGGAGTCAATTTTGAAACCCCCAATTTAATTTAGGGTTTCAATCCAAAACCTTATATTATTTTTGGGGTTTCAATATTGAATTCTGAATATATTGGGTTTCAAAATTGAAACTTCTAATTAATTATTTTAGGGTTTCGAATTGAAGCCGTACATTTACACCACAAATGTACACAAATATCTCCACAACACATAAGTCACAACCTCATCCTCCATAATCTAATCCAAAAACTTAAAATTAGTTTAGAGTTCTGGGGATACTTACAAGATGAAGACGTAGAAGAGAGACACATAGACTCGATGAGGGCAAGGGCGACGGTTTGAGGTGACAACAACGAGAGAGAGAGAGAGAGAGAGAGAGAGAGAGAGAGAGAGAGAGAGAGAGAGAGAGTCAAGATGGGAGGAATTTTACGCATTAAACAAAATGATGCCGTTTTGTGTCGTTTTGATGTATTTATAAGTTTATATATATCGCAGGGGTGCTCAGATGCAAGCGGGGGATGGGGCCCCACTGCCCTCCTGTAAAGGTTTTGGGTGAATCACGCTCAGATTTGGGTTGAATGCTTAAAAGCGTTTTGATTTAGGCAATCTAAAGAAGATCAAAAAACCATAAAGGAATCGAGCTAGTCGAGATTATGAAGTGATTTACTGAATTTATAGCGAATAAAATCTACAGTTTTTTAACGTTCTCCAAGGAAAGAGATTTTGTAGAGTTGGATTAGGATCTAGAATAGAAGAGAGTTTAGACACATGAAGTACATCCAACAACATTAAATACATAATAAATAATAAAAATTCACTTTATATGTCTATCTCTCTGTACTCTTAATTAATAAAAAACCTCCTAGATACCATTTGGAGAGTGAGTTGAGATGAAAGTTGATAGTTGAATAAAATATTATTATAATATTAATTTTTAATATTATTATTTTTTTGAGATTAGAAAAAGTTGAATTTTTATTATATTTTATATAAAAATTTTAAAAAATTATAATAATAAGATAAAATGAGATAAAACACATCTTATATCCAAACGGACCTAAGAATTTCAAATCCGCTCCCCAATAAAAGTACCAAGCACCTATTAATATAAACAACCTAGCATCTTAAAAAGGGTTTAATTCCTAGAATGGCATTTGTGGTTTTACCTTTTATTTATTTATTTATTTTGAAAGAAAGCTTCGTGATTCATCTAAAATTTTGATATTTTTCCATCTACCACTAATAAAACCAACAAAGATTCCTTGTGTTCCTTATTTAATAATATTGACAAATAATACTAGCTTGGACCCCATATTACAATTTACTTCGAGCTTCTTACTTTCCAATTGTTTTTCTACTTCTTTCCACCACAAAATACCTTTAGTAAAAGAAAAATATTATAACGAGCTTTTGTATAATTTGTTGCGTAATTATAAGAAAGATACAATATGTAAGAAGAAAAATGCTAGAGGAGCTTCTCAAACTTACTGCTTATACATTTTAATTTTTTTATTTTTACTTAATGATTAAAAAAGTGATTATTAGTGAAATTATATAAATATTTTTTATTTTTTCTTAATGATTAAGAATGTTAAAAAAATATTCACAAAAAAATAATAAAAAAAATCTTCATATTTATGCCATCCTATTTAGGAAATATGTTATTAAGAAATCTATACACAAACATTAAATGCATTAATATTATAAAACTACACACCACACGTTATGATTTCTTTCCAATTGAAAAAAAAAATGATACTTTTTCGTTTATATTTCTCAAAATTAAAAAAAATATATATATATTTTGATAAAACAATTATAATAGGAATCATAGTCCATTGAAGAAATACCATTCTCAGTCACCGAACCCTCAAACACCTCTCGAACATGCAGCATAAAACTGCCAAATTGGCCGTGTATGGCATTTTCTCCATGGCAGAAGCAGAATCCCAAAAAAGGCGTGGAAAAGAAGAAGACAAAAGGGCATTGAATGTAAATTAATCACAAAACGAGGCCAAATGCTTTGCGGCAGCCCCCGCAGTAACTCTACGTGGAAACCTTCATGGCTAAGTTGGCAACCTATATATAAGGAACCTACCCAAATCAAGGACGTATCTCAGCAGTTTTTCTCTGCAGAAGACTTAGGGCACTGTGCTTCTGCCCTGCTATCTCTCTCTCTCCCTCTTTCCGGCGCACCAGCCGTCTAGAGTTCAAGGACATCGTAGGCGTTCGGTGAAATTACGGAACGAAAAAGTGAGACAACATGGGCTTGTCTTTCAAGGTTGCAAAAACGGGTACGAGGTACCGGCCGAAGCTGCTTCAGATTGAGGATAAGGACAACGAGAATGGCTCTGTCACCGAGTCTCAGAAGAGTGCTAACGAGGTTTACATGTTCATGTGGTTTTTAACATGCGAGTTTGGTTCGAACTTCTACTTTATTTGTTGTTTTCTCGATTAACGGCTTCTTTTCATCTCATTGATGTGCTAGCTAGTCTTTTCGTTTTATTTTTGTCATATGAACTGACACTATTTCAGTCGATTGTGGAAGTCTGGAGAGTGCAAGTTCAGTGGTGGCTCGTTGGGTTTTTTTGTTTTTTGTTTTGTCTTGGTTTATTATCTCTGTATACGGTTCAAATTGCATGCTTCTGGGAGCAATATAGGTGACTGATTGCTAATGGGACTACGACTAGAAGAAGAAGATAATGAATTGTGTGTCACCTTATCGTGCCTTTTATCTAATTGATTAGATTACGTGTTAGAGATTAGTTTAAAGGTTTCTTGATTAATTAGGGAACTCATGCCGTTAATTACATTTCTGTTTGTATGAAATGCTCATTATTGATTTATTTTCAATATATGGCTTAGTTTGAAGAATGAATCACGAGTAAATTAGTAACTGGTCTCCCCTCAAATATTATTGTCTTATGGCTCAAGTTTTCTCAAACTATTAAGGGGTTGTTTGGATAGTGAAATGAGATGAGATGTTTTAGATGAAAGTTGAAAGTTGAATAAAATATTGTTAGAATATTATTTTCTAATATTAATATTGTTTTGGGATTTGAAAAAGTTGAATTGGGATATGAAAAAGTTGAATTGTTTATTATATTTTGTATGAGAATTTGGGAAAGTTGTAATGATGAGATGAGATGGTTTCTCAATCCATATGGCTCCTAAATATTTCAATAGTTGATGGTCCAGACAAGTCAACCTTTCATGGGCTAAGTTTTCATCTTGTTAAACCAGGTTGCTTACAGTTGTCCTTGGGTAAATTGATCTTCTGAATGAGTTTGGAAGATGTTTTTCTTTCCTTCCCCTCATGCATGCATTCTCAGCCATTGAGAATCATCTGAAACAGACCATTTTGGCAGCATTTCGTTAGTTTACGCTCTGGATCATGGAACAATGAGGGGAAGGAAAGAAAAACTGCTCAATTTTTAGGGAAGGAAACTACCATTTGTTTTAAGCTATTTGACGATTAATTTTCTTTACCTTTCCTCATTCCAAAGTCCAAACAGACACTTATGATAAAAAGATGTGGGGTTTTTAATTTTTTTTTTTTTTAATTAATAATGGAATTTTTCCAAAACCAAACATGCCACTCAAGACTTGCGTGCATTTGTTCTAAAATTTCACTTTTGAAGATCTAAAGTTTTGGCGTTGTAGACTTATTTGTAAGTATTGAATAATATTCTGCTGACAAATGAATTCTATGTTAAATAGAGGGAGGGAGGGAGAGCGCAGATGCACTGCACCCTATATAAAAGTAAACTATCTCAGTAGCTTTAACGACTTTTATTGAAGTCCCTTTCTTTCACTGAGCCGAATGTCCTAAGAACCTTTACACTGGAATATGTTTATAGTGGTATACCCTGAACAAAGTTTTTGCAGAGCATATTTTATTACCAGTTACTGTTCCAATTTATTGTATAATTGTATACCCTGAACAAAGTTTTTGGTACAGTAATTTTCTGTCCATACTGCATACCGTATGTGGTATTAAAAGTTTATGTTTAGCTCAGCGGTTCTGGTGTAGGGTAATATTACTGAGAAAGGAGCTAGGGCTGCTGAGTATTCAAATTCATTTACCAAACCTACAGTGCACTCAGTTTCAGAAGGTAATGCAAAACACTTAATTGTGTAATAATGATGTGCCGAGGAGCTTTTCATCTTTGATTGTATGTGTTTGTGTAGATCTTGAAGTGTCCTTTTCACTGAATTTATTCCCAAATGGATTTTCTTTTGGAAAAGCTACTGAGGTTAGCTATCAAAATTTAAAGTTCCATAAGTTCTATCTCTCGTTACCCATTGAATGGTATATTGCTTCAAGTGACTATTAGCATGATCGCTAATGTTGTTGCAGGTGTTCAATGATGAGCCAAAGCAATTGCACCCTTATGACAGGGCATCAAAGACACTTTTCTCTGTAAGCTGATTATGTTGGTTGGCTGCAATTTGTTAAAGCAAGTGATTCACCGTATTTTTCTCTTTGGATGCAAATCGATACAATCACATACGTGATGATTAATCAAATATGTAATTGTTAATAGAAATCCCCATGTTGGTTCACTTTGCTGAGCAGTGATTACATTGTCACTAGTCATTAAGTACTTGCCAACAAGCAACATTAGTATGATTCAAATGTAAGTTTTCTCAGAATTGTGATATCATATGCATCATGAAGTGTTGTATTTTAAGTCTATTTTTAAATAATGCTCATGTAGTTCTGTTTAAATAAATACCTTACTGAAAAAACTGAAATAAGTTATAGTTTCAAGATAAACCCCCAACAATTGGCAGTGAAAATGACTTTATTCACTTAATTAGTTTACTAATCATTATTGATCAGCAGCAATGATGATGTAGCAGTCATTTTTGGTCCAGCCGTTGTGTCCCGTAGAACTCTTTATCTTTCTTGTTTTTGTAGTGTGGATTTATTTTGTCATGATTTTTACACTGACAAGAAGATAGACAGGAAATACTTCTCCTTTGTTGGAACAGACAATGTCTTTGTACATAAACATCACAAATATTCTATGCTTTCAAAATTATCATGACTTATATATACTTTTCTCATATATAATAGATATTATGTCTATAAAGTATATGCATTTGTTCGTGGGTTAAACCTTTGGAATCTTATACTTCACTAGACTAGAATTGGTGCCTTCGTTTTTTTAAATGCATAAGCCTTTTTAGATTTTAGGAGCTCATGACCAAAAGAACAGTATTGAACAGCCTAACCTGTGCAGCACCACTTCTCATTTCCATTTAGACATTTTATTTTAGAAGGCTATAATAAACCCTGATGCGAGTGAAAAAAAGGCTCGTCCATTCATCTCTTATTCGTGTACACCACTGACATATAAGAGAGAGAAAAAAGGAAAACCAAATTCAGAAAACTGATTCAAGAAAAGCTCCTTGGTTGAAGAAATATTGCACCACCGCTTGTACACACTTCAAGACAAACTTCTTTGGTTAAAGAATACCTCGTGGCTTACTCAATTATACTTACCTATCTCCTTAATTTGTAAAGCTGAGAGGGAATCGAGTTATGTTCCATTCTTTTTTATTTCTATTTTCCTTTTCCGCCGCTCATTCTCTTTTTCATTTTTTCTCTCACAATCATCATATATGTTCGAAAAAATAAATTCACATATATGCAGAGCCATGTTGTGACGTTCCTGTGTTTTCAATCTTCTTGCTTGTAAAGTTGCTTAAATTTCATCTAGCATTCATGAATTTATTTCTTTGTATGAAGCATAATGCATCAAAGGTACTTTGTCAAAAAACTTTTGGAAGAAGGAAGGTCAAGTTCAATAATTAAGCTATTAGTTTAGAGGATAGCTGTCCTATGTTCTCTTCTTGCATGCGACAAACATATTCTCATCCCAAACTTGTATGTTAGTCTGTAAATTAATCTATATACAGATTGCTGGAATTGGAAATTTGAATGCTGGAATGAGTATTTTTTATGGTCTATTTTGGTAATCTGCTGTCTTTTTCCTTGTTTTATTTTTATTAGGCTATTGAGTACGGTTGCTTACCTGGAGATCTTTTGGATGATATACCCTGCAAATATGTCAACGGAGCACTTCTGTGTGAGGTGAGGCAAAACCATAAAAATGTTTATATGCTCGAATTGCATTCTTTGCTGCTTAGATTTAGGAGGTTTCTACAAGGATATACATAGGTACCCACAAATTTTAATTATATATAAGACTTCAAGCTCTCAAAATTGGGATTATTTTCCATCTCCCGTCCATGCTAACACATACCTGAAAGTATTCTTAAACTGAAAGACTCTGCTTGGTTTTAAAGAGGAAAAGGAAAAGGATACAGTTCAGCAGTATCAGCTTAATATCTTGGGTTTTGGAGAATCTTAAACTTCCTTTGCGTCTCTTATGTCGTAGTTTTGGCTTGAAAATAATGACAGATGCTTTAAAGATAGGGAGTGCACTTCGGAGGAACTTCAAAATCTTTTTGTGCACACTTTATTGCTTTGGTTTTCTGCTATTGTACTCGATGGAACTACTGCTCATGATTTTGTTGTCTCTTTTTCCGGTTTGTAGAATCGAATTAGGTGTATTGTTTTGTATACTCCTTGTGGACTTGGGCAACGCCTATATCTTGCTCATTAATAAAGTTATTTTTACCTATAAAAAAATACACAATTAAAGCATCTCTAATTGACTAATGGCATATAAATATTGCCTCCTTATCTACCAAATAAAAGTGCCTTCGTTACAGAAAATTATATTGATTGATAAAAACTCTGAAGGATTTTTTTCCTGGTAATTCTGCAAATGATCCTTTACTGGATAAGAAGTGATTCATCTTGTTTTTCGTTTAATGTGAATTAGCTCATTTTGCATGAGATATGCTTGCAGTGAAATAATAGTACGTACACCAAGATTTGCAATCCCTTATTGAGAGATTATTTCACTTTTAAAAATATGCTTCAACCAGTAGACATGTTTCTTTGCAGATTCGGGATTATCGTAATTTATGGCCCCAGAAAGGAGGTCCTGCTGCTTCTGTGGATAAATCTTTAGTTGTTCATAAAGTGCTCCTGCATATTTGTATGGAAAATGTGGTCAAGGACATCTCCTTGATTGCAGATGATTCTTGGACCTATGAAGATATATTGGTGAGTAAGCTTTACAAGTGAGCTTTAGTTGGCTTCTTGGTTTTCATCTCTGGCATATTGCCCTAATCTTTTATATGGTCCATTGTTATTGGTTCAGGAAATTGAGTCCCGAATTCTTAAGGCTTTGCAACCTGATCTTCATCTGAACCCAGACCCATTGTGGGTCAGGCATTGCGGAGAACGCCTGGCAAAGAAGGTAGAAGTTGTGATAGTATCTCATAACTTCTAGAGGTTATGAATTTAGATGAGACTTAGCACGAGTCAATTACCTAATTTTATTGCACGTGGTTCATAATCTGTGATTGTGTCGAACTATACAAAAAGTATGTGTTTAAGTCTCTGAACTAAGGAAACTGTGGAATGATTCCAGATTGATAATATCGGTTTATACTTCTTTTTTCGTGCAAAATGGTTTTATCAAATTTGCTGTTGATATTTGAGAAGTCATTCTTAGTGTCTGGAGTTATATCTTTTTCAGTTAGTAATCCCCATCCTTCGCATTGTGGTCTCATGAGAATGCATTCTTACGTCTGGTTATATTCATGAGATTGTTGGCTTCTGGCAGCTGAACTTGGGAATTGCTTGGAGCTGGAAAAAGAGAAGGCTTGGTGACACAATAGCAATTCATACATCATCCAGAAATCCAAATAATGTGACCCAAATTTCAAGTAGTTGTGATATCAAGAATTCCATCTCTCAATCTGGCTTTGCGTATCAAGATAGAGTTACATGTTTACAGGAAAACAATGTTCTTCCAGAGACTACGTCACAGTCAAATCCTTTGATGGTAGACAATCAATTAGCAGATAGTTGTAACCAATCTGTGTCGATAGCTCAGAAAAAATCCAGTTTTGTCTGTGTACCCTATCAAGATTTTAGTAACGCCAGAAGTAATTCAACAAAAGCCATCTCATCCATATCTGGTGAGAAGGGTAGATGTGAAACAGAAGCACTTCAAGAGTATATTCCTATAAAGCTCAAGCAAGAGCCTGTAGACTTCTCTCAACAACAGCTTCCCGGAGGCCAAGCCAAAAGCATTATTGCACCTGAACTACTATGGAAGAACACTCTCTTACATCAGCCAATTATGGCTGAAAAACTTCAAGATGAAAAAAATCAGCACAAATCACATCCTTCTCTGTTAATAAACAGTGGTCAACCGTTTCTTGAAGGTATTCCAAGGCTGCTTGCTGGAACGCCCACTTGTACTGTGAAACAAGAGCCTGCAGAAAGTAGTTTCCTCAGTTCAGATGTTAGGAAGATAAATGATAACTGCTTTCAGATGGATAAGAGAATTACTCAATCTAATCTTCAGCAATTAGAACAGCAACAACTATCAGCACTGTTAAGAGCCAATACCCCTTATACCCACTCATCGTGTAATTGCGTTACTCAGCCGGTTAACAAAAGTTTGAGGAATGAAAGTGCTACTCAGAAGAGAAAAGCTTTGCAAAATCCACAGGTTTCGGGTGGTATGAGAACTGCTACTCTAAGTTCTCAACATGATGATTCTTGGGCAAGAGAGGCATCTATACCTGCGAAAGGGAAACCGAGTTATCAGAATATAGGCTCAAATATGAAAGTAGTTGGTTCTCTTGCTTGCACCCACAATTTGAATGCAGCCAATGGAAACATTCTTCCAGTTGGAAATCTTCCTTCATTCAAGCCCCCAGAAACTAAAGTTGACCCTGTTATTGAGAGGTTATTGAAGATTGAAGGGATTACTCAAAGGTACAATCGCAATTATTATGATATCTAGTTTGAAACAAAAACGCATCTTTTTGACCTAACTTTGTTATGATTCCCCACATTATACTTTCATTTAGGTATGGACTGAATTACAAGAAACACAAATTAGACCGGTTTTTGCGAAGAAAACCTTCTTTTCATACAAATCCTCTGGTTGCTTTCCACCTTTCAAGTTCTGAGGACAACAGAAAGTCAAAGGGTGATGCTATAAATAAAGTTCCTCCATCAAGGTGCTCTATTGAAAGGAGATTTAATGTCTGTAAGAGCAGAACATTGACATTTGTACGTCAATGCCATGTCAATGACAGTAAGGAAGAGTTTTCAATTTCCTTTGATCTGTTTTCTTTTATTTTCCTCTTTTTCACCTTCTCAGGTCTTACAATCCTTCTCTTTCTGAGTAATTCCCAGGAAATGTGACTCCCATGGTTGATAGAGAGGCTCAGATCACACTGTTCATATCAGAGAAGCTTAATGAGGGAATATTGGAAGCAAGTCTTTATTATGGAGACGAAGGAGAGATTGGTTCTTTTGTTATCCCTCTCTTTTTCTCTAGCACTGTGAGTCCCCATTTACCATCATTGAAAAAATTTCTTTTCTGACAAATGATTCTTTGGCATCCCAATAGATTTTGTAATGTCTAGATCCCTTCTATTAACCACCTAAAATATGTATATTATTTTATAGTCTCTATAATTTGACTGATTATTAACATATGTTGTGGATTAGTAATGAGCTGTTTTTTTTTTTGGACAAATATTCTCAGTTGTTCTGACTTCACTTTTGTATATATTATCTACTGTCAAATCCTATTTGAGATCATTGCCACTCTTCTTTTCTTCATTATGGATTCTTCAATTTAACAATCTATCGTTTGCTACGATGCTAGGAAACAGACTGACTGACATTTATGTATATATAGGTATATATCAACATAAAAGAATGCCGGAAAAGGTGGTGTAAATGATGTTCAATGATGCACTAACACCTTCATGTTAACCTTTTTCTATTATAATTACTGAAGTTACACATACACCCAAGGGATTTTAATCCCACAACCACCGTGTCCATCCCACTTTCATGTGGATGCAACGTGTGTGGTATTTAATAATTGAAGCTCATTAGCATGTGGAATTTTATAGGGTGTGCAATATCAACAAAATTACACTTCCTGTCCCACAAATAATACAGCTTATGATCTGAATTATTAAGAGTTTGTTGGGGTTAAAAGAATCTGTAACTGAGGAATTTGTTACAGGGGTATTTTTTATGATATATTGTATATTCCATTAAATGTACATAATGGTGTGAGAGGTTATGCGAGATTGTTAGCCTCCTCTTTCTCTCTATGCTTCCCATGAAAATCCACTACATGAACTGCTTGATTGAATCGATCATTCTGATCATTTTGGTTCTTGCATTTGGCAGCATTCAATGGACATTTTTGCTTCTCAGTTCACTTCATTGGTAGGTCATTCTATTAGTTTTGATGTGAGATAGCTTTTTGGTTCTTGAACAGAATTATGATACATTTTTTCTTGTATTTTTCCCACTTTTCTTTCATAGATGCTGGATGAAGGATACCGCATTGCTAGTGATCGGGTGGAACCTACAGCTCTCAACACTGGTGGTGACTCAAGCATTCACTCAAGAGTTATAAATAATGCTACTCCAGCAACTGGAACTGCCGAATTTCCCGCCCCAGCTCTGATTTCTGGATTATCACCTCTAATGCACAATCCTATGACTGCCAGCTTATCAGCCCATAATGCCACACGATTACCCTCACAGAACATTCTCTCTAGAGCCAACTTGCTCCCCCCTGAAAACATTTGGTCAACTATACGGCTCCCAGGAAGTTGGATATCCAAATCACAACTTGACATTGCTGCACCAGTCAGTCCCCCACAATGGCAGATGATATTGAGTAATCATGCCCATTTACAGTCGCAGATGCAGCAAAGAGAAAGAAAACAGGAACTTATGCAAGTAAAATTATTAGCGGGAGGATTGGGAGCGGCTGCAGGTGGACTTGGTACAGTCCAACTGAATGGTGGAATCCAGGGGCTTGGAGATGTTAATATTGGTTCTTTCAGTAATCTCATGGGTGTGGGTGGCTCATCACCTATGCTAATGGGAGGATGTAGGACTTGGATTGGTAGTGGGAGACAGTCTAGCAATATTTGCAGCAATATATCAGGTTCAAGTGAAAGTAAACCGCTTCTTGGTTCGATTAATTATGCAGCAGTAGATACAGCAAAGATGAGGACAGCAGGAACCCAGGGGAGAGCCTCAATCGGTGTAGTTCCACTACAGAGAAATGGCGGTGGGATGCCAATGGATGCATTGAATCCTGAAAGCATGGCATTTAACTTCAACAACCAGTGGCAGCCACAGCTACGATTGCAGGAGCACCTACATGCGCTGCAGCCTCCAGCACTGACTAGTTTAGTTGAGAATGTGGGTTTGCCTACAAGCCAAGTCACCCTGCAAAGATCTGATGACCAGCCTCCAATGAGTCACAGCAACTGAACCCCAGGAATATGATGGTCAGTCCTGAAAATGTGCCGATGAGCTATCAAGTGCATGGATCTGTGGGTGGTTATGCAGTCAAAAACTGGTCGGTCAGCCAGGGTGTTATAAATAATAGACTCGAAAGATAGATAGGCATACAGGCATTCTATTTTAGAAGCAACAAATATTTCGTGTTCCTAGTCAGTCTCCTATTTTAGCTTTGCTGCATCTTGTAGTTTTAAACGTATGCTGCCTATCCTGTTCATTGTGTAAATTAGCAAGGTTAGGGCTGGTTTGGATAGTAAAATCATATCATCACATCTCATTTAATCATTATAACTTATCAAATTTTCAAACAAAATACAATAAACAATTCAACTTTTTGAAATCTCAAATCAAAATAATATTTTAATAATATTTTCATTCAACTCATCTTATCTAATCTCAACTCAACTCACTATTATAATGAAGAGCTCCTCCTTCCGTTTGCTAACTAAGCACTGTTCTTATGTTAAATATCATTTTGGCTGGGAGGTTGGGAATTTATCCGAGGCCCATACAAGTTTACCAAGGAAAACATCGTGTTTGGAAATTGAACTACCTGTTCTACAACAAAATTGATGTTTCTAACTTGTATTGCTAGTATCTTAAACCGTGGAGAAATCCCTTAAGTTTAGCTGGGTTTGTCGAGAGATAGATTTGGAAGTTCCTTGTGTTCTAAGCAGATTGATATTTCCCGGCCCCCTCGTATTCCACAAAAGGGAAAATGAGGTAATTTGAGGAAACTTTCAACTACAGGTTTTAATCCACTTCTGATTTTCTTTTTGATGGTAGAAATCTCCCATTAATGGTTCTTGAAACTGATTTCGAGAGTACAAATCACATGCTTTTCTTTTTTATAACTTTTCCTAGGAAAGTCAGACACCCAACTGGTGCCTGATGGGGGCATGGAACCCTTTTGAGTAACCCGGCTTAGAGGCCTTACATTTGTAGAATGCTTGCTCATAATTTCTCACCCAGCACCAAAACTACTATTGCATGTGCTGTTCCAACTTTTACGTGATATTTTTACCTGCCAAAAAAATCCAACGAATAATTAAAGGTCCATATATTTCTGAATTTTTATGTGTAGAATTCCATAATATTTAATTTTAATTGCATTGGACTTATGAGCATTAGAAATATTTAATGTTATATATATTTTTTTCTTAAAAAAGAGTCAAACTATTTAAATTTGAAAGAGAATTGAAAAGAATATCTATTACTCTTTTAAATGCATATGAACACATCAAAAAAAAAAAAAAGCATATGAACACATTGAATTCAATGCAGGAATTGACTAATGCTCTGTCTAAAGAGCAAATCCAAACACTAAACAAAGACATATTGTTGTTATTATATACACAAAGCCACATCCCAAGGTTTTTGGCGGTGTGGAGTGCATGAACCTGTCAATTAATCGTTGTCTTCCTCCTCCTTCTCGAATCTTCATTTCCCTTCGGTCTCAATCCTCTCCCCACCCAATTAAATTTTTCCAGAGCCAAAACCAAACAAATATTGACGCATCTACTCCTCGTCCATTTGCCCATGACCCTTCAGGTCGCCCTGACAATGATCAAATGTGGCCACGTCGAAACACAAAACTGTCCTGACAGGTGACTCATATCAATACCAACAACATCGTGGGGAAGCCTTTTCACGACACGCTTTCTGGCAGCATAGATGGTGTTCCAACTTCAAGCCCCATGGAAGACTCGAAATTTTAGTCCTACTAATACAACCAATGACAATATTCCTTCACAAATATTTTCTTTTTTCGAATTTTATATATGAAAGAAAATGATATAGATAGTGATGTAATAATATTATTTTTCATCTTAAATCGTGTCATCTCGTTTGAATTTAGAGATGAGATGAGATGATACTTTTACATAAAAGTTGAATAAAATATTATTAGAATATTTTTTTTAATATTATTATTATTTTGGGATTTGAAAAAGTTAAATTATTTATTATATTTTGTATAAAAATTTAAAAAAATTATAATAATAAGATAAGATGAAACGTACAATCTCTGAATCTAAACGAGCCATTTGTTATATTTGAATAATTTTATATATGAAAATGATAATCATTTAATAAATATATATCACATAATATGTGCAAATAAAAAGGGTATAATAATTTAAAATGATTACTTACTATTAAGCGTCATACAAAATTCAAGAAATTTTAAGAGTCCCTTACGCTCATCCTACAAAATTATGGAACTCTCAAAATTCCCAATTTATAGAGTTAATTTTTATTTATTTGTACAGACAATAATAAATATTGTGAGGTCTATTTAATGGCACACTCTTTCTCTTTTACTTAAAACGCTCAAATGCGATAAAAGGTTTGAGGAATATTTTTCCATATATATAATCCAAATCTAGTAAATACCCTTTATGTAAGGGAATATATGTGACCTACCTGCCATGATCATGATCTTTAATTTCCTCATCATGACCTGTATGTGTCTCTATAAATCTAAATAGTTTAGAGGGAGCCTTTCAAGTATAATTATAATTAACTTCTTCTTTTTTATGCTCTTTAATTAATTATTCTTTAATCTATATATATATATATATAATAATAATAATATCCTTTCCCCCCAAATTCAATGAATCGACCTAATTTTTGAAGAGTCTTCTAGACTTTGGAAATCTAATTTTTAATATTAATTCGAAGATCGAGACTTTTCATAGTTATACGCTACCCTTTTCTATCCCTTTTCATTATTTAATATTCTCTATTAAATTAATGTATTTATGGCATTTATTCTGTTACGTGTCTATTGAGTGATATTAATTTTTACACGTACACATGTATTTAATTTAATTTTTTTTAACTTATTTGTTAAGAAAATATTTTTAAATAAATTTGTAAAATTTTTTTAAATGTAATGATTTAAAAAAATACTTCTAGTAAAAATTCTCATGGCCACTCTCAGTGGCCCTAGCAGGATGCTTATAATTAAGAATAATAATTTTAAAATTAAATTATTTATTTAAAGTAATATTATTTTTATAAATTAAAGTATTTTATAAAATTTCTCATACTTTAAAACATTTCTGTATAAAGAATTGTGTGTATATCACTTTTTTTTTTTATAATTAATTAATGTTCTTTTATGATCACATCAATCAAAATTCATCTCGACCCTTCTAAGAACCTTTGGAATTTTTTAATACAAATGAGTACGTACTGTATATATATATATATATATATATATATTGGGTACTTTTGTTAGTGCATGGTCGTGACCAATAAGAAGGAAGAACACGTTGAAATTGTTGAAGAAGGGTAAAGAAGAAGCAGAACCGGGAAAACGTTTTCCCGAGACATTCTCATTTTCTTTCTACAATGGGGATGAGGAGATTGCCATTTTCAGCAACTTTGTAATTTTATAATCTCCCCAGCTTTGCTTTATTATCTTTCAAAAGACTTACCTAATACCTATATGCAGGTCCAAGCTTCTAGGGCTACGTCAGCCAAAAATAATTATTAATTAATATTAATACTTCTTACAAGCAGGAATGTGTTCATGTTCATGTTCCGGTATACAAGATGAAATCATGGAAGTGTGGTATTGAGTCGAAGTTGGTGGTCAAGTGACAAATTAAAAATAAAAAATTTGGGGGGTTAAAGTGCAAATTAATGTGCAACCTCGACATATGTTGTGACCTTAATATGAGCATTAATATGTTGCGTTGCTTGTGGTGGTCGATCGCACTTAAGCTTAATTCATGTGATCATGATGAGTGCTCATTATTTTCGGCATGAATTTAGGTTCATGTATGAAGTCAGTCATGATCAAGTATATATAAATTTCGACTATTTATTAATTAACAAGTTACTTAAATTAAAATATTAATATATGAATCTGAACTATTAATCAACTTAATTAGTATTGAACATATGGATTTTTCCTCTTGATGATTAATAATTCAAATAATTATATACATCGATCGTTACTCTTTTTTAAAAGAAAAATGTGGTTTGAAGCTGACCGATATGAGAATTTTGGGATTATTTGATTCTTGAGCTGAGAAATTCTGAAAAATGAAAAGGGTGGATGGAGGAGATCATCTTGCATATTGGAGGATATATTGCCCACCTAGGTGATGCATGTTTGGTGCAGTTAAAGATAAGGGACTAAGAGAGAATCCTACATTGAGCATGTAAGGTAAAGATTTATATAGTGGGGCTGGGATCTCTCAAACCTAGAGATGGGTCGAGAAATCGATATCCACCCCTCTAGTATCATGCGATGCGGGGCAGGGTGGGAGATCTCCAATGTGTGAAAGAGATTTTATCTTCTCCACAAGTGTGGTATTCTTTATACTTTATATTGTCTTTTTGTTTTGATATTGTACTAAAATGATCATAGATTAAGTCTCGCTTGGTCAACTTAGTTCAATTTAATTTTAAACTGAGTCTAATATTTAAACACCAAACTCTCAAATTACTAAATTCATCTCGACTCAAAACTTTTTTACACGTGAGACTTACAATATTTTTCAACTCAACACATCTTTATAAATAAAAAGAATTGTACGTCAAAACACGTATTCCCTAAGCTTTCACATGGTGCATCTTGATCATCTACTAGTTTAATTATATATTATAGTTCAATTACAGATCATCACCTAATCGATCCTTGATTGGTGTTATTTTTTTTTTTTTATAATCTCCATGTTTGTCTAATCATAGCGTTAACTAATAATCAACCAGCTTGTGCTCTAAGAAACTAAGATCCACTGATTTGTGAGCAAGTCAATGTTTTACAGTACTGATTAATGGGGCATACTCGTGGGGGTAGAAGCCAAGCCTTCCTGCCACCAACAACTATACATATATATTGGAAAATGCTAGTCCATTGGATAACCAGAGAATCTACCATTTTTTTTTTTTTTTTAAACTAATGGACAACCCTAGCATAGTCATTTATATATATATATATCCCCTCAACTTGCAGAAACACACATAATTACTATGAAAAAGGGGAAGATCACATTGATCACATGGATCCAATCAAAACCCATGCAATGCAAAGGTGGGGGGAAGTGAGCCCCCCCGGCCCCGGCCCCGGCCCCTGCCCTCCTCAATGGGAAATTGGAAATTTCCAAGTAAATGAAATTAGCTTATATATTTATAACAAGTTGTAGTTTCTTAAATATATATATAGATATAAAAATATAGAGGATTTTGAATGGCACCAAGCATTTGGTCGGCTGATACGCGGATCTTCATGGACGGTAGAGATTGAATGAATGAGGGGGCATGTCCTTTTCGCATAATTATTTGTTTTGGTTTAATCCTCTAATTTAGAAGATAAATCACTGAGATCACGGAGAAATCTTTGTGTCAGAGTTGGTTCCTGTCTTAATTAATTATTTGTCTTTTTAATCCTCCACCGCCCCAACCCTTTGCTCTGTCTTTTTCTTCTAATTTATTATTAATGACATTATTTATGATATATGCTTGTTGGAAATCTTCTTGACATGAGTCTCTTTTGCTTTCCAAATCATCAACTAATGCATGGCTTCTAAATTCTTTACTTTACTACTTTCTTAATAAAAGCTTGATAACTCAATATATGAATAATATTATATACAGTTATAAATTATCACTATAAGAAAAAATGAATTTCTGTAACAAATTTATTATAACGAAAAGACTATTCGTTACAGTAAATTAGTTACAACAACTCATTTTTCTTGTAGTCTATGTTTTAAAAAATTATAAAGTCTATAAATCCGACGTAGACCTTAAAAATTGCTGTCACGAATTAATCAAGTTGGGTTGTAGCTAGCTAGCACACAAACCATGCATCTGGCCGCCGTCGGTCATTGATCTCCCACCACCCAAAAAACGTCACGTTCGAATGTCTTGATCAACATGAGTAGTACGTAGATATATAATTAAGCATGGTCATCAACAAGAACATGATCCTTAATACTGCTTCAATAATATTGGAATAATAATTCTATTTATAACTCATGATCTCTGTAACGCAAATGAGATGCCCTGCAAAATAGGCTACGCCTTCCATCAATCTCATCAAAGTCATTCTCATTATCTTATCCCTTCCCAAAACTATAATTAGCTAGGTAGTATATATAACATGCACATATATATATATATATTAAAAAATACTTTAACCATATAGAGATTATATAAAAGAAAATATATAAACGTGATGTGATTTTGATGTAGTACTTCAGATTGTAAAGTTACTTTTACTATAAAATAAATTTAACAGATTTTATAAAATCACATCATTTTATAAGTTTATTTTATATAATTTTTTTATGTTTATAACGATTCTCATATATATATATATATATATATATATATATATATATACATATACTGATATCTGAGAATTATTATTGAAGTGGAGTGCCCAAATCAATAAGTCCCACTGCTGGAGGCCCCTGTTGGACTCATTTTTTTTTTATTTCGTGATTAAGGAAGTATTTTTTAATGATGTTATGAATTTTTTTATAAAAAAATATTTAAAATTGTTAAAATATATATATATATATAGAAGATAAAAAAAATACTTTAATTTATATTAGCGAGAGCCCCAACCAACTGTGAGAATAGCACCACCTATCAATATATATGATATCTAATTAATTTTAGAACCTTTTTTTTTTTTTTTAAATGTACGTACGTTGGTTGTCTTGATCTCTATAGCTAGCTAGCGCGCACATGCAATGCAAGTACTGCTTATGTAAGCCTGTTTGGTTGATTTAATATTCACTACCACCCATCAGGCAGCATTCTTACAAAGATGTCCCAAATTAATTAGTTGTTTCAACTTGATTTATATCATAAACATAAAACACCAAGTGGTTTTACCTAAAAAAACGGTGGAAATTAAGGAAACAGGCCGCTTGGCTAGCTAGCTCTCCTCAGCATATATATATATATATATATAATTATTCTATGAGAAAAGTTTCGAATCAGAACCGATGCAAATTTAAAATTACACCAGCCAATAAACAATAGACACGTAAGAAACTCACTTAAAATATCGTAGATGCGTACTGAGAGTATTTTTTCTCATTCTACAAAAAAGGTTTTCTTTTAGACGTTTAAGTCTTGTCTCTCTCCCTCTCTTGCACTCTCTTTCTCTACCCAAACTGATCTCATTCGAAAGCAACAACAGTAAATTTCTCTAGCGAAGTATCTGATATAGACTTCTCTTGCACTCTGTTGATTTTGTCGATTTGGGTTGTTATGTCTATTATGTTGATTTTGTCGATTTGGGTTGTCATGTCTATTATGTTGATTTCGTCGATTGGGTAGTTTGGGTTGTGATTTCATCGATGCGGGTACAAACCAAAGAAGAAAGAATTTGTACAAACCAAAGAATTGTTGGTTATCTTTTGTTTGATTTTGCATATGCATCCCCAATCTCATGCTCTATTTTCTATATTGGTTGTGAGGTCTAGAAGAAAAAGTCTGTCTCGTGGTGTCTGTTTCACGGCTCTTGTTGGTGATGTTTTTCTTTCCTGCGTCTGCTTCTTGTACTGTTATTGCAATATGGCAAAGTTATAAACTTGCTAAGTTTCTTGTACTTTAATTGCAATATGTAGAAGAAGCATAAAGGGGGAAAAAAAACTTGTGAGCATGTCAAAATACTTCACTTTGGCCTGAGGAGAGCGACAGAATGTGATAGTGCCAGAGAGAGGAAGGTTAAGGTCCAATTTATCCGAAGGAGAGAGAGAGAGAGAGAGAGAGAGAGAGAGGCAAATGGGTATAAAGGGAAAGGTCTTAGAGAGAGGTATCGGTCCCAAGGCATGTGAAAAGCTGTGAAAAGCCTATAGATTCACTCCATCCAGATTTATTTCAAATTTAAAGCAACCTTTATGTGTATCTCTTGATTAGTTGGTGTAAAACTTACACATACACCAAGACCGGCTGCCAGCCGCTCTCCTATTCTATATATATATATATGTTGTGTCGGGAGATTATTTAAATATGTGTAATGTGTACTGTATAGGAATGATAGATATAATTATTCATTATTAATTACAAAATGCAGATGCCAATATATATATAGAAAAATGATATTTCAATCGAAACTTTTCCACCAATTTGTGTTTTTTTATCTTAATGATTAAAAAATATTTTTAATAAGTTTGTGGTATTTTTTAAAAATATTTATTGAAAAAATATTAAAAAAAAAGAATTTGGCCGTTGGGTGGAGAAGTCACGATATATATATATATATAGAGAGAGAGAGAGAGAGAGAGAGAGAGAGGTACATATATATCTTATAATTGCAAGTGGATCGATATATGAAGTACCCCACTTGTGATTTTACCTGGAATTAGAGTTTAATTTTTAGTTGACTGATCGATCAGTGCATAATTCAATACACTTTACGTAACTAGCACTTCATTGGTGGATTCAAACATACATATATATGCCTAGAATATGAAAAGGTTGTAAGTAATAAAGTTAAATGACGATATTGATGATGATGATGAAGAAGTAATTAAGATATAAAAGAGATTAATTAATGGACGCCATCAGAGTGAGAACAAAATAGGGATGGAAATACGTGTAAGTTAAGATTTTGACCTAAGAAACCGTCCAAATTAAAACTGATGAAAGAAAGCCAGCCCATGCAGCTTATGATCATCATGATGTTAAACTCATTAAACTAATTCCAACTTAAGATCGAAATCATGAGTGATGACACTTTGATGATTTGCTCATCCCAGTTTTTCATCATCATGTGGTGCTGTTTATCTATCCTCTTAATTCCCTTTTAACTAGTTTTCTTATATATTCTTGTTATAATATATATATATTCTATATGTAGTCACTTTTACATATTTTTTTATATATTCTATTAATATAATTGGTAGCGTCACTTTTTTTTAATATAAAATAATTGTTTCGAGCAATCATATAAATTTAATACACAAAAAATACATAAAAATGACCTGTAACAAAACTTTTATATATATATGCAAGCTTATTTTTCTTTTCTTTTTTAATGTTGGAGTATTTTTGGGGAGAGAGAGATCAGATCAGAACAGTGAAGAAAAGGACAATATATCATCTATAGATCAGCATGAGTATAAAAAACAAAAAACAAAAAAAGGGCAATGGATGAGTAAATGAATCAAATTTAAAATGTGAAATATTTGGCTATTTGCAATTTGGTATATATGGGTGAAACTTGAAAGCGATGTCTATGGCTCTCCAGGCCTGCCTTTTTCAGCTCTAATGAAATTGATCGTCACAAAGATCCTTCAAATATTCCTCTTCCAAACCCCCTTCCATTTGCATTCAGTCACTGAACACTGAACACACCATATGGTGTGGGATTTAGTACTGTCCCTCCATTTTTTATTTTTAATATTGAAGGAGGGTCCTCGTGACGACTCATCATCGGTAGTAGTACGTTACTACTACTAAATCAAGTGGCATATGATTAAACAAAGTAAAATAAATACAAAAAATCGATTATAAAACGTAAAATTAATGTGGGACGAAATCTCACTGTTTTAGAATATCTATACTGTTCATTGACTACATATTTACAGTGTTACATGCCGAAAATCTAATTTTTATTTTTCTATGTTATTCACTCGAGAACGTCTTGAGTGAACTTTTTCTCTACCAAGAAACGTCCTTGTTTGGTTGGATAATCAAATTCGACCAACACGAAAATAAACCAAGCTTCACAAATCCAACAAAACTATATTCATCCCGAAGAATCAGATACAAAATTATCCTGCAAAAACAATATTCAATAATAAATTATATTCGCTTTACTTTTTTATATAGTTCTTCTTTATATTTTTTTTCCCACGACTATATAAGGATTAATCTATCACATTTTGGTTATCTGCAAACAAAATTTGTCTCACAACAAGACTTCCTTTAAATAATTAAAAAAGGTGCGTCTTAATTTGATGGCCTTGTGTGCCTCACACAACCTTCAAAATGGCACTCCACGCACCCATATCTGTCTCTATAGCTTCTTCTATCATGCGTGTAGTTTCATCATATTTCTTACTCTCAAATCTTTATGATATGACAATTTATGCCTCTTTATTATTGGCTCATGAACTGTTTTGTACTTCTCAAACCTCAACAAAAATTGGGATAGCCCGATCCATTACATTTATATATTTCATTATCTTCCAACTGTAGAGTTGATATTGCCGCCCAAAAATCACGAGTTTTTTTAGCGAAATGTAATGTAAAAGTTCTTCGCGCGTTGCATTGTGTGATTTCAAATTCTAATATTTTAATGAGTTTATTATGTTTACATCGTGTGTGTTTTTATCCAAAGCTAAAGAGGCATGAGATATTTCTCAACACTATAACTCAATCAGATCAATCAGTGTAATTTTATTTATTCTAGTCGTGATCGGTTTTTTAACCTAAAAAATAGTAGTTATTCATGACTAGAACAAATGGGGAAAACTCATAGACGATAGAGTTCTCTCTTTTTACAAAACTCACCAACTTTACCCATTAACATCATCTTCATTTTTTTATTTTTTTATTTTGGTGAAACACATTAACATTCTATCGTAAATCATTGTCATCTCTTTAGGTTCTTTTGTTTTTTGTTTTCATACGCATACAAGGACTTTAAACCACATGGCAATGGTCCCTCTCCCTTTGGCCTTAGTATAAGGAGAAATGGCTAATTGTCCTTTTCATCTTCATACCAAGAAGATTACAAAATGTCCATCGAACGATCCTCCTAATGTTAACAAAATGACATGTAATTTAGCAAAATGGTCCAAGTCTACATACCGAACCGTGTGGTCACATTTCCTATGTTGATAGTCCCACATTACTTGTTTATTAATTATAAGAAATTATTATATTATTTATATAAAATTTTTACATATTAGTTTTTATTTATATATTAACTTTTATTTATTGTAATTAAAATAATAAATATGCATTGAAAGAATAAATTATATTCTAAAAAGAAAGGAGCAGTAGAAACGAAACGAAGAAAGAGAAAAGGACTGCCGGACCCCAGCACACATGGCCTGAGGCCTCAATCGAAACCCAAACAGAAACTCTCGCACTGTTTGGCTCTGTATTATTATTATTAGATGCCCCATCCATCATTCACACAGTACCTGTACCCTCTTCCCTATCCCCACGTAAACCCCAGGGTCCACACCTCACGCACACCAGCCCCACCTCATTCCATCTCTCTCTCTCTCTCTTATATAACCCCCAAACAACCTTCCCTCATCCACATCTCGTCCTTGTATCTCCACGCTCTCTCTTCTATCCTCCAAAAGCAAAAAAAAAAAAATTAACTATAAATAAGTGGAAAATTAGTGAGATGGGATTGCAGAGCCAGCTGAACGACGTGTCATCGGATTCGATCCCACTTCTACTTCTGGCTCTCTTCGCCAAGTGCGTCAGCTACCTCCGCTCTGTCGTCTCCGGCCTATTCCACTCTCTCGGTCTCTCCCGATTCAACCCAGACAGCGCCGTTGACGATGGTTTCGTGGCCGCCGTTGGGTCGGGCCTTGCCGGCCTAATCGTCTTGGCCGATCAGCTCAACCTCAACAGGGTGTTTTCCTACCAGTACGTCGGTGGCGAGGAACCGGACCTCGTCGGTAGGCCCGATTGCGTCGTGTGCCTTTCCGCGTTGAGGGATGGGGACCAGGTGCGACGGCTAGCGTGCCTCCACGTCTTTCACAAGGAGTGCTTCGATGGCTGGCTCAACCACCTCAAGTTCACATGCCCTATTTGTCGGTCGCCGCAGGTATGTGACGAGCGCGTGTCACTCACCGACCGGCGCGTCGGTGGAGACCTCCTCGCGTGGTTCTCCGTGCGGTGATTATGCACAACGACGGATCACGATGGTCGTCATCCCACCCCTCGTTGGTTTTTTTTTCTTTTGAAATTTACAGTTTTAACCTCCTTGCTTTTATTATTTTTGAGAGTCGGTGGCAGTTTTGAACGTGGAACTTTAGTTTTATTTATTTTTCGTTCCTGTTTTTTGAAGAACCCGTTTAGCTGGGCTTCTTTTTTAACCGCGCTGTAAATTCTCCCATCTTTTTTAGTGCTTATATAATAAAGGAAGGATGGCTCTCTCTCTCTCTCTCTCTCGATTTGTATTCACAATTTATGATCTTTTGGCTCACTCTCTCGATTTGTATTCACAATTTATGATCTTTTGTCCCAAGTTTTGATTGACTTTGATATGATTAATACCCAATCTTATATTTCAGCCATTCAATGACTAATTGCATTGCATAATGGTTTCCTGTGAGCTAGAATTGGGTCAAGACCCAGATGGGCTAAAAGCAAGCAACGTCTTGGATTATGGGTGTAAATTCATCTTTTTTTTTTTTTGAAGAATGGGTGTAAATTCATCTAAAAGTTGGGAAATCAGATTGTGTAAGGGGTGAGAATTTAAGGCATACTTACTACAAATATAGATTTGTTAAAAAAGTGGATAACCATACTTGCTACAAATATAGATTTGTTAAAATTATAAAAAGGAAAGGTTGAATAAATTGGTTGATTGATGTGGCAAGTAAGCAGCTAGACTCGATTTGAACTGTTTTGATTAGACATTCATCACCATATGAAAACCTCCATCAAAGTAGTTGCTATGAGTCGGTGATACATGAATTATCTGTACAGCACATGGGCCCCTTTATTTGGGGCCTCCATAAATTAAAAGCATTTCTCTTTTTTTCTCCTTAGATTTACGGTACTTTTAGGAAGTCAGGTCATCTAATAAAAGAGCATTACTGTTCATAAGTCTACACACTTCATATTTTTTATTTTTTTAAATTTTTTTTTAGATCTTTTTAAAGCTATTTTAATTTTTCTATTTATTATTTATATATCAAATATTTGATAAAAGAAAAAAATAAAAAAATATTAAAAAAATAGATGGTGTGTGGTACAGGGATTTATGTTTAGAATTTTTCCTAATAAAATTTATGAAAAGTAGTGAAAAAATAATTATAAAATATTGAATAATAATAAATATTAATAAATAGTAGTGAAAAGTAAATAAAAAGTAATAATAAAATATTAAATAATATTATTAAAATATTGAACTGTATTGATCTCAATAGTTTGAGATGTGATTACCTGTAAATAGTAGTGAAATGATTTGTGAATAGTAGGTAGTGAAATAGTTTGAGCTAATTATGGGGTTTTGAAAAAGAAAAAAAAAATTAAATAAAAATATTATAAAATTAAAATATTATTAGAATATAATATTTTAATATTTTTTTATTTTTTATTTATATTGAAGAATTTGGGGAGGGGGATCGAACCCAAATTCTCTCTTATTTTTGTTTTGAAAGAGTTGAATTATTTTTTGACTTATTTAAAAATTTGAAAAAATTGTAATGATTAAATGAAAATGTTGAAAATTTAAAATTGACGTTTTGTTTATGATATTTGAATATTAAAAAGAGATAAGATGAGAGTATATTGCTATTCAAATCGGGCCTAAAGTTCTAAAGATTATTTATTCGATAATTTTTGAAATTTTTGTAAAAAGTACGTCTATGGCCTTCTGGCCCAATGGCATGATTCTGGTTCATGGTTCTTAAAGACTATTAGATCCATGGTTGAGGACTCAAAATTCCCATTCCCCAAACTACTAGGGATGAAAAGGCATTAATTAGGTGGTGGGCATTGGCAAACAGATCCTTTTACCGCATAGATGATGTAATTAATTAAATATGCATTCCTTGCACTTTATCTTGCTAATATTAAAACTCCAAGAACATTGGAGTACCTTATCTTTCTTTATTCTTGTCCTCCACCTGCAACAGCCAATTTCATGATATTGGGGTATTCTCAAAACTTACATATATATGGATAAGAAATTCAGGACGCAAGAATTCTGAACATTTGTCATAAAGAGAGATGTCAAATATCTTTAGATTACTAGACAATTAATAGATTGCAAAATCAACTGTGGCCTAAAATATATAACTGAACATAAATATACAGGTTTGATGGAATATTTTGAAATTACTCGAAACAATACCTTTCATGATTACACTTTTTCTTCCCATTAATTACAATAAATTCGAAAGCTTAGCTAATTGGACAAGTTGGGAGTCACTGTTTGAGAGCACTGGTGAAACCCTAAGCGCTCCCCCCGCCCCCCCTCCTTGAGTTTTAGATCTGATTTTCATCGGAGGGATAGGAAGTCTCGACTTCCTACTCCTCCTCCTCCCTTTCCTTCCCTCATTCCTTAATTCACTCATCTTGTCTATCAAGTTTCTTTTGTTTAGTTTTGCGTTCTTCAAGATTGAAAAGACAAATCTACAACTTTTTGGCCACTCTCGAAAGACATGCACAGTACAAGTAGATTCATAAGTAGAAAATTGTTTAGAGGAAAGTTGTGGTTTTGCGAAAATCACCACACGTTGTTCTCCTGAGTCGCCCACATCTGCGCGTGGTTCTTACTTTCCATCTCTTCCTGTAGCTTTTCTTGACACATGCATCAAATCACAGGACTCGCTACCATCAGACCTTTCATATCTGAAAAGAGGCAAGTGTGTTGCCTTCATATATTGTCATAGATTCTGAAGTTTATTAAAATTGGTCTAAACTATGATCCATCATTTTTCTCACCTATCTTAATGCTTTCATTTTTGGTTTCCTTATCGTTAATTAAAAAAGAAAAACAAAAAGAGTTCGTCTTTCTAATGTTTTTCTGTAGATGTTGAGTCATCTCTTTCTATAAATGGTGAGGTTGAGTCTCTGTTTAAATAAAGATTGTTGTCTCTTGGACTTTTGTTTATAGAGAGTTTCAGTAATAATGAAGATCAGACCAATCACAAAAGTAAATAATATACTAGTGGTACTCCAAATGCAGTATTTTGATTTATGATATCATATTTGATATGGGAACATCCCAGAATGTATTTGGTCACGAATGTAAGTTTTTTTGATGAATGAATAATAACAATTTTCCTTAAAATAATTACAATAAATTCGAGGTGTGTATATTATGAAAAATTATACTCAACAGTCTTATACCACGTACTTGTTAAAAAAAAAAATAAAAGTAGTTGTGTGGTATAGAACTGGTAAATAGAAAAACTCATATATTATATAGTGCAAGCCGATCCTAGGGCATACAATGAAATTTCTCTCAATTTCACTTGAAAATGGTATTATATATTTATTTAATACAAGACTTGAAATATCTGATCATCATATTTGACATTTTTAATAATTATTGAATTAAAAAGAAATATCGGTGGGTGCAAGTTATAATGAATGCGCCGAAACAAAGGCCCAGCCCACTTACCAATGGGCAATCAAATAAACACGGCCCGAGCAGCTACCCCTCGTTCCTTTCTTATTAATAAGTTCTGTCAGCTTTTCCAGCCGATGCTTACTTTTTCTCCGCGTCCTTGGGTCTGCCGCCGTTTCCCCTCTTGTCTCTCTCCCTCTCCTAGGCCGACCGGCTCACAGGTCTCCGTTGCTGGAAAACGGCGTTGGTTTTGTCAAAACCCGAACCCGACACATTACCTCTCTTCGGCTGGCTGCCCCTTCCCTTTCTCTTTTCCTCAGCCGAACACGCAACCTCTGGCCACAGCCAACTTGGTTGATCGCACACCGGATTTCGGATAGCTAATCCCTCATATATTTTTGGACCATCGAGAGAATTCAAGGTAAATTTTATCACCTCTACTCCCTAATTCCATGAAGTTTGTTTGATGTGTAGACGTAAATTTATTTTTTATATCTTGGACTTATTTGTTATGAGATCACTATAGACTTTAGATTGGCGTTGGGGATGGGTATGACCGGTTGGGATGATTGGAGGGAGGACTCAACATTTGGGATTTTAGTGCTTTTGAAGGATTTAAGTACCAAGGATTTTGTCGATTCTAAATTTTCCTGATATAAATTTTGGATGTTCATTTTATGAAAGGTGGATGGTAGAGGCTGAGTTATGATGTGAATGATAGTATTTGGAGTTATTTTATGGGGGAGAAATCTGATATAAGACCTTTTGAAAGGGCTGGTTATGCCGGGGGATGAGAATATGCCTCTATAGGGATTGTGGCGTTTTGCTATTGTAAATACCTGATATTTATCAGTTGTATTATTACTTATTAAAAAACTTATCAATTGTATTATTATTATTATTTTTAATTATTTTCTTAATGTTTACATCTTTTTTTATGCAGTATCACGCTTTGCTACGTAGTAACTAATTTTCTCTTAACAACTGGGTGACACAACTAGATGGAGGACTGGGGTAATTTTTTCTGCCCTAATTACCGAATGTGCATGCCATCAATTTGGCAATTTGCTATACCTTTGCAATTAATAGATGTTGGAAGCTTTTTACAAATTGAGGATCAGAAAATCTTTGGGATTCATTGGAACTGTAAAATAGTAATACACATTTTACTTATATATATATATATTTAGTTATGGTACCTTTTTTACTAGTTAGAATGATTATTCACTTTGTCAGCATCACAGCGTTTTTTTTTTTTTTTTGGAATTGATGTAGTACGAGCAGTTGCCCATCCTCCCATCAATTCAATGGTCTCTATGTCATGCTAGAGTAGCATTTCTTTCTGATTCTTTTGCTTACTAGACTAAGTAAAGATGTAATCATGGTTGGTTACTACTGTTGCTTTATATTCCATCCCCTTTGCCCCATCGAGAAATAGAACTGACTATTATAAGTCAAAGGGTCAACAAACTCAAGGTCGCTGTTCCACTTTTCGCGTGACTTTTTCACGGTCACTATAAATTATCCCTTTTTCTTTGGGGTTGTGGAGACTGCTTTGTTAGGTCATAGTGGGGGTTACTCCTCAGGGGTGTGAATACAAAGGGCCCTGCTTGATTAGGTTCCACATCATCAAATACATGAACAGAAGGTCGCATATGTGCTCCTCATATATTGTGAATGAGGATGCTGTATAGCCAGATTCGTTGCATACTTGATAGAGCTTGTTGAATCCCTTAACTCCACTTTTTTTATGTTTGGTTAATGAAGCTTTCTTGAGGTTTGCTATCTATATGCTCCTAGTTGTGGATGTGGGTTTGACTGTGGTGTGGCTAATGTGTGTTTTACTTATGTAATATTTTTCATGATTAGTAACTTGTAGATATGTAAATGCCACATGTCTTTTACCCTGTGAGGGATCTATGTAGTGTGATGTGACATCACATGAATCAAGTAAATTATTGGCTTTTCACCAATAAGACTTGGCCCCTAGAAATTGTTCTCAAGGGTTTGTACCTTAGACCTCGAGGGAGCATAGCCCCAAGGCCAAGACCTTTACCACTTGAGCCAACCCTTCGGATTAAATGCATTCCAAAACTGCATTAGGATCCTGCACTGCATTTGAATTCTGCCATTGTCTCTGGACCTGCATTAAACAGAGCATTTGGAATGAATCCATGTGTACTTGGGCTTATGCCTATTTCTTCAATAAAATTATTACTTGTAAAAAAAAAAAAAAAATACTAGTCAAACAGGTTGACTGTAGATTTCTCTTTTGTAGTCGCTGTAAATCCTCACTAAAAATTACTTCAAGGTTTAGATGGGACCTAACTTATCTCTGCTTCCTTTCAACTTCGTATGTTATAACATGGAAGTGTCTCGTATTATTGACATGCAAATCTACATTTAACTCTTTGTTAATTGATGGTTCATATTGGCTGATTGGTATAGGTGGGATTTAATGAAGTTGCTATAACTGGGTAGTGTTATTTTATAGAAACAGAGTGCCATGATGTAATTAGTTCAGATTTATCCTAATTTATTCCCTTAGTAATTTTTTCATGAAGTTTATCATTTGTTTTTCTGTTGGAGTATGCTGTCTAGTTTTACCAAGGCATATGCCTTAATTACAGAGGATGAGCAAATTCCACCTGTTCTTGCAAAGGAGCAACCTAAAAACAAATGGGATGATGAAGATGCGGATGACAATGATGTGAAGGAATCATGGGAAGATGATGATGAACCTACACCGGTATGATTTATAATTGGACTGTGGTCTCTTGGCATTGTTTTCACTTGCCAGAATTGTCGATTGGAATACAGGACTGAGTATTGGTTGATTAATTATATGTCTTGAATGATTCATTTGCTGGATATTGAGGGAATGTTGAATGTGTTATTAATTGAACAATTTGTGGAACCATGGATATCGCATCATTTGTATGAAAGATACAGTTTCTCTTGGCCATTTCTATTTGATCAGTTTAGTTGAAAGAATAAAAACATTTCTTGAATTGTTAGCTATTTTAGAGTTTGGCGTTTGGTGTAACATATGATTCATATTTGGAAATGGATACACAAATTTTACTTTTTCTTGTATATTTCTATTATATGCAACGGGGGATTTCTGTTTGAAGGGATAGAGAAGGCTCTGTAATGTGCGATTGTCTTGTTCTAAGGGGTATAGTCTATAGATCTTTTGAGTGTTCTGTCTGCGAGTTGACATTTTCTTTATCATGTAAGATAGTCTAGATTGAGACTGAAACATTTGAAATTGAAATAAACTGTCTTCTATTTAAAAAAACTTAATACTATTATCTTCCCAAGCAATGCTGGTATTTTGTTTAGAACATCTATTTGTAAGGGACTTGAGCATCTTCGAGAGGTTTGGGTACATGACATGTATCTCTAAAATTTTAGCAGGCACAATACCTTGTAATGACTCAATAGAAGGCTCAAATCACATGGTCTATAGTCCAAAAGGACTAGTCAATAATACAATTGGAGTTCCATTGGAACCCTATAAAGAGTAAGAACTTCTCATTCCCGAGCATTATAAGATTCTATACACCACCTACTCTTATCTTTATCATACGGGGTATCACAATCTCCCCTCCTAATTTCCCGACGTTCTTGTCGGCCAGTCCATCGTAGGTGCTACAGCTCAAGTCCCACATTTCTGGTTGCGATAGGCTTTGATATTATTTGTAACGCCTCAATGGAAGGCCTAAACCACATGACCTATACTCCAAAAGGATTAGTCAATGATACAATTAGAGCCCCATTGGAACTCTATAAAGAGCAAAAACTTCTATTTCCCAAGCAATATGAGATCCCATACACTATCTACCCTTATCCTTATCATATGGGGTATCACATACCCATAAAAAAACTCAGTCGGCACACGGTTTTTTAATTGTTAAACTGTCCAAGATTTGGCCGTGGTTATATTTGGGAGGGAATCATTACTGGAAGAGTTGTACTTGTAAAAGTGATGATTGTGTTGTTCTGGGGCCAGAGGAGGGGAACAGGGGGGTTTAGAAATGAATCCTTATGCTGGACAATGTACAGAAAATGATACAGAACTAGTAGAGTTGAGTTCACTGGTCATGTGAGCTAAGATTCGAACGCATTACTTCCATAACTTACCAAGATTCGATGGTATTCTATTAATGAAATATTATGCTTCTCAAGATGATAAGTACACCATCAAACCTCTTATGAGGAACCTTAGGCTTTTCGAGTTAGCAGTGTATCGGGGAAAGAAACAGGTGTTCCGTTTAAGAGATTCATACACTCTGCTCCCTAGTAGTCTGGCTACATTGCCTAAGACTTTATGTCAGCAATTAGGCTCTAAAGGCTCCATCTCGCATGACAAAGTGCGAGTGTTGAATCTGAAGAATCTTAGTGCACGATTTTGGATTATATGAAACAGGATATTCTTGATATGGGTTACTAGCAGGACTGTCGATACTTGTTATATGTTCTTATATTTAAACTGGTCTAGTCCTAGTTTAAATAAAAAAAATATTTAAACTAGGACTAGGCCAGACTACCAGATCATGAGGGGCAACTGGTTGTCTTTTTATTGTTTGGCCCATTTAAAACCACCAGTGCAGAGAGAGCCAAGGTAGTTGGAGCACTAACTCTCATTTCCAAAGTTCTTGAAACTTGCAATACTTGAGGTTACAATGGCATTAGAGTGTGTTTGTTAGCTGTAAACTATTCCTCATTTTGTTATCACATCTGCGAGTATGATGCATATTCACTTTCCAGATTAGAAAAATATTTTGTTTGTCACTAGGCTGTTTGAAAGAGATCCAATTTTGAATAAGCCACTGCTGCCATGTGCTCAATTCTTGAACATGATAATATCCGGGTTGCCTAATTATAAAAATGATAAAATATCAGGGTTGCATGTACCTGCATTGTTTTCTCCCGGCACTAACATGGACATAAACAGAAAAACAAATTAAGTAGGTGAGGCATAGCAAATAAAGTAGTCTAGTGCTGTGATTGGCATGGATGCTTCATTGCCTATGTTGTATATCGTTCCTTTATTTTAGAAAAAATTATTGATTTAGCTCTGGAAGTTTCCAATGTCTTCTACTGTGAACTTCTTGTATGCATATGTTTTACCGGACCATGGATCAGATTATTCTATCATGTGGTCATGGTGTTAGAGCAATGTAAAATGCTTGTTTATGCCGGTTTGCCTTTTCATTTTAACACAAAGTCTGTTGTGCCTATATGTGATGGGATCAGGCACCTGAATCAAAACCTCCTGCTGAAAAGGCCCAAAAGAAACCCACAGTGAAAGCTACTGAAAAGAAAGGGAAAACAGTTGTAGCAGTAAAGGAAGAGCCACTAGATCCTGTAGCTGAGAAACTTCACCAACAAAGGTAAAGGTTAAAGGTTCAAATACTTCTTTCTACCATAATGGATTTTTCTTTTTGGGGGATAGTAAATTAATTGTATGTAAAATATTGCTTATCTGATGATTGGCAATGTGATCCGCAAAAACAATATAAAGTTATGGAGCAGGGCGATGCATATTATTTTTTGCTACACCATGTGCCTTAAGCAGTGTTGTCCTTTAATTTGAAATTGCTTTTTTGTGACCGTATTGATTGTGAATCTGTCAGATATATATCACATTGTTTTGGATTAGGATTTTCTTTAATACTTCTATCTGGTTCGTAAGAGCTCTGGCTTAACCCAGATTGTAACTGTTGATGCAATTTCGTTTTTGTCTGTATTCTGCCTGTCTTATAAACCAAAAAGGTTCAAATTCATCTCCTATGCATGACAAAACCAATAACATTCAGAATGCAATTTATCTGAAATTGTATCAACTGAGTTTTAATAGTTTCAGGCGAAGTTTTCAACCGAACTGACCCTTATTTGAGCTGTGATCACCCTAGCTGGATTGAAGCTTTTCTAGATCTTCATGTGTGCAAATAACATCAAAGGTGTTGATGTTTGACATGTCCACATGTTAGACTTGGACATGGCTAAGCTATCTATGGGATAAACTATGAGAAGGTGACCATTTTTACAATTATTGTTGGGTACTTGGCATTCACTTTAAAAGACTCTATATGATCAAGTTACTTGTTCCTGCTTTGCTGCTATGGACCTATAACTAAAATGTAAAACCCATTACAGCTACCTGCCATCTGTGTCTGAAGAGTTTCTTAGATAACTCTTAACAAAATGAAACCACAAAAACCTAATGCAGTTTTTGGCATTCTGAACGTGTTGGGCAACCTTGTTTGTCTCCCCCTAATCCTGATCAGGGTGCATAGTTGAAGTTGGATTTTGCTGATATATCTAAATGGTTGACTCGATCTGTTTTTGCCTTGTGTTTATAGCAAGCACAATGTTCTGTTTCAAGTTGCAGACTTGCGTGATTGTTTATTTTCCTATTGAAGTTTTCCTTTGTCTTCGTAGTCCTGTGCTTTCTTGTGTAAACCTTGTGTACTTGAGTTGCACTTTTAATAAAATCGACTTATTTATCAAAAAATTGAAGTTATTTCTTATTTGGAGCAAAATAAGTAAAAAAAAAAAAAAACCCAAATACAGCTTTTCAGCATGCTCTGATCCCATCTTGCTAAGAGCTTATGTACCGATCTCAATAGACAATTTAATATGGAGGCTTCGAAAAACTTAATAGTATGCAATATTTGGCATTTCTCCCGTACAGGCTGGTGGAAGAAGCAGATTATAGCTCCACTAAGGAACTGTTTGGTAAGAGAGGTGATGAGAAGAACCTTGATAATTTTATTCCCAAATCAGAAAGTGATTTCTTGGAATATGCAGAGCTTATTTCACATAAGCTGCGTGCACATGAGGTGTGTTAAATTCATCTCCTCTGTTTCGACCAAAGGTCAAGGGAATTTCAAACTTTGCTAATATATATTTATATATATATATAAATGCTTCCTTGATGCAGAAAAGTTATCATTATATTGGTTTACTCAAAGCTGTAATGAGACTATCGATGACTGCTATGAAAGCAGCAGATGCAAAAGAAGTTTCATCTTCTATCACGGCAATTACAAATGAAAAGCTAAAAGCTGAGAAGGAAGTGAATGCTGGTAAAAGAAAGACAGGTATTTTTGTGTACTCAAACCTGGGCTGGATGCTTGGGAGCACTTTTATGCACTTATTGGATTGGTCTCGCCATTGTTACTGTTTTTTGTTTTGAGCCTTTTATTTTGGCAACACCATTGCTTCAGTTAATGTCCTTGATTGTTCTTTCATGAGGAATTTATTTATGAACAATTTATCAATCGGTGCTCAAACTGATTTTGCTTGCTTGCAGGTTCCAAAAAAAGGCAGATCCATGTTGAAAAGCCAGACGATGATTTAGTTGTTACTGCCTATGATGCTCTGGATGATGATGATTTCATGTGAGTGTTTCAGTTCGTTCCATCTAAAGAAAAGGGATTCTCAGTATTTGGAAAACTGAGATAGAGATAAGATCCTTCGGCATTTCCCTCCACAGATTGATACGAGTGCCATTGGTTTATTTTGTTTAGTAATAGAGTTTGTCCAATTGCCATTTACATGTCATGGTAAATTTTGTTAGTTTTGGATGCTAGATCATCCACATTTGTCTACATATACCAAGTGCTGTGTTTTGCATGAGTCCTTCAAAGATATATGATGACTATGAAAAGAATGAAAAGACTGCTATTTATTGAGATTTGAGAGTGTTTGTTCAAGTCCCAGATCGTGTTGTCGAACTTTGTGGTTGGATGAATATAATGTTATGGTTTAAACGGCACTTTGAATCATTTTCATAACGGTGCATAGAAAAGTTGTAAGCATGAAATGAGATGCATTTCGAACTTCGAAGTTCTTTACAGTAGCCTGAAATAACTGATTGAAATATATATGATAGATAGATATGGCCAGATAAGAAATATATAATATAGCACTTAATTATAAGACTGAGCTTGCACGCTCTCTGTGCCCGGACTTGAGCAAAAGCTCTTGCGGCCATGGCGGAGGAGGTGACCAACAATTTCTAATACAAGCCGAACAAACAACTTTTTTTTTTAAGTAAAGAGTACTTCATTGGCTCTTGCCTTCTTGTAGCAAAATGGTAACGTGGTACCTTAAGGAGAGGCCTTAGGTTTTGATCATCCAAGGGAAGATTTTTTTTAGTAAACTCTTGTGCCTCTACTTTTTCTGATATGGCTGTTTTATTGTGAGAGGCATGTCTCGTCTTTACTAAGTTATTTTCAATATATACACAAATAGGGGTGAAAACAGATGGGTTCGGTACGGTTTCGGTGGCAAATTGATGCTACACCGACGTTGGAGAATGGTGTTTAGAATTGGCCGAAACCGGTCGACTGGGGGAGAGAAAACTGATAGTCTCAGTCTCGATGTGTGTCGGTGCGGTCTTCAGTTTGCTGTCGGCGTCTCTGTGACGAGGGAGGGAAGCCGCGTCATCATCTGCCATGAGTCTGGGAAGAGAGTTACAAAGGAGAAAACCTAGGACTGAGGAAGAAGGAGACAAGAAGAAGAAGAAGGGGTGGGGACGGTTTATTAATTGCATTTTAAAACAGTGCTGCTGTTCCTTTCTATATATATTTTGTTTCCATGATCTAAAACGACGTTGTTTCACTTATTTAAGTGAAACAACATCGTTTCTATATGTATAAAAGAAAAAAATGTATATAAGAACTGGTCGACTAATTCAGTTGTTTTTTGCACAGGAGAATTGAAACCGAATCGGCCGACATCAGTTCTTATATATTTAACTCGCTCGTGGACCGGTTCTTTGTCTTTCCATCTATGGAGGTCGGTTTCTAAGTTTGGTGTACAACCCTATACACAAATAGTGCGGAATTCATTACAATTATTAAAAGATGAGTAATGTTATGTATAGTCACTTTTGCGTACTTTTTGTACACTTTACTGATATAATTAGTAGCATTAATTATTTTTTAATACTTAGTCAATCATATCACTAGATTGTATAAAAAAATATATAAAAGTGACTCTACATAAAATTTTGTTAGAAAATATAAACCATTATTTATGTTTTCTGATATAGAAGGTTTTCACATAAATAATTTATGTAAAATTTTATTCAGCAGGCTTACACTACTCTCCTGTTTTTATTTTTTATTATTTTTCTCAACATGTGTGCCGTTAACTTTGTATATTGAGTTAAATTTTACAGGATATTTGCCGTGAAAGTGATGGTCTAGATTCAAAGTTTCCTTTCATATGGATTCTAACTTCTCTCTCTTTATCAGGAAGAAACGGACAGTACTGCAAAACTATTTGTTGTACCAATGACGGCCTATTAAACTGACACCCATAATTACTGATTCTAGAGGTTATGGTACATCTGCATATTCCTTTCATAATTTTCCTGAGCAGTCCGTTGATAAAGTAATGCTAAAGTGCATACAAATTTAAAAAGTGAATCATAAAATGAGTAGCTGATGGACCAAAATGCTTGTGGGCATTGCATGCATGACAATTTTCTCTGCAAACCGGTCCCTTTTTTCTTTCACAATATGATGCAACAAGTGAAGAATATGTGAAGGAAAGACAGATATATACATGTGAAGTGAGTTATATAATATTTAAAAGTTAAGATGGGGGACTAATGGTGGGAACTTGAATTTTTTGGATCAGAGGCCCGGAGAGAATTAGGATTCTTATTTGTACAAATAAAAATTTTATTTTTATTTGTAGTTATCTGTACGTACTTTTTTATACACTCTAGTAATATGATTGATTGTATATTAAAAAAAATTGATACAGTTAATTACATTAGTAAAGTGTGTATAAAGTACGTAAAAATGACTGTATGTAGCATTATTCTTCGTACAAATAGATTGAGTATTCCGTATGTTAGACGTTAGTTTGATTGGGTTTTTTTCTTGGAGTTTTTTTGACGTAATTATGATTGTTCTTCTACCCAAGTGAGGGCTTTTATTAATAAAAAAAAAAGGAGTTTCCAAAAATAAAAAAGGTTATATAATATTTAAGTATTTTCCAAATAATATTATATGCTCAATAAATATGCTTATCTCTCTCACTCTAAATTCTAAAATTCGGTTAAAACTTTTAAAAAATCTGAATGTAGAGAGTAGAAGATCATATTGATTCTACTTTTCTTCATTGATTAGTTATTTATGATAGGGCGATGATTATCATAAGTGGTGTCTGATGTTAGTGCTTGCCGTTCATATAACGGAAAAAAGCAACCTTTTTCTGCTCTTGGAGAAGAGAAATTTTTCACTTTTATAGCTCGGTTCGCCATAATGGATATTCATTCATTTAAATTCTATCTTTTGCCACATATGCTGATCATGTGCTCTGAAATCATTGCTGCAGCAGTTTAGTACTAAAGCTTTCTTCACAGTTCACGCCCCTCTGATCCTGGCCTCCCCAATTTGTCAAACATGTTTTGTTACTCACGTTGCACCTTTTATTTTCTCTTTCTCTTTAACTTATTCAATATTAATGAAAATCAAAGGGGGAAGAAAGTCCAAAAGTGACAAAAGAAAAGTGGAATTTTCCATGCTTCCAAACTTTACCAAATTAGCTAGATTGCACTTTTTTGGTTGACCAAGTGGGATGAGGATCTCTAAAATTGCTCAGCATTTCGACCATTAAGAATTCTATAGCTAAGTCTGATCCAAGAGAGAAGAAAAGAGAGATTCATGCAAAGAAAGGAAACTGAAGTCATTATCGTATCTTAACTTCACTTCATAAACAAAGCAAATACATGAAAGGTGTAAGGGATGCATGCCCAGCAGCATTACAGACTACTGCATTCCTCCAAAACTTAACACAAATGGAAGAAACTCTCCCTTCCAAACACTACCTTACCAAACCCCAGCTAGCTACCTCGTATGCATCTCTTACATCCCATGTTTCGAACATTAAGGGAAAAAGAAGGGGAAAAAAAAAAAAAAAAAGAGCAGGCAAAGACTTGAAAAGTACAATAACACATGGTTAAACAAGGGGAAAAAGAGAAGAAAAAGACAATAATTAGACCTAAAGTTAAAGGTAAATTCGGACCATTACCCTCAATTCCCCGCAATGCAATAATGAGACGCTCTCCCGATTCTGTCCATTTGATCAATAGGCTAGAAACTCAGGAGAGCGCAATTGCAAAGCCTTGTTTAGGAGTTCTTTTGCTATCAGTTTTCAACCATATTTACAAAAGAACCATTCTCTGCAGTGCTGCCACAGCCCCCGACCCCGACTGCCGCTTCCTTCAACCCCACCACCCAACTCTACAAACCCCTGCCAATGGCCACCACTCATCTTTGATGTCTGCTTTGTTAGAAAAAGAAATAATGATAGTCCTAAAGCTAAGATCATGAGCTGATCTCAGAGTATATAAGGAAGTGCAGCAGCTACTATAGCTAACAGGCAAAGAAAGAGAGAGTGGGAAAGAGTGTTTTGAGTATAGGGCTGAGGGGACATTATGGGTAGTATATAAAGGCGAAATTGTAGCTTTTGGTTCAACGTGAGTGGGATTTTTTTTTTCTCTACTTTTCTAATTTGGTAAATATTTAATGTGCATATGATAAAGTGAGGTTGAAATTCTTGGTCCAAGCTCTCGTTAGGGGCATGTTTGTGGGGAATGTAAACAACTCCACTAACTCGGTTTTCAAGGATCTTGGAGTTTTCATATTATTCTCATTGAGGTAAAAAAAGATAGCACCGAGGGAGAAAAGAGAGGAGGCCGGAGGTGGGGATGGCTACAATGAAAGCAGTCTCATCATAGTTGTGATGAACTCTTGGAACTTCCAATCAAATTTTAATTAATTAATCTCTCAAAAATATAATATATGTAAATGAAGGATGAAAGGGATAGTAGTCGACATCATAAAGATAGGGGATTTCTCTCACTTTTAACATATATAATGACCCCAACAGAGGATAATTTCAAATTGCCATATTGTGTTTGAGCTATTATAAAATGCTTATAATTAGTATACAACTTGATTCATAAAATGTGCCTGCAAGTTGAGAAAGAGAGGGAGAGATAGTCCATCACCATTAGCATGAGCGAGTTCACACGGTAGAGTCGCTCTTGGTGGCTTTGATTTGTCAGTATATGTGAACGTGGATTGCTTAAGCCAAGAAAGGAGATCGAGGGGTGGGTGGTGTGAGAAAATTTTCACCCGGCGCAGGAAATGATGAGAAGTTTTCATGGCCAACCTTTTAGATTTTATTACCCTATTATTGAGGCTCGGAAAAGATGTAATAACTGTAGGATATGGTGGGGGCATTTGCCTAGAAGGGTGTGCATTTTAGACAGCAAAACCAATGTTGGACCAAGTTTCAGCTCATGGCCCTGCCTGCCTATATCTGCAGTATGCATTGATGATTGAGTAATGAACATCTATTATGACCCAAATAAATAGCAATTAAAAAAGAGTTTAAAAAAGGGGGAAAATTCGAGGAGAATACGCCAAAAATGATCTCTTATTGTTGAATATCAAAGAAAAATGATAAAGAGTTGCAATGAGCTAATATATATACCACTAAAAATAGTCAGTTGTGAAAATGATTATTTTTTATTAAAATGAGTTTATTTTTCTAGTAAATATTTATTATTATCACATATAATCCGTCAATATTTTTTATATAGTGTACATAATTCTCATGCATATTATAGAAAATACAGAGAAAAATGAACCAACCCAAACGTGCTGCATGATCGATCTGACTGCCTCACATCAGCTTTATTTTTGGTGAAAATATGCAACAATAATTGAAACATATAGAGAATTCGATCTATACCTATTATCTTTTTTGGAAACGATATTATATATGCTTTATCCTTTTGTCCTTTGAGAGTATGGTAGCTAATTTAGAAAGCGACTTCCAATCTATAAGAATTAACAAAACAATATGGGTAAGCAAAATGTCTCTTTTATCAAATCACAAGCGGATGAAATGTCATTTCTTCTAAATCAAAGGTAGGTAAGGTATATACAATTTCGCTAGCTTTTTACAAAACACAAAAACATACGGCGCTTTCAATGGCACAATTATTATTACTTTAATTGATATATATTTGCTTAATTATGTAGCTAATCATGTGACATTTCTACTAATCGGTTTGATTAATAGACCGGCTATATATATTCAAAAGAAGAGTTTGATCGTAACTTAGAAGAAACGCTAGCTATATGCTTAACACATGCAAGTCGGATGTATTGGCAGAAAGAACATATGCTAATAATGAATGTGTTTTGTTTTACGTTGTGATTATACTAGATCATAAGCTATATATCTAATATATATAATCAAAACTATAACAAACACTGTCAAATTTTCTAAAATTGCCATTATAAAGAATGATATTCATTAAAAAAGTATCTTTTAGATTATCAATTGGATGGATACGTTAGTAAGATCGATACTCATATATACATATAAGATACATTTTCCAATAGATATGCAATATTTTAGAATATATAAGTAGTTTCTTCAAATATAAATTTTGTCATCCAATTTATTTTACTTTGAACTTTAGTTTCTCTAATTTGGAAGAGAAAAATGGAAAGATGTTTCATTTTGTCTAAATAATAGCAAGATTTGGTTATGGATTATATATATATATAGTACTCTGTGAAGTAAAGATGATCATAGAGATTCAAATCTCCTTTATCTGAGATCAGCTTTGAAGTTACAATAACTTGTTAACAAAGTTATGCTTGCTGCTTGCTTTGTCAAAATGGGTGGGGTAGACAGCCTTGAATTTGAAGAAATAATTGTGCAAAAGTCATTATCCGGAGAGACACACAGAAACATCCTTTTAGGTTTGATGGAGGCCAGAAGAAGCAGCTATCTAATGGGTATATAATAATATAAGCAAACGGATGTTAATGTATCAGCTAAATCACTTTACCATGGATTTGTCCATTCGTTAGAGATCAAAAGAATGCGAAGGCACAAAAGCTAGCCTATGCTAAGTCAGCGATTAAATCCACTTTTTCTTTTTTCTGTTCAAGTCACCCTCTATTATTTCTTTTCTTTTGATTTTCCTTTCTCTTTTTTCTTTTCACTTATTTGTTTAATTACTTTAGGTTTAGACGGGTTTATACCCTTCTCTTTTGTTTGTTATCAGACAGAAGCCGTTGATAGTTCAAACATGATCTTAGATTAATGTTACAAGCCACACTCTGGAATTAAAAGTGCAGAAATTCTCAGATTTTATACATCATACAATCATCTCACTTTCATCATACTATTAAAGATGTGGCACATTTATCACTATTAAATAATAAAAAATCATTCAATAAAAGATTATTCAATGATGATAAATATATTACATCTTACATAGTGGAATGAAAATAGGATGTTAGTATGGTGTATAAAATTTTTCTTATTTTACCTCTGAGTAACAACAAGTGGTCGAGCTCACCGCCGAAAGTTCTTAGGCCTGTAATTAGCTTGTTATTAGTATGGTAGCATTCATATCTATCTTTGTTGTGCAGCAAGCAAAAAAGAGAGATCTATACAGTTCTACGCAAAACATGAAAAGACCGGAGATTCTACTTAAGATATATATAATAACAACAAGAACATGATGGACATGCATGAACATCGTCTAATATTTGTTGGGCACCGAGCAAAAGAGAGGTGATCTATCCATGAGCTTGACAAAAACATGCACGAAAAGACCTCAAACACTACCTAAAATATTAACGACAGACATCTTTACAGTACTACAATAACGCCAGACACGATCTCAATTATTAGATAATTATCAAGTAATTGTAAAGTAGCGGTTGGTGTATCAATTCTCTAATTGGTTGGTGTATCAGTCATTTTAGACTACAACATAATTGTGTTAAAATATTTTCAAATTATTTTATTATTATTTTCATATTATTTCTTTATTATTTATAAACTATTTAATTATTATTTATAAAAATAATATTAAGTATAAATTTTAAATAGACAAATTCCGTATAAGTCATTTATAATAAAAATTGTTTCTATTAATAAAAAATAATTTTTTTACAAAAAATTTATATATTTAAAATTTATATAAAACATTTCTCCAATTCACAAATATGGTGAGATGGTTTCGAGCGTTAGCTTGTTTTTCTCCGGACTCGTCCTGTACAGAACCTCGTACAGTCTTATGATGCGGCAACTGCAACTTGGACACCACCGTTGCTCGTGTCTCACATGATCACTAATTTCCCTGTTCAGAGTTGACTTCCTGCACATCATACAGAAATTACATATCACGGACCCCACCGCGCGAAGCCCAACAAGTTTAAGCCTATGCACACGTCGTAGCAGTTTCATCCTATCTATCTAGTGCTCCACTTCCCAAACAGTACAATCTCAACCGTTCAATTACATCAACAGTTAAACTTGATTGACACCTACGGCCCCACCCTCAGTCACGTCAGTACTACGCCAGTTCCGCGTAAGAAAACATGATTAAGGGTAATTAAAAGAAATTATAACTAATTTATTTTAAAAAAATTAATCCATCGTTTCAATTCTTATGTTTTTTTATCAGGTAGTATTAAATAATAAGTTGATAAATAAAATATAATAAATAATTTTTAATTATTTCATAATACGTTAGGAAATTAAAAATAATAATAAAAAATAAGATGATAAATAATATTAGAAAAATGCTATACATACAGTTGAAACCTCCCGCTGGCAACTACCGTTGCATGAAAAAAAAAAATTTTTTAATTATTTTTTGTGCTTAATGATTAAAAAACTGTTTTTGAATGATGTTGTGAATTTTTCTTTTTTTAAAATATTTAACAGTATTAAAAAAATACATTTAAAAAATTGTGACAAAAAAGAAAAAAAATTTCACACTAACCGTAGCTCCCGCTTGGGAGCGGTAACCGTAGCATTGTCCATAATATTAACCTACAACTGATACCAAAAGCCACCACGTGGCCAAAAATACCCACCACCTCAAAAATAACGGAATGATTGGATAATCGACGGGCACTCATGTATGTACTCCAAACGCCATCGACAATGTTGTCTCGCGTGGGAAATCCGAGAAAGTGGAAAGTGTCCCGTGACAGCCAGACAGAGAGCGGCGCGTGAGGCCTCGAAAGTGTGTCTCAGCTAACAACAAAGTAGGGGGGTGGGACCAAATGCAAATCAGGCCCCGTTTCGATTGGAGGACCCCTTCCTTTCAGCCCGGCCACATACGGCGACCCACACGCACGCCTTTGCATTGGATCCCGTCCGGGTCTCATATTCACTTTTTGGGTGAAAGCTCAAAGCTTACACTTTTGTTGGGTGAAATTCTACACTTTTTTGTCAATTTATTTATTTTTATATCCTAACCTATGAAATTTTGGAATCGGCGTATTAAATCAAATAAATTAAAAATATTACTAATTATTTTGGGTTCTCATTACCAATTTTGTTACTTAAGATGAACATAAGATAAACAATGATAAATGATATGTAAAATGGAAATTCTTAATTTTTATATTATATTATAGTGATTGGTCTTGAATCATTTTAATGATTTTGATTTTTCTGAATAAATTGTTGGTATTTTTCAATTTGGTAGAATAAACTCCACATTATTGGCATATATACATGATGAATTTGCACCGAATTAACTTCCAATGGTAGCTCTAAAATATGTGAATGTTATTGCTTAGGGAAAAAAAAAATGTGAACGTGTGCTCTACTAGGTTGCTTTTCGTGGGTCCATGTTTGCTTCTTTTCTTGTCTTTGAGTGATTTGTCATCTTTGATTTGGCGCATCATGGTTGAGGGATATGCCATACGTTGATAGTACTCCTATAGCTACGTTGTCAGTTTCATAGTGTTGGAATTGAACTGACTGTCCAGCCCATCGTTAAAAATATGCAAAGAGAGATATGACAAGTTAATTTAAACTCTGGAAAAGAAAGATTTAAATTGTTAAAAGGAATAACGTTCATAGAGTAGTTGGACTCAATTATTCTAAAAAAATAATTATATAAGTTGAAGATTTCCACAAATTTGACAGTCGATCCAGAGAACCTCTATATGCCCAAACTTCACTACATACAGCGATTCTAAAATTTCTTTTTAAATTTTTTTTTTTATTGTATTATGAGATATATGATATTGAGAGATTATAAAATCACTCATTATAATAGATTTCATTTCTAAACAACCGTGGATGTATGCATTATGTCATACCATGTAAATTTATTTGTCTCTTTTTATTTATTTTTATTTGTTTATTTGTTATTTATTTTATAGATAAATACAAAAGATACCGTATCGAAACCCAAATCATCATCGTAAGTCGAGGATACTTCTTTTCTCTCTTCTAGTCTGTTGTGCAATTTTTGACATTAACAAAGAATGACTAACTGGGCTACCACTTTCTTTGTGCTCAATATTTCTTATTTTCTCCATATTCCAAACAAATAAATTTATGGGGAGTGCTATGGTACTGATACATCGGATCAATAATGTCTTTGTTTCAATTTTTAAATATTAAAAAAGGGGGACTACTGTGTCTACCGAGAAATCCCCCTTTTTAAACTCCTTAAACATTTTTTAAAAAGAAATTTACAAAGTCATTAAAAAATATGTACTTAACCATTAAGTTTTAAAAAAAATAACCTAGCTTGGTACACACTGTCAATGGATATTTTCAGTAGGATTAGCATTTTCCTTAATAAAAAAAAATACCATCGGTAAGATGGGTTGATACTCTAAACATTTTCTTAAATATATATGCAATGATAGCAATATCCACAACAAAGTAGGCGGACGATATTACATGTATGGAGCATTTTTTTCTAATCATGTCTAGTCGGGTCTTCGATAATTATTATGGGGCATTGTTTTTTTTTTTTGAAAATAAACTTTCATCATTTACTGATCAGAGAAACTTACATATATGATCGGATATATTCTGAGATGTACTCATATAAAATATGATATCATAAACTAAAATAATGCATTTGGAGCTCCACTAGTTCACTATTTTCTTTTGTGATTGGTTTGGTCTTCACTATTGCTAATACTTTTTATAGACAAACATTTAAGTGACAACATTCTTTGTTTAAACAGAGGTTCAACCTCACCCTTTATAAAAAGAGATGACTTAACCTCTACAGACAAAAATTCGAGAGAATAACTCTTTTTTTTTTTTAATAAACAATGAGGAAACCAAAAAGGAAAGTAGTAAGATAAATGCGAAAAAAGACAGATTACAATTTCGACCAACTTTGGTAGACTTCAAAATCTTTTATGGCTAGTATAGGCAACACACTGGTTCCTATTCAGTCACAAAAGTCAGATATGAAAGGTCTAGTGATGATGAGTCCAGTGATCTGGCGCATGTGTCAAGAGGAGTTACCAAAGGGGTGGCTCGTGAAGACCACACACAAATGTGGGTGGTGTGTGAGAACCATACGTGGTGATTTTTACAAAACCACCACTTTCAACCTGTGAATTAGCTTATGTAAAATGATACAGAACTAGTAGAGTTGAGTTCACTGGTCATGTGAGCTAAGATTCGAACGCATTACTTCCATAATTTACCAAGATTCGATGGTATTCTATTAATGAAATATTATGCTTCTCAAGATGATAAGTACACCATCAAACCTCTTATGAGGAACCTTAGGCTTTTCGAGTTAGCAGTTATCGGGGAAAGAAACAGGTGTTCCGTTTAAGAGATTCATACACTCTGCTCCCTAGTAGTCTGGCTACATTGCCTAAGACTTTATGTCAGCAATTAGGCTCTAAAGGCTCCATCTCGCATGACAAAGTGCGAGTGTTGAATCTGAAGAATCTTAGTGCACGATTTTGGATTATATGAAACAGGATATTCTTGATATGGGTTACTAGCAGGACTGTCGATACTTGTTATATGTTCTTATATTTAAACTGGTCTAGTCCTAGTTTAAATAAAAAAAATATTTAAACTAGGACTAGGCCAGACTACCAGATCATGAGGGGCAACTGGTTGTCTTTATTGTTTGGCCCATTTAAAACCACCAGTGCAGAGAGAGCCAAGGTAGTTGGAGCACTAACTCTCATTTCCAAAGTTCTTGAAACTTGCAATACTTGAGGTTACAATGGCATTAGAGTGTGTTTGTTAGCTGTAAACTATTCCTCATTTTGTTATCACATCTGCGAGTATGATGCATATTCACTTTCCAGATTAGAAAAATATTTTGTTTGTCACTAGGCTGTTTGAAAGAGATCCAATTTTGAATAAGCCACTGCTGCCATGTGCTCAATTCTTGAACATGATAATATCCGGGTTGCCTAATTATAAAAATGATAAAATATCAGGGTTGCATGTACCTGCATTGTTTTCTCCCGGCACTAACATGGACATAAACAGAAAAACAAATTAAGTAGGTGAGGCATAGCAAATAAAGTAGTCTAGTGCTGTGATTGGCATGGATGCTTCATTGCCTATGTTGTATATCGTTCCTTTATTTTAGAAAAAATTATTGATTTAGCTCTGGAAGTTTCCAATGTCTTCTACTGTGAACTTCTTGTATGCATATGTTTTACCGGACCATGGATCAGATTATTCTATCATGTGGTCATGGTGTTAGAGCAATGTAAAATGCTTGTTTATGCCGGTTTGCCTTTTCATTTTAACACAAAGTCTGTTGTGCCTATATGTGATGGGATCAGGCACCTGAATCAAAACCTCCTGCTGAAAAGGCCCAAAAGAAACCCACAGTGAAAGCTACTGAAAAGAAAGGGAAAACAGTTGTAGCAGTAAAGGAAGAGCCACTAGATCCTGTAGCTGAGAAACTTCACCAACAAAGGTAAAGGTTAAAGGTTCAAATACTTCTTTCTACCATAATGGATTTTTCTTTTTGGGGGATAGTAAATTAATTGTATGTAAAATATTGCTTATCTGATGATTGGCAATGTGATCCGCAAAAACAATATAAAGTTATGGAGCAGGGCGATGCATATTATTTTTTGCTACACCATGTGCCTTAAGCAGTGTTGTCCTTTAATTTGAAATTGCTTTTTTGTGACCGTATTGATTGTGAATCTGTCAGATATATATCACATTGTTTTGGATTAGGATTTTCTTTAATACTTCTATCTGGTTCTTAAGAGCTCTGGCTTAACCCAGATTGTAACTGTTGATGCAATTTCGTTTTTGTCTGTATTCTGCCTGTCTTATAAACCAAAAAGGTTCAAATTCATCTCCTATGCATGACAAAACCAATAACATTCAGAATGCAATTTATCTGAAATTGTATCAACTGAGTTTTAATAGTTTCAGGCGAAGTTTTCAACCGAACTGACCCTTATTTGAGCTGTGATCACCCTAGCTGGATTGAAGCTTTTCTAGATCTTCATGTGTGCAAATAACATCAAAGGTGTTGATGTTTGACATGTCCACATGTTAGACTTGGACATGGCTAAGCTATCTATGGGATAAACTATGAGAAGGTGACCATTTTTACAATTATTGTTGGGTACTTGGAATTCACTTTAAAAGACTCTATATGATCAAGTTACTTGTTCCTGCTTTGCTGCTATGGACCTATAACTAAAATGTAAAACCCATTACAGCTACCTTCCATCTGTGTCTGAAGAGTTTCTTAGATAACTCTTAACAAAATGAAACCACAAAAACCTAATGCAGTTTTTGGCATTCTGAACGTGTTGGGCAACCTTGTTTGTCTCCCCCTAATCCTGATCAGGGTGCATAGTTGAAGTTGGATTTTGCTGATATATCTAAATGGTTGACTCGATCTGTTTTTGCCTTGTGTTTATAGCAAGCACAATGTTCTGTTTCAAGTTGCAGACTTGCGTGATTGTTTATTTTCCTATTGAAGTTTTCCTTTGTCTTCGTAGTCCTGTGCTTTCTTGTGTAAACCTTGTGTACTTGAGTTGCACTTTTAATAAAATCGACTTATTTATCAAAAAATTGAAGTTATTTCTTATTTGGAGCAAAATAAGTAAAAAAAAAAAAAAACCCAAATACAGCTTTTCAGCATGCTCTGATCCCATCTTGCTAAGAGCTTATGTACCGATCTCAATAGACAATTTAATATGGAGGCTTCGAAAAACTTAATAGTATGCAATATTTGGCATTTCTCCCGTACAGGCTGGTGGAAGAAGCAGATTATAGCTCCACTAAGGAACTGTTTGGTAAGAGAGGTGATGAGAAGAACCTTGATAATTTTATTCCCAAATCAGAAAGTGATTTCTTGGAATATGCAGAGCTTATTTCACATAAGCTGCGTGCACATGAGGTGTGTTAAATTCATCTCCTCTGTTTCGACCAAAGGTCAAGGGAATTTCAAACTTTGCTAATATATATTTATATATATATAAATGCTTCCTTGATGCAGAAAAGTTATCATTATATTGGTTTACTCAAAGCTGTAATGAGACTATCGATGACTGCTTATGAAAGCAGCAGATGCAAAAGAAGTTTCATCTTCTATCACGGCAATTACAAATGAAAAGCTAAAAGCTGAGAAGGAAGTGAATGCTGGTAAAAAAAAGACAGGTATTTTTGTGTACTCAAACCTGGGCTGGATGCTTGGGAGCACTTTTATGCACTTATTGGATTGGTCTCGCCATTGTTACTGTTTTTTGTTTTGAGCCTTTTATTTTGGCAACACCATTGCTTCAGTTAATGTCCTTGATTGTTCTTTCATGAGGAATTTATTTATGAACAATTTATCAATCGGTGCTCAAACTGATTTTGCTTGCTTGCAGGTTCCAAAAAAAGGCAGATCCATGTTGAAAAGCCAGACGATGATTTAGTTGTTACTGCCTATGATGCTCTGGATGATGATGATTTCATGTGAGTGTTTCAGTTTGTTCCATCTAAAGAAAAGGGATTCTCAGTATTTGGAAAACTGAGATAGAGATAAGATCCTTCGGCATTTCCCTCCACAGATTGATACGAGTGCCATTGGTTTATTTTGTTTAGTAATAGAGTTTGTCCGATTGCCATTTACATGTCATGGTAAATTTTGTTAGTTTTGGATGCTAGATCATCCACATTTGTCTACATATACCAAGTGCTGTGTTTTGCATGAGTCCTTCAAAGATATATGATGACTATGAAAAGAATGAAAAGACTGCTATTTATTGAGATTTGAGAGTGTTTGTTCAAGTCCCAGATCGTGTTGTCGAACTTTGTGGTTGGATGAATATAATGTTATGGTTTAAACGGCACTTTGAATCATTTTCATAACGGTGCATAGAAAAGTTGTAAGCATGAAATGAGATGCATTTCGAACTTCGAAGTTCTTTACAGTAGCCTGAAATAACTGATTGAAATATATATGATAGATAGATATGGCCAGATAAGAAATATATAATATAGCACTTAATTATAAGACTGAGCTTGCACGCTCTCTGTGCCCGGACTTGAGCAAAAGCTCTTGCGGCCATGGCGGAGGAGGTGACCAACAATTTCTAATACAAGCCGAACAAACAACTTTTTTTTTTAAGTAAAGAGTACTTCATTGGCTCTTGCCTTCTTGTAGCAAAATGGTAACGTGGTACCTTAAGGAGAGGCCTTAGGTTTTGATCATCCAAGGGAAGATTTTTTTTAGTAAACTCTTGTGCCTCTACTTTTTCTGATATGGCTGTTTTATTGTGAGAGGCATGTCTCGTCTTTACTAAGTTATTTTCAATATATACACAAATAGGGGTGAAAACAGATGGGTTCGGTACGGTTTCGGTGGCAAATTGATGCTACACCGACGTTGGAGAATGGTGTTTAGAATTGGCCGAAACCGGTCGACTGGGGGAGAGAAAACTGATAGTCTCAGTCTCGATGTGTGTCGGTGCGGTCTTCAGTTTGCTGTCGGCGTCTCTGTGACGAGGGAGGGAAGCCGCGTCATCATCTGCCATGAGTCTGGGAAGAGAGTTACAAAGGAGAAAACCTAGGACTGAGGAAGAAGGAGACAAGAAGAAGAAGAAGGGGTGGCGGTTTTAATGCATTCAGTCTGTTTCTATAATGTTTCTATAAAAGTTGTCACTTTTTAATGAAACAGTTTATATGTATAAAAAATAATATATAAGAACTGGTCGACTAATTCAGTTAGTTTTTTGCATAGGAGAATTGAAACCGAATCGGCCGACATCAGTTCTTATATATTTAACTCGCCCGTGGACCGGTTCTTTGTCTTTCCATCTATGGAGGTCGGTTTCTAAGTTTGGTGTACAACCCTATACACAAATAGTGCGGAATTCATTACAATTATTAAAAGATGAGTAATGTCTATGTATAGTTACTTTTGCGTACTTTTTGTACACTTTACTGATATAATTAGTAGCATTAATTATTTTTTAATACTTAGTCAATCATATCACTAGATTGTATAAAAAAATATATAAAAGTGACTCTACATAAAATTTTGTTAGAAAATATAAACCATTATTTATGTTTTCTGATATAGAAGGTTTTCACATAAATAATTTATGTAAAATTTTATTCAGCAGGCTTACACTACTCTCCTGTTTTTATTTTTTATTATTTTTCTCAACATGTGTGCGGTTAACTTTGTATATTGAGTTAAATTTTACAGGATATTTGCCGTGAAAGTGATGGTCTAGATTCAAAGTTTCCTTTCATATGGATTCTAACTTCTCTCTCTTTATCAGGAAGAAACGGACAGTACTGCAAAACTATTTGTTGTACCAATGACGGCCTATTAAACTGACACCCATAATTACTGATTCTAGAGGTTATGGTACATCTGCATATTCCTTTCATAATTTTCCTGAGCAGTCCGTTGATAAAGTAATGCTAAAGTGCATACAAATTTAAAAAGTGAATCATAAAATGAGTAGCTGATGGACCAAAATGCTTGTGGGCATTGCATGCATGACAATTTTCTCTGCAAACCGGTCCCTTTTTTCTTTCACAATATGATGCAACAAGTGAAGAATATGTGAGAGGAAAGACAGATATATACATGTGAAGTGAGTTATATAATATTTAAAAGTTAAGATGGGGGACTAATGGTGGGAACTTGAATTTTTTGGATCAGAGGCCCGGAGAGAATTAGGATTCTTATTTGTACAAATAAAAATTTTCATTGTTATGTCATTTTGTACGTACTTTTTTATACACTCTAGTGAATATGATTGATTGTATATTAAAAAAAATTGATACAATTAATTACATCAGTAAAGTGTGTATAAAGTACGTAAAAATGACTGTATGTAGCATTATTCTTCGTACAAATAGATTGAGTATTCCGTATGTTAGACGTTAGTTTGATTGGGTTTTTTTCTTGGAGTTTTTTTGACGTAATTATGATTGTTCTTCTACCCAAGTGAGGGCTTTTATTAATAAAAAAAAAAGGAGTTTCCAAAAATAAAAAAGGTTATATAATATTTAAGTATTTTCCAAATAATATTATATGCTCAATAAATATGCTTATCTCTCTCACTCTAAATTCTAAAATTCGGTTAAAACTTTTAAAAAATCTGAATGTAGAGAGTAGAAGATCATATTGATTCTACTTTTCTTCATTGATTAGTTATTTATGATAGGGCGATGATTATCATAAGTGGTGTCTGATGTTAGTGCTTGCCGTTCATATAACGGAAAAAAGCAACCTTTTTCTGCTCTTGGAGAAGAGAAATTTTTCACTTTTATAGCTCGGTTCGCCATAATGGATATTCATTCATTTAAATTCTATCTTTTGCCACATATGCTGATCATGTGCTCTGAAATCATTGCTGCAGCAGTTTAGTACTAAAGCTTTCTTCACAGTTCACGCCCCTCTGATCCTGGCCTCCCCAATTTGTCAAACATGTTTTGTTACTCACGTTGCACCTTTTATTTTCTCTTTCTCTTTAACTTATTCAATATTAATGAAAATCAAAGGGGGAAGAAAGTCCAAAAGTGACAAAAGAAAAGTGGAATTTTCCATGCTTCCAAACTTTACCAAATTAGCTAGATTGCACTTTTTTGGTTGACCAAGTGGGATGAGGATCTCTAAAATTGCTCAGCATTTCGACCATTAAGAATTCTATAGCTAAGTCTGATCCAAGAGAGAAGAAAAGAGAGATTCATGCAAAGAAAGGAAACTGAAGTCATTATCGTATCTTAACTTCACTTCATAAACAAAGCAAATACATGAAAGGTGTAAGGGATGCATGCCCAGCAGCATTACAGACTACTGCATTCCTCCAAAACTTAACACAAATGGAAGAAACTCTCCCTTCCAAACACTACCTTACCAAACCCCAGCTAGCTACCTCGTATGCATCTCTTACATCCCATGTTTCGAACATTAAGGGAAAAAGAAGGGGAAAAAAAAAAGAGCAGGCAAAGACTTGAAAAGTACAATAACACATGGTTAAACAAGAAAAGGAGAAAAAGACAATAATTAGACCTAAAGTTAAAGGTAAATTCGGACCATTACCCTCAATTCCCCGCAATGCAATAATGAGACGCTCTCCCGATTCTGTCCATTTGATCAATAGGCTAGAAACTCAGGAGAGCGCAATTGCAAAGCCTTGTTTAGGAGTTCTTTTGCTATCAGTTTTCAACCATATTTACAAAAGAACCATTCTCTGCAGTGCTGCCACAGCCCCCGACCCCGACTGCCGCTTCCTTCAACCCCACCACCCAACTCTACAAACCCCTGCCAATGGCCACCACTCATCTTTGATGTCTGCTTTGTTAGAAAAAGAAATAATGATAGTCCTAAAGCTAAGATCATGAGCTGATCTCAGAGTATATAAGGAAGTGCAGCAGCTACTATAGCTAACAGGCAAAGAAAGAGAGAGTGGGAAAGAGTGTTTTGAGTATAGGGCTGAGGGGACATTATGGGTAGTATATAAAGGCGAAATTGTAGCTTTTGGTTCAACGTGAGTGGGATTTTTTTTTTCTCTACTTTTCTAATTTGGTAAATATTTAATGTGCATATGATAAAGTGAGGTTGAAATTCTTGGTCCAAGCTCTCGTTAGGGGCATGTTTGTGGGGAATGTAAACAACTCCACTAACTCGGTTTTCAAGGATCTTGGAGTTTTCATATTATTCTCATTGAGGTAAAAAAAGATAGCACCGAGGGAGAAAAGAGAGGAGGCCGGAGGTGGGGATGGCTACAATGAAAGCAGTCTCATCATAGTTGTGATGAACTCTTGGAACTTCCAATCAAATTTTAATTAATTAATCTCTCAAAAATATAATATATGTAAATGAAGGATGAAAGGGATAGTAGTCGACATCATAAAGATAGGGGATTTCTCTCACTTTTAACATATATAATGACCCCAACAGAGGATAATTTCAAATTGCCATATTGTGTTTGAGCTATTATAAAATGCTTATAATTAGTATACAACTTGATTCATAAAATGTGCCTGCAAGTTGAGAAAGAGAGGGAGAGATAGTCCATCACCATTAGCATGAGCGAGTTCACACGGTAGAGTCGCTCTTGGTGGCTTTGATTTGTCAGTATATGTGAACGTGGATTGCTTAAGCCAAGAAAGGAGATCGAGGGGTGGGTGGTGTGAGAAAATTTTCACCCGGCGCAGGAAATGATGAGAAGTTTTCATGGCCAACCTTTTAGATTTTATTACCCTATTATTGAGGCTCGGAAAAGATGTAATAACTGTAGGATATGGTGGGGGCATTTGCCTAGAAGGGTGTGCATTTTAGACAGCAAAACCAATGTTGGACCAAGTTTCAGCTCATGGCCCTGCCTGCCTATATCTGCAGTATGCATTGATGATTGAGTAATGAACATCTATTATGACCCAAATAAATAGCAATTAAAAAAGAGTTTAAAAAAGGGGGAAAATTCGAGGAGAATACGCCAAAAATGATCTCTTATTGTTGAATATCAAAGAAAAATGATAAAGAGTTGCAATGAGCTAATATATATACCACTAAAAATGTCAGTTGTGAAAATGATTATTTTTTATTAAAATGAGTTTATTTTTCTAGTAAATATTTATTATTATCACATATAATCCGTCAATATTTTTTATATAGTGTACATAATTCTCATGCATATTATAGAAAATACAGAGAAAAATGAACCAATCCAAACGTGCTGCATGATCGATCTGACTGCCTCACATCAGCTTTATTTTTGGTGAAAATATGCAACAATAATTGAAACATATAGAGAATTCGATCTATACCTATTATCTTTTTTGGAAACGATATTATATATGCTTTATCCTTTTGTCCTTTGAGAGTATGGTAGCTAATTTAGAAAGCGACTTCCAATCTATAAGAATTAACAAAACAATATGGGTAAGCAAAATGTCTCTTTTATCAAATCACAAGCGGATGAAATGTCATTTCTTCTAAATCAAAGGTAGGTAAGGTATATACAATTCGCTAGCTTTTTACAAAACACAAAAACAGTACGGCGCTTTCAATGGCACAATTATTATTACTTTAATTGATATATATTTGCTTAATTATGTAGCTAATCATGTGACATTTCTACTAATCGGTTTGATTAATAGACCGGCTATATATATTCAAAAGAAAGTTTTATCGAAACTTAGAAGAAACGCTAGCTATATGCTTAACACATGCAAGTCGGATGTATTGGCAGAAAGAACATATGCTAATAATGAATGTGTTTTGTTTTACGTTGTGATTATACTAGATCATAAGCTATATATCTAATATATATAATCAAAACTATAACAAACACTGTCAAATTTTCTAAAATTGCCATTATAAAGAATGATATTCATTAAAAAAGTATCTTTTAGATTATCAATTGGATGGATACGTTAGTAAGATCGATACTCATATATACATATAAGATACATTTTCCAATAGATATGCAATATTTTAGAATATATAAGTAGTTTCTTCAAATATAAATTTTGTCATCCAATTTATTTTACTTTGAACTTTAGTTTCTCTAATTTGGAAGAGAAAAATGGAAAGATGTTTCATTTTGTCTAAATAATAGCAAGATTTGGTTATGGATTATATATATATATAGTACTCTGTGAAGTAAAGATGATCATAGAGATTCAAATCTCCTTTATCTGAGATCAGCTTTGAAGTTACAATAACTTGTTAACAAAGTTATGCTTGCTGCTTGCTTTGTCAAAATGGGTGGGGTAGACAGCCTTGAATTTGAAGAAATAATTGTGCAAAAGTCATTATCCGGAGAGACACACAGAAACATCCTTTTAGGTTTGATGGAGGCCAGAAGAAGCAGCTATCTAATGGGTATATAATAATATAAGCAAACGGATGTTAATGTATCAGCTAAATCACTTTACCATGGATTTGTCCGTTCGTTAGAGATCAAAAGAATGCAAAGGCACAAAAGCTAGCCTATGCTAAGTCAGCGATTAAATCCACTTTTTCTTTTTGCTGTTCAAGTCACCCTCTATTATTTCTTTTCTTTTGATTTTATTTTCTCTTTTTTCTTTTCACTTATTTGTTTAATTACTTTAGGTTTAGACGGGTTTATACCCTTCTCTTTTGTTTGTTATCAGACAGAAGCCGTTGATAGTTCAAACATGATCTTAGATTAATGTTACAAGCCACACTCTGAATTTAAAGTGCAGAAAATCTCAGATTTTATACATCATACAATCTATCTCACTTTCATCATACTATTAAAAATGTGGCACATTTATCACTATTAAATATAAAAAATCATTCAATAAAGATTATTCAATGATATAAATATATTACATCTTAATAGTGGAATGAAAATAGATGTTAGTATGTGTATAAAATTTTTCTTATTTTACCTCTGAGTAACAACAGTGGTCGAGCTCACCGCCGAAAGTTCTTAGGCCTGTAATTAGCTTGTTATTAGTATGGTAGCATTCATATTTATCTTTGTTGTGCAGCAAGCAAAAAAGAGAGATCTATACAGTTCTACGCAAAACATGAAAAGACCGGAGATTCTACTTAAGATATATATAATAACAACAAGAACATGATGGACATGCATGAACATCGTCTAATATTTGTTGGGCACCGAGCAAAAGAGAGGTGATCTATCCATGAGCTTGACAAAAACATGCACGAAAAGACCTCAAACACTACCTAAAATATTAACGACAGACATCTTTACAGTACTACAATAACGCCAGACACGATCTCAATTATTAGATAATTATCAAGTAATTGTAAAGTAGCGGTTGGTGTATCAATTCTCTAATTGGTTGGTGTATCAGTCATTTTAGACTACAACATAATTGTGTTAAAATATTTTCAAATTATTTTATTATTATTTTCATATTATTTCTTTATTATTTATAAACTATTTAATTATTATTTATAAAAATAATATTAAGTATAAATTTTAAATAGACAAATTCCGTATAAGTCATTTATAATAAAAATTGTTTCTATTAATAAAAAATAATTTTTTTACAAAAAATTTATATATTTAAAATTTATATAAAACATTTCTCCAATTCACAAATATGGTGAGATGGTTTCGAGCGTTAGCTTGTTTTTCTCCGGACTCGTCCTGTACAGAACCTCGTACAGTCTTATGATGCGGCAACTGCAACTTGGACACCACCGTTGCTCGTGTCTCACATGATCACTAATTTCCCTGTTCAGAGTTGACTTCCTGCACATCATACAGAAATTACATATCACGGACCCCACCGCGCGAAGCCCAACAAGTTTAAGCCTATGCACACGTCGTAGCAGTTTCATCCTATCTATCTAGTGCTCCACTTCCCAAACAGTACAATCTCAACCGTTCAATTACATCAACAGTTAAACTTGATTGACACCTACGGCCCCACCCTCAGTCACGTCAGTACTACGCCATTTCCGCGTAAGAAAACATGATTAAGGGTAATTAAAAGAAATTATAACTAATTTATTTTAAAAAAATTAATCCATCATTTCAATTCTTATTTTTTTTATCAAGTAGTATTAAATAATAAGTTGATAAATAAAATATAATAAATACATTTTAATTATTTAATAATACGTTAGAAATTAAAAATAATAATAAAAAATAAGATGAAAATAATATTAAAAAAATCTTCACAACTTCCTACTATTTCATAACACACTTATTATTTTTCTATTAATTTTTTAATATTTTAATTTTTTTCTTTTATCAAATATTTAATTTAAATAATAATAAAGAATAAATTAATTTAAAAAAAATTTAAAAAAATATATAAAAATTTAAAAGTAGTGTATGTAAAAATTATATACATTTCTCATAATATTACCTACAACTGATACCAAAAGCCACCACGTGGCCAAAAATACCCACCACCTCAAAAATAACGGAATGATTGGATAATCGACGGGCACTCATGTATGTACTCCAAACGCCATCGACAATGTTGTCTCGCGTGGGAAATCCGAGAAAGTGGAAAGTGTCCCGTGACAGCCAGACAGAGAGCGGCGCGTGAGGCCTCGAAAGTGTGTCTCAGCTAACAACAAAGTAGGGGGGTGGGACCAAATGCAAATCAGGCCCCGTTTCGATTGGAGGACCCCTTCCTTTCAGCCCGGCCACATACGGCGACCCACACGCACGCCTTTGCATTGGATCCCGTCCGGGTCTCATATTCACTTTTTGGGTGAAAGCTCAAAGCTTACACTTTTGTTGGGTGAAATTCTACACTTTTTTGTCAATTTATTTATTTTTATATCCTAACCTATGAAATTTTGGAATCGGCGTATTAAATCAAATAAATTAAAAATATTACTAATTATTTTGGGTTCTCATTACCAATTTTGTTACTTAAGATGAACATAAGATAAACAATGATAAATGATATGTAAAATGGAAATTCTTAATTTTTATATTATATTATAGTGATTGGTCTTGAATCATTTTAATGATTTTGATTTTTCTGAATAAATTGTTGGTATTTTTCAATTTGGTAGAATAAACTCCACATTATTGGCATATATACATGATGAATTTGCACCGAATTAACTTCCAATGGTAGCTCTAAAATATGTGAATGTTATTGCTTAGGGAAAAAAAAAATGTGAACGTGTGCTCTACTAGGTTGCTTTTCGTGGGTCCATGTTTGCTTCTTTTCTTGTCTTTGAGTGATTTGTCATCTTTGATTTGGCGCATCATGGTTGAGGGATATGCCATACGTTGATAGTACTCCTATAGCTACGTTGTCAGTTTCATAGTGTTGGAATTGAACTGACTGTCCAGCCCATCGTTAAAAATATGCAAAGAGAGATATGACAAGTTAATTTAAACTCTGGAAAAGAAAGATTAAAATTGTTAAAAGGAATAGCGTTCATAGAGTAGTTGGACTCAATTATTCTAAAGAAATAATTATATAAGTTGAAGATTTCCACAAATTTGACAGGCGATCCAGAGAACCTCTATATGCCCAAACTTCACAACATATAGCGATTCTAAAATTTCTTCTTTAAATTTTTTCATTGTATTATGAGATATGTGAGATTAGAAGAGATTATAAAATCACTCATTATAATAGATTTCATCTCTAAACAACCGTGTATGGATGCATTATGTTAAACCATGAAAATTTATTTGTCTCTTTTTATTTATTTTTATTTGTTCATTTGTTATTTATTTTATAGATAAATACGAAAGACACCGTATCAAAACCCAAATCATCATCCTAAGTCGAGGATATTTCTTTTCTCTCTTCTAGTCTGTTGTGCAATTTTTGACATTAACAAAGAATGGCTAACTGGGCTACCACTTTCTTTGTGCTCAATATTTCTTATTTTCTCCCTATTCCAAACAAATAAATTTATGGGGAGTGCTATGGTACTGATACATCGGATCAATAATGTCTTTGTTTCAATTTTTAAATATTAAAAAAGGGGGACTACTATGTCTACTGAGCAATCCCCCTTTTTAAACTCCTTAAACATTTTTTAAAAATAAATTTACAAAGTCATTAAAAAATATATACTTAACCATTAAGTTAAAAAAAAAGTACTTGGTACACACTGTCAATGGATATTTTCAGTAGGATTAGACTTTCCTTAATAATAAAAAAATACCATCGGTAAGATGGATTGATACTCTAAACATTTTCTTAAATATATATGCAATGATAGCAATATCCACAACAAAGTCGGCGGACGATAATACATGTATGAGCATTTTTTTCTAATCATGTCAAGTCGGGTCTTCGATAATTATTATGGGGCATTTTTTTTTTTTTTTAAAATAAACTTTCATCATTTACTGATAAGAGAAACTTATATATATGATCGAATATATTCTAAAATGTACCCATATAAAAAATGACATCATAAACTAAAATAATGTATTTGGAGCTCCACTAGTACACTATTTTCTTTTGTGATTGGTTTGGTTTTCACTATTGCTGATACTTTTTATAAACAAACATTTAAGTGACAACATTCTTTACTTAAACAGAGGTTCAACATCACCCTTCATAAAAAGAGATGACTCAAACTCTACAGACAAACATTCGAGAGAATAATTCCTTTTTTTAATAAATAATGAGGAAACCAAAAAGGAAAGTAGTAAGATAGATACGAAAAAGGACGGATTACAATTTCGACCAACTTTAGTAGACTTTGAAATCTTTTATGGCCAGTAAAGGCAACACACTTGTTCCTATTCAGTCACAAAAGTTAGATATGAAAGGTCTAGTGGTGATGAGTCCGGCGATCTGGCGCATGTGTCAAGAAGAGTTGCCAAAGGGGTGGCTCGTGAAGACCACACACAAATGTGGGTGGTGCGTGAGAACCATACGCGGTGATTTTTACAAAACCACCACTTTCAACCTGTGAATCAGCGTATGTCGAGCAAGTCTTTCGAGAGTTGTCAGAAAGCTGTAGATCTGTCTTTTTTTACCTTAAATAAAGCAAAATAAAACTAAACAAAAAAAATATTGATAGACAATATGAGTGAAAGGAGGAAGGGAGAAAGGAGAGCCTCGAGCGAAAATTAGATTTGGAGCCCTTAATTTTTTACGAGAGAATGGGAAGGGGGAGGGGGTGGGGGCAGGGCATTATTTTAATTATTATGAAATAAAATTTAGAATCTATGCTAACTATGATACAGTATATTTTCTTATATTTATAGGTCAAGATGTTTGCCCTAATCTAATTCGAGTTGTCAAAGTATGATAGCTGGAACTACGCATACTAATATTTAGGTAAAAAGTATCATATTTCTCAAGATTTGCAAGCAACCGTATATATCACGTGGTACCTGCGCCCTTGTGGGCGGTGTTCAAGTTAATTACAAGTTTTACAATGCAATAAAGATATGGAAAAATCTATGTATCATCTATTTCTTCATTATTTTTTTATTATTCTATAATGTGACACGAGATGATAGGTTTATAAGTAAAAAATAATAAATAGTTTCTAATTATTTAATACCACATCATGAGACGATGATAGAATTATGAGAATTGAAATAACATTACTCAACCGAAAGGAAAATAATAAAATGAAAAAGAGAGAAGGGTGCAATCCAGATTATATGCATGCGTGCATGCACGTTGCAAACAAATTCTGTTAATAGACCACAAGTAAGTTGTTAATCTTCTTTACTCATTCAACAACTCAAAGCTGGAATAGCTCAGTTGGCTAGAGCGTGTGGCTGTTAACCACAAGGTCGGAGGTTCGAGCCCTCCTTCTAGCGATTTTCTGTTTTTGCAAATGGTCTTCTTGCATGTAGCATATTCATATTTGTATATATATCTTACAAACGAGTCATACCTATACATGATCTTGTACCTCCATTCATAGTTGAGTAGTATATATATATTGCAGGAAAGGATTCTGATTTCCCAAATAATTATAATTTTCATAATGGGAAATTGCAGGACCCATTAATTAAAAAGAGCCCAATATTAACCAGTTGCATGGCATTGAGTTTTAACTTTATGATATTGATCTTCATGTAACAATGATCAGTGAAAGAAAGAGAGATGGAACGAATCTAGAGATGCGTGGTAAACTAACCTGTGGCAACCATTTTGAAAAATACAGATAGTGGCAATCAAGATAAATAATTAGTAGGATTGGATCGAACAAGATTAAACGAACAGAAGCCCACCATAGATTCCGGCCTTGAAGAAAGTAATTAAGGGTTAAATGAAAGACCAGCGGCCTCTCTCTTCAACTGATCAACACATGTTGGGATATTTATAAATTTTGTTTGACGTGCCAAAACATCACATTATTTTCCGAATGCAAAAGATTACCATGCATATTGTTAGGATTAATGAATATCTAGAGACGCCTATGGAATAGATTAGCAGAAGCAAATAAAAAAATTCGACAATCCCACAAAGATAACACCAAAATTTAAGTGGTTCGGCTTGAACAATTAATAGTTTACGTCTACTGAATTAGGTGTGAACAAAGCGTATGTGATCAATGGATACAGCATGCCGCATTAGTAATTAGTACATTTGACAGGAAACCAGCTTTTATTTAAATTCCCAAACATTATCCCCACGATTGTTAAAAAGAAATTAAACTAATATAGATAAAAAAAGGATAACTAACAAATTAATGGCCAATTAGGCATAAATGGCCTATTCATGACTTCTTAAATAATATTACATATAGTTATAGGATGTGTAAATTCCACACAGTTTCTTATTCAGGACTTGCAGTTTCATATAGATTCTAGATGTGCTTTTATATACATAAATATTTTTTAAAAAAACTGCATAGACTTATACTGTCTAAGATTGCATAAATAATTTTTCCTTCAAGCTGCAAGGCCGGTCTTTACATAATAATTAGTACTGCATTATTACCCCCGAGTGGCTGAGGGAATTAAGGATCACCAACCATGCCGTACGTGTGAGGGAACTGCTCCCGCTGGAGAAGTAGTTTTGACACTATCGTCTTCCTATAAATACAGAAAGAGGAAATCTCAAATATTACCAAAAGCTGAAAATAACGATGCTAAAACAAATAATCTCATTAAATAAATGTAGTTCTAAAGAATTATTTTCACCATCAAGGACTAGGAGTCGGCTAATTAATGCCTCGAATCACTAAAACTTATTTCGACAAATAATTGAAAAATCATGAAAGGGAAAAAACACTAGTACTCGATCTCATATAATTGTAGTTTGTTTGAGAGTGAATGGTCCAATTGTTTGCATAAACAAGCTTTAATTTTTGGGAAATAAAAACTCGATCATGAGGTTGAAATGAATTCGATCAAACCCAAAATGATTATTGAATTTAAAGAAACTCTGGTCGATTATCTTATCAACATGATAAGGAAAAACGAAAGACTTTAAAAATAGTGAAACTTTGATAAACAGCATGCGGAGAAATGCTTTAGTCACAAAAAGTTCACGTGTAAAAGTAAATTATTTAAATTTATGTAATTTAACTTTAATATTTTAATTGTAAATTATTTTTTTATTATATTAATTATGACGTATCTATAAGAAATATGTCAGTTTATAATTTACTTTTGTGAAATTCTCATTAAACTTTTCTTTTTCATTAAAGTAAGATAAGACAAAAAGAAAAAAGAACGACGGCCAATATCTTGAAATGGTAAGTAATTACCTGCAACGACCATCATAAACATACAGATGGTGGCAATAAAGATAGTAGAATGGAACACGGACGTTAAAGGACGGGAACCGCCATTATTGATCTTAAAGGAACGTGAAATACCCTTTCAATTCCCTTGCACAGGTACCTTATTTATACAATGNTCTTAAATAATATTAAATATAGTTATAGGATGTATAAATCCCACACAATTTCTTATTCAGGACTTGCAGTTTTATATAGATTCTAGACGTGCCTATAATGTTTTTCAAAAAAACTGTATAGACTTACACTCTCTAAGATTGTATAAATATATATTTTTTCCATCAAGCTGCAAGGCCGGTCTTTACATAATAATTAGTACTGCATTATTACCCCAGAGTGGCTGAGGGAATTAAGGATGATGCCCTGTGCGAACTGCTGCCGCTGGAGGAGTAGTTTGGACACGATCGTATGGTCTTCCTATAAATACAGAAAGAGGAAATCTCAAATATTACCAAAAGCTGAAAATAACGATGCTAAAACAAATAATCTCATTAAATAAATGTAGTTCTAAAGAATTATATTCACCATCAAGGACTAGGAGTCAGCTAATTAATGCCTCGAATCACTAAAACTTACTTCCGACAAAATAATTGAAAAATCATGAAAGGGAAAAAATGCACTAGTACTCGATCTCATATAATTGTAGTTTGTTTGAGGAGTGAATGGTCCAATTGTTTGCATAAACACAGCTTTAATTTCTTGGGAAATAAAAACTCGATCATGAGGTTGAAATGAATTCGATCAAACCCAAAATTAGATTGAAATTAAAGAAACTCGGGTCGATTGATTTGTTTTAATACGTTTATATATATCATCAACATGATAAGGAAAAACAGAAGGACTAATAAAAATAGTGAAACATTGATAAACAGCATGCATGAGGAGTAATGCTTTAGTCACAAAAAGTTCACTTGTGTAAAAGTAAATTATTTACGAACTATTGTAATTTGACTTTAATATTTTATATTGTAAAATTATTTTTATTATATAATATTAAATCTAAGGTATCATATGAAATCATGTCAGTTTATGGATTTACTTTTGTGAAATCTCTTTATGATTGTAATACTTCTCTTCTTCATTAAAAGTAATATAAAAGACAAAAATTGAGAGAACCAGGGGCCAATATTTCATGAAATAGTAAGGTAATTACCTGCAACGACCATCATAAACATACAGATGGTGGCAATAAAGATTAGTAGAATGGAAGCACGGACGTTAAAGGAACGGGAACACGCCATTATTGATCTTAAAGGAACGTGAAATACCCTTTCAATTCCTCTTGCCACAGGTACCTTATTTATACAATGCCAAAACATGAAAGTCTTCGATCCATTATTTAATTGGTAGTATGCTCAAAATATATAAAAGCATCCACAAAATCCCAAAAAAAAAAAAAAAAAAACCTTCTTTCGTGTAATGCACTTTGAAATTGGACTTGACCTAAATCCTTAATATTTGAAAATTTTACATGACATGGTGAGTACGTATAAAGTGGGAAGCAATTGAGAACTACATTATATGACTTTATATAATATTTACTTTATAATAAAAGTAACACATTATAAAAATTTGCCTTTTCCTTCTTAGTAGCCCCATTTTTAGAGCTTCCGATTATTGTTCATTGCGGGGAAATAGGTAAGGGGATGAGATTCGGCTTGGCATCATAGACCGTTCATGATGGCCGAGTGTAGTGGGCAAAAAAGAGATGAAACAAAGTATTAGCATATATGGTGTCGGCTTGAAAATATATAACACACAAACAGTATGCAGGTATCTCTCTCCCGATCGAGACTCTTCCTGGTATGTCTACGGTGCGGCATGGATTCAATTGTTGACCCGAAAACTTTACAAGCACAAATGCTGATGACTTTATGTATTTGTTTTCCCATTTGATACTCTTCAGATTGCACAGCATGTTGAGGATATTTTTCCATGAAAATCCGGGAAAATAAGTCATGATTTGAGAAAGATCCAAGTTATGATTTCTCACCAGTACCCGTAGCCGTGCATATTGAGTCATTGACCAACGAATCTTTTGTGCGGTCCAATTCTAATTTGTGGGGAATCAAAATAAGTTACCGTTAGTGCGACAATATTCAACGTGTTCTAGTCACCAGACAAGGGAAAAAATGATCTTTGCCAAAAACAACGTTTTACGTCTTGTTTTCTTTGCCATAATTTGGTTGCCAGCCAAGAAATCGTTGAAATTCAATTCAGCAAACGTTCTTCATCGTTGCTCGCACTTTAGTTGACATTGGACTCCAAAGATTGAGTGCATGTTCTATTTTCTTCTATGCAAGCAAAACATTTGGAAATTTTACATGACATGGTGAGAACGTGTAAAGTGGGAAGAAATTGAGGACTCGGTGACATGACTTCATGTCATATATTAGATCTATTTTATAATAAAAGTAATTTTACAATCTGACATACTTTAATAAGACACGTCAATTTGTAATTAGTTTTATTTTTGTAAAATTTATTTATGACTAAAGCATTTATCTTATGTATATATAGTTTCACTCAACATATGTTAGAAATTATCTTTATTCTATCTTATACACAGAGTTTAAAAATAAAGATTTGACAAGGATTTAACAAGAAATATTCACGAACAGGAACCAAATAGATTCAGACTAATCAACAGATTCAGCCTAACAACAGATTCAGATTATTTATAGATTCAGACTAAAAACAGATTCAACCTAACAATAGATTCAGATTATCTACAGATTATAATAGAACAAGATTAATAAGAAACTATACCGTAGCAAGATCAATAATCAAAGAAATAATAGAAATAAGCAAGAAAAGAACAACACAACCGATTTACGTGGTTCGACCCTAATGGTCTAGGAATGGCCTCAGATCTTTATTGATAATCAGTGTCCTTCACAGAGAAGCCTCAGAAACACTCAAAAGATTTACAAATCTCTCGTCTCACTCTAAAAATCGCACAGATTTTCCCTCACAGTGAAACCCTAGTTTCTCCCTCTCTGCTCTCTCTCTTGAAGTCTCTCTCTCTCAATCGGCTGAAGGTATACAAATGAATGAATTAGGTCTTCTGGAAACCCATAACGATACATATATATGGTAGAACAGATGGCTCCATATGTACAGATCCTGCGGCTGAAGCTTAACCTCATTTGATGCTGCTTACGAGTCACGTGTTGGTCACGTGATCACCAACTCAGACTGTTAAACTTCATAGCTCCAGAACCTTCTACGTATTTATTCCATTCAACGTCATAAAGAGAAGGGTCAGATAACATATAACAATGAGAAATAAATTAATTTCCATAACACGTTACAAATCTCCACCTTGGCAAAAGATTTATTTGCCAAATTATCAATTATCATCATTGGCTTATTCCTGCACTTATCCCCCTAATGGGGACTGACTCTAGACTCCATATTAATTATGTTCAAACAGTGTTTGAACTTAAACCTTGGGAGTAACTTGGTCATCATATCAGAGGGATTATCCTCAGTTGAGGCCTTCTCCACACCTACAACCTTAGACTCTATAACATCCCTGACAAAATGAAGCCTTATATCAATATGCTTAGACCTTTCATGGTAAACTTGATTTTTAGCTAAGTGAAGTGCACTCTGATTATCACAGTGCACAAAAATATTACCATTAAAAATACTTAACTCATTTGCAATGCCCTTTAACCAAATGGCCTCTTTTATTGCTTCAGTCAATGCTATATACTCAACCTCTGTTGTGGATAAGGCCACAACAGATTGTAAGTGTGACTTCCAGCTAACAGCCCCTCCAAAAGCAGTAAACACGTACCCAGTTAAAGATTTTCTGGTGTCTACATTTTCTGCAAAATCAGAGTCTACACAACCAACTAACTCACATCCTTTCTCAACACCCTTTCCATAACTGAGTCCTAGATTAGTAGTGCCAACTAGGTACCTTAGTACCCATTTGATAGCCTGCCAATGGGGTTTCCCTAGATTCCCCATAAACCTACTAATTATACTTACTACATAAGTTAGATCAGGTCTAGAACAGACCATTGCATACATTATGCTCCTCACCATGCTAGCATAGAGGATTTGTTTCATAAAATCAATATCAAAATCTCTTTTAGCAGCCTGATCTACAAAAAGTTTGAAATGTTGACCTAGAGATGTGTTAACAGATTTCAAAAGATTTATACCAAATCTCTTTAGAACTTTAGAAATGTAGGTTTTCTGGGACAGGTACAAAACCTTTGCATTTTTGTCCCTTACTATTTCCATTCGTAATATTTTCTTAGCAGGACCCAGTTCTTTCATTTCAAACTCAAACTTCAACATGCATTTAATTTCGTCAATTAGATTAGTGTCTTTACAAGCTATCAGCATATCATCTACATAAAGTAAAAGATATATCATTATTCATTTTTCTTCTTGTAATATACACAGCAGTCATAGCAACTCCTATTAAAATTATTACTAACCATGTGTGTGTCAAATCTCTTATACCATTGTCTAGGAGATTGTTTAAGACCATATAATGATTTTTTAAGAAGGCACACAAGATTATTGTTTATTTTATCAGTAAAGCCTTTAAGAGGTTGCATATAAAGTTCTTCTTCAATTTCACCATGTAGAAAAGTTGTTTTAACATCTAATTGTTCTAAATGCAAGTTTTCAAAAGCTGTATATGTGACGCCCCCAAATTCCGCTTGGGATTGAACGGACATTTGAAGCGTCGAGACATGCAACACAAGGTTACCTGCCCCCGTTCATGACATATAAGATGCAATGTTCCTAACATGCATCTAGCATTATACAATATTCGCAGCGGATAATTTTTTTCTTTAGCAATACTATGCACCAAACTAAAAATATCCCAAATACTTGAAACATATTTCATACATAAAAGAAATGTAGGTTTTCTGGGACAGGTACTAAAACCTTTGCATTTTGTCCCTTACTATTTCCATTCGTAATATTTTCTTAGCAGGAGCCCAGTTCTTTCATTTCAAACTCAAATTTCAACATGCATTTAACTTCGTCAATTAGATTCAGTGTCTTTACAAGCTATCAGCATATCATCTACATAAAGTAAAAGATATATCATTATTCCTTTTTCTTCCTTGTAATATACACAGCTGTCATAGCAACTCCTATTAAAATTATTACTAATCATGTGTGTGTCAAATCTCTTATACCATTGTCTAGGAGATTGTTTAAGACCATATAATGATTTTTTAAGAAGGCACACAAGATTATTGTTTATTTTATCAGTAAAGCCTTCAAGAGGTTGCATATAAAGTTCTTCTTCAATTTCACCATGTAGAAAAGTTGTTTTAACATCTAATTGTTCTAAATGCAAGTTTTCAAAAGCTGTATATGTGACGCCCCCAAATTCCGCTTGGGATTGAACGGACATTTGAAGCGTCGAGACATGCAACACAAGGTTACCTGCCCCCGTTCATGACATATAAGATGCAATGTTCCTAACATGCATCTAGCATTATGCAATATTCGCAGCGGATAATTTTTTTCTTTAGCAATACTATGCACCAAACTAAAAATATCCCAAATACTTGAAACATATTTCATACATAAAGCATACTAAAAAGCCGTGATCACCACACTAGTCCAAAATGGTTGTGATCAAAAGAATACTTGAGATACAACTCCAAAAGTACAAGTATTAACCTAAGTTAAATACTATACCATCATCAACATCGCACCGTGGCCTAGTCGACCGTATTCAGTTGGTCAGATTCCAATTCTCCTTTGGGTCCTGTAACAAGATCTACCATTCGGGGGGAATGGTAGTTGGGACTACCACAGTGAGATTTGATTACAAATCTCAGTAAGTTAACATAAAACTTATACACAGGTTAAAAATGCATGCATGGCAGTAAAAGCATAAATGCATAATTATAGTCATACATAAACATAGTATAACTTGACATATAGCATGACTTACCAGAACTTAAGCGTGAACTGAACTTGACTTAACATGGCATGAACTTAAGCTTAAAACATAACATGAACAATCAACATAACATGAACGTGAAACATAACATGGACATGAACATAACATAACATGAACGTGAGCTTGAACGTATCATAAACGTGAACATAACATGATGTGAACATGAACTTGGAACATAACATGAACATGAACATAACATGTACGTGAGCATAACATAACATGAACTTGATCTGAAACTTGACTTATCATATATTTGATCTGAAACTGGACTTAACATAAACTTGGAATCTTATTCAATTGTCTTGATTAATAACGTGCGTTAATACGTACTCCACAGTTGTTGTGGCCCCACGTATTCAAGTAACATAAAACATAATACGTACTCCACAGTTGTTGTGGCCCCACGTATTCTACATGTCACAATTGCTGTGTCTCATGTAGTGTATGCTCCACAGTTGTTGTGGCCCCATACTTCATGTAACATAAAATATAATACGTACTCCACAGTTGTTGTGGCCCCACGCATTATAAGTAACATAAAACATAATACGTACTCCACAGTTGTTGTGGCCCCACGTATTCTACATGTCACAATTGCTGTGTCTCATGTAGTGTATGCTCCACAGTTGTTGTGGCCCCATACTTCTGTAACATAAAATATAATACGTACTCCACAGTTGTTGTGGCCCCACGCATTATAAGTAACATAAATATAATACGTACTCCACAGTTGTTGTGGCCCCACGCATTATAAGTAACATAAAATATAATACGTACTCCACAGTTGTTGTGGCCCCACGTATTCTACATGTCACAATTGCTGTGTCTCATGTAGTGTATGCTCCACAGTTGTTGTGGCCCCATACTTATGTAACATAAAATATAATACGTACTCCACAGTTGTTGTGGCCCCACGCATTATAAGTAACATAAATATAATACGTACTCCACAGTTGTTGTGGCCCCACGCATTATAAGTAACATAACATAAATAATACGTACTCCACAGTTGTTGTGGCCCCACGCATTATAAGTAACATAAATATAATACGTACTCCACAGTTGTTGTGGCCCCACGCATTATAAGTAACATAACATAAATATAATACGTACTCCACAGTTGTTGTGGCCCCACGCATTATAAATAACATAACATAAATATAATACGTACTCCACAGTTGTTGTGGCCCCACGCATTATAAGTAACATAAATATAATACGTACTCCACAGTTGTTGTGGCCCCACGCATTATAAGTAACATAACATAAATATAATACGTACTCCACAGTTGTTGTGGCCCCACGCATTATAAGTAACATAACATAAGATATAATACGTACTCCACAGTTGTTGTGGCCCCACGCATTATAAATAACATAACATAAATATAATACGTACTCCACAGTTGTTGTGGCCCCACGCATTATAAGTAACATAAATATAATACGTACTCCACAGTTGTTGTGGCCCCACGCATTATAAGTAACATAAATAAGATATAATACGTACTCCACAGTTGTTGTGGCCCCACGCATTATAAGTAACAACATAAATATAATACGTACTCCACAGTTGTTGTGGCCCCACGCATTATAACATAACATAAAATATAATACGTACTCCACAGTTGTTGTGGCCCCACGTATTATACTATACATAACATGTCTTATCGTTCTTAATGCATGAGATATTATTAATATCATATACTTTTCTAACATGGCGTATACTTGTAAATGAGCATAATATGATTTAATCATAAACATTTAATGGCATACATGTATCTATATGGCATACTTAACATGGCATACTTATAACATACATCATTGTATGACAGAAAAGATTATGTAACAGATAATTATTCATGAGAGATTAAATCATACAGTAGCAGATAAACATGTAATGACATAGCATGACATGGCATATACGAGAACATACATACATAAATTGTAGTTCTCTTACCCATCACACATACACAATAAACTGATAGTAAGTTAGAGGCTAACTTACCTCGATCGTCGCGTTCTATGAGAATAGAGTGCGAAACACGAGGAACTGCACAACAGCTGGAAGAGGAACACTCAAGTCCTTAAGATTTTCACTTCTGAACTCAATTGTCATATTATGAGCACTTGCAACACCACGGCAACTTGAGGTTTCACTATACCCAGAAGAGATAATTTGACTTCATAAAGCCTTTGCACTAAAACAAGTTCATTAAAATTATCAATAATAACCAAACAAACAATTCCTTTCTCAATCCATATACTCTTAGCCATAGTCAACCCAAGATGACACCAGTCACCCCAGGACTATAATCCATAACACCACTGCTTCGGGACACTGTTATACAGTTTCCCAACACTACACCATACGCTCCATACTTCTCTGCTACGCCATCCAACCCTTCGTGACACGCCATCCGGTGTATCACGACTTAATACAGAGTACACTCACGTGAACTCTCTTCCATCCACACTACAATACCCATCACTGCGATACACGTCTCACGGTGCATCGCTACGCGACACGGAGTACGCGCTACGCGTACTTCCTTCGCTACAACACTCATCAACACGATGCACATCACACGGTGCGTCACCATACAACACGGAGTACACTTCACATGCACTCCCTTCATTCTACACAATCAAACTCAACACTTCATAACCACACTTCGCTTCACAACTACGCAACGAATTCCACAAACACTAACTACACAGTCTACAGCCAACCAAAACAACTATGTTAAACATAAAAAAAAAACTAAAGATAGAGGATTATACCATCGACGGGATAACCCGTGCGTCGCTCGCTGCTCGTCACGAACATGCGTCGGAGGAGCGTACGTGGCGGTACGGTGTCTGTCCACCACATAAAGTGGTAGTTTGGGCTTGAGAAAGGCTAGGCGTGGTCTTGGAAGACTCACGGTCGCCTCGTGGTGGTCAAAGGTGGCGGAGCACGGCGGCGTCACGCCGTGAACAGTAACTCCGAACGGTGAGCGGAGGAGACGCGAGGTAGCGAAAAGCCATAGAACTTCATGGAAAGCTAGGGAAAGGTAAAGGAACATGTGGTGGAGCTGTGGTGGCGAGGTGGTGGTCGGACGGTGGCTAACGGCGGCGGATCGGCCGTTTGAAACCATTTTTGGCCTTGGAGAGTGAGGGAGAGTGTGAGCTCTACGAAGCTCCGTTGGCCATGAAATTTCTTGGAGAGGTTCATGAGGATGAGAGGAACAAGATGGTGGTGGTGAAACACCACGGGTGGCCGTGTACGGCGGCGCACGGTGGTGCAACCGAACGGGTGTTTTGAGAAACCCATATGAAAAAAAGTGAGAGTTTGGGAAAAAGAAAGACATGGGGAGGAAGCCCTTGATGTGGTGATCCAATGGTGGTGCTTGGTGGCTGATTTGGCCGTGTATGGTGGTCCAAAATGGTGAAAACCCTTAAAAACCCATTTGTTTGGAGGCGAGAGTGGCGGCTAACGGTGGCTCGGATGGAGGTGAAACTTGGAGGGGATGTTCACCGGTGAGAGGGGAAGAAATCTGGGTGGGTGGTGTAGTCCACGCCGCCGGCGAGCGGCGGTTCTGGGCGGAGAAAGAAATCGGCAACAGGGGAGAAAACAGGGCAGGGGCAGCAACTTCCGGCGGCTCTCGGAGACTAACGGCTGGTCCGATGGCTCTGAAAATTGGAGGGGATGAACTTTGGTGAGAGAGGAAGAGAATGGCGGTGGTGGTGTACGACACCTCCACCGGACGGCGGAGAAACGGGCGGTCAAAGGGGCGGCGACGGTAATGAGACAAGAAGGAAGAGAACGGGAAGAGAGAGAGAAGGAGAGGCCGGTTTAGTACACCACCGGCGTGGTTGGACTCGCCGGAGGGAGGGGGAGAGGCCGGAGTGGGAGGTGGGGTCCGGCGGCCGGAGGTGGCGCCGGCTGGAGCCTTGAACCGATCGGCCATGGTGGTTCCTTCATCCATCCGTCGGCCAAGAGAGAGAGAGAGGGAGAGAAAAAAAAAATAAAAAGAAAAAGAGAAAAAGTGAAGAGAAAAAGGGTAGGGCCAGAGTATATTGCTTCAAATCTATATTTCGGGATCCTCAAATAAACCAACAGTGAGTTAAAACACTGATTAAAAACGCTTAAATGTCTTATTTTAAATAAAACACTTTAAATAAAACACTATGATGAATTAAGGTAGAATATTATTTTATAAACTAAAATTTATAAAATAATATTTCTTCATCATTATATAAAAATGATAAAGTACCGTTAATTAATCAAAGTGCATAAAACACTTAAATTTAAATAAGAATTTTCAACGTAAAATTAAACCTCTTAATATCTTAAAACAATTAAAATATTTAATCTAAATAAATATCCACAATTATAATATTTTCAGAACTCATTAAATTATTATAATTGTGCTACTTTAAAAACAAGCTTATTTAATACTTTGAAATTCGATGGATAAGATCCGGAAAAACGTCATCGAGGTACAACGCTTAGGATAAAACTGTTCATGATTTTACAGCTGTCGGTGAAGAACAAATTACGTGATTTACGGAAAAGATAATCTATACGCGTGATTCCAGATGAGGGTAAAGACAAGAGAGATGTGATTGCTGTCGGGAAATAAATCCAAAACTGATAATTTTAGCGGACTGTTACAGTATAGGCTAGCAGTAGCCTGATTGAGCTATGTTTCACCACAGGTGAGAAGATTTCATTAAAGTCAACTCCCTCTCTCTTTGTAAAGTCTTTTGTTACAAGCCTAGCCTTGTACCTGATCCCTTCTATCTCTGGTATTCCATCTTCCCTTTTAAAGATCCACTTGGACCCAATGAGTTTGACTCCTTTAGATTTAGTCACCAGAACCCAAGTTTGGTTCTTATTAAGTGACTTCATCTCCTCATGCATGGTTAAGAGCCATTTAGATGAGTCTTTACTAGATACAGCCTCTTTATAAGACCTAGGTTCTTGGTAAACAACATCATCAGCCACTGTCAAGGCAAAAGCTGTAAGGTCAGCCTGTCCAAACCTTTGAGGTGGTTTGATTACCCTCCTCTGTCTGTCTCTAGCCAGATTCCAAGATCTGGCTCCACCTTGACCCGTGTCCTCTGAGATTTGATCCTCAGAGTCACTATCATCACCATTTACAGGTTCAGGTTGGGTGTCATCCTGCTCCACCTCAACCGGAGATCCTTCTAAGAGCTTGTCAGTATTATTGTTTAACTGTGCTTCTTGTACCCGAGCCATGTGTGACTCATTAAAAGTCACATCTCGGCTAACAATGCACTTATGTCTACCAGGTCCATCTACCCAAAGTTTGTATCTCTTTACCCCTTCAGGATATCCTATAAAAATGCACTTAAGTGCCCTAGGTTCCAACTTATTAGTTTTTGAATGTGCATAAGCTACACATCCAAAAACTCTTAGGTAGTCATATCTGGGGGGTTTTCCAGACCATAACTCCTGTGGGATTTTAAACCCTATAGCAGAGGATGGACATCTATTTTATAAGGTGAACTGCAGTGGTGGCAGCTTCTGCCCAAAAAGTTTTGGGCAGTCCTGAATTAGACAGCAGACACCTAACTCTTTCTAAAATGGTCCTGTTCATTCTCTCAGCTAAACCATTCTGTTGAGTTTCCCTCACAGTCTTATGCCTAAGAATTCATTCTTTTTGACAAAAAAAATTAAATTCATTTAACGGGAATTCTAAACCATTATCAGTCCTTAGGGTCTTCAGTTTTCTACCTACTTGATTTTCCACTAGAGATTTCCACTCCTTGACCTTTTCAAAGGTGTCACTCTTGTTCCTCAGAATATAAATCCAGACCTTCCTAGAGTAGTCATCCACTAAGGAGAGAAAATAGCTCCCTCCATTATGTGAATTTACTCTTGCAGGTCCCTATAGATCTGAGTGGACATAGTCCAGGGTTTGCTTAGTGTTATGGGTTGCTGACTTGAAACTAACCCTTTTTGCCTTTCCAAAGATACAATCCTCACAGAAAGGTAAATTTCCTAGGTTCTGTTCACTCAGTAATCCCTCTTTTTGTAACTCTACAAGCCCCTTTTGGCTTACGTGACCAAGCCTCCTATGCCATAAGACAGACTTATTCTCTAAAGTGTTCTATATAGAAGAAGCTTCCTCAACTACAGTTTTTCCAAGCAGTGTATATAACCCATTTTTAATAACCCCTTTCATAATCAATAAGGAACCTTTAGTAACCCTAAGAACCCCTGCTTCAGACTTGAAGGTACAGCCTGATAAATCAAGCATACCAAGAGAAATTAAATTTCTCTTCAACTCAGGTATAAATCTGACCTCCTTCAAGGTTCTTTCAGTACCATCATGTAATTTTAGTCTAAATGACCCTATACCCATGATTTTACAGGACTTATTATTTCCTAGGATTACATGTCCCCCCTTTAATTCAGAAAAAGTTTCAAACCACTCTTTTACTGGACACATATGAAAAGAGCAACCAGAGTCCATTATCCATTTTGTTTTAAAATCAACTTCACTCATTGTGAGTACCTCAGCACTCTCATAGCCATCTAGTACCACAGAGGCATCCCTGCCTCTTTGGTTTTATTCCCTATATTGTTTTTCCTATCAGGGCAATTCTTTTTGAAATGCCATTCCTTATGACAGTGAAAACATTTAAAATGTTTTCCCTTAGATTTAGACCTAGATTTCTTGATATCACTCTTGCCTTTCTTTTCTCCTTTTTCTGTTCTGCCCCTAACATATAGCCCTTCCCCATGTTCTTGTTTGGTATCACCTTTGTTTTGTAATTCCCTAGTATGAAGTACAGATTGTACTTCATCTAAAGTCAAGGAGTCCCTACCATACATCATAGTTTCTTTAAGGCTCTGATATGATGAGTCCAAAGAACTCATCAAGAGGATTGCTTGATCCTCATCCTCCACCTTAATATCTATATTAGCTAGATCTAGAATGATTTTGTTAAACTCATCAAGATGCTGTCCTATTTGAGTCCCAGGGTTCATTTTAAAGGTATAAAGTTTGGTTTTCTTGTAGAGTCTGTTGGCTAGAGATTTTGTCATATACAAATTCTCTAGTTTCAACCATATTCCTGCGGCAGTGTTCTCACTAGCTACCTCTCTTAGGACTTTTTTCCCGAGAGAGAGGATTAGGGCACTGTGAGCTTTCTGAAGAATGTCTTCTTTGACAGTCTCCCTATTTTCCTCTTTCAAGGAAAAACCCTTCTTCCTTTCACCCAGGAGGGCATCCTGAAGTCCATGTTGGACTAGGAGTGCCCTCATCTTTATTCTCCATAACCCAAAGTCATTATCCCCTGTGAATTTTTCTATGTCAAACCTCATTGTCCCCATTGACCTAGGCTCTAGATACCACTTGTTAGAAATTATCTTTATTCTATCTTATACACAGAGTTTAAAAATAAAGATTTGAAAAGGATTTAACAAGAAATATTCACGAACAGGAACCACACAGATTCAGACTAATCAACAGATTCAGCCTAACAATAGATTCAGACTAACAACAGATTCAACCTAACAATAGATTCAGATTATCTACAGAATATAACAGAACAAGATTAACAAAAAACTAAACCGTAGCAAGATCAATAATCAAAGAAATAACAGAAATAAGCAAGAAAAGAACAACACAACCGATTTACGTGGTTCGACCCTAATAGTCTATGTCCACGGCAGGAATGACCTCAGATCTTTATTGATAATCAGTGTCATTGACAGAGAAGCCTGAGAAACACTCAAAAGATTTACAAATCTCTCATCTCACTTTGAAAATCGCACAAATTTTCCCTCACAGTGAAACCCTAGTCTCTCTCTCTCTCGAAGTCTCTCTCTCTCAATCGGCTGAAGGTATACAAATGAATGAATTAGGTCTTCTAGAAACCCATAACGATACATATATATGGTAGAACAGATGGCTCCACATGTACAGATCCTGCGGCTGAAGCTTAACCTCATTTTTATTCTCCATAACCCAAAGGCATAGGAGGCTTGGTCACGTAAGCCGCAAGGGGCTTGTAGAGTTACAACATATGTATATAATAATTAAAAAAAATGCAGAACTTTGCATTTCTCTTATGTATATAATAATTAAAATAATTTAAGGAAGAAAATTATCAAACATGAATTAAAAAGAAAAATGCTAATTACGTACTATCTATACCTTGCATTCATTCACCTTTGCATATGATTGATACAGGACACTGTTCAGTACATGTATTTCATATTATGATCTTTCTAAATAATATTGAAACATGTTTGTTTTTGAGGAAATCATGATACCTCGATTTAGTATGTATTTAAGGTTTGCTTCGATGAATCTAAAATAACAAAGTTACTGAGACGAATTGAAGATCTATAATCATATATCTTGGCTGTTTCTTCATCAAATTATAACTTTAATTTAAACATCATGTCAAGATTTTTTTTTTTTTTTTAAAGTCAAAAGGTATTTCGTATTTCTTAAATTGACCATAATTTATTATATTATAAATGTACATTTTGCGACAAAGCAATTATAAGGCTACATGAATTAGGTGAACACCGAACGTATTGGTTATAATAAGAAGACAGGCCAGAATTAATAGTGATTTTTTATATATCTGGGTGTGCCTTAAATGATACAGTACTTGATCATCGATCTCCGTATTGCAAACTGGCCCAACAAGCAATCTTAGCCACCTTGAAAGTATTCCGAGCCATGGGACGACATTCTCCGGCTCCAAACATGGAATCGGCCTTTTACATGAGTAGTTGAACATCATGTGTACCGCGCAGGAAATGCGTAGGCAGATGGTTTGGCAAACTACGTATCATGCTTCACTTCTTTGTAACTTCTCTAGCTAGTTCGGCTCAACATCATGTGTACGCAAGCGGGTTTAAAGAGTGAGACAAGAATTTTTTATTTAAATGAAAGTTTAAAATATTATTTTTTAATATTTAAAAAAATTGAATTGAAATTTAAAAAAGTTGAATTATTTATTATATTTTGTATGAAAATTTAAAAAAATTATAATTATGAAATAAAATAACATGAGAATTTTATGTCTTACATATCGTAAGTCCCAAACCTGTCCTTTTACTTGGCATCTCCACAATGGATCGGGTAGGCATCCCCCAACTTCAGGCATGGAGTAGCTCCTCCTCCACCATATAATTCTTATTGGGAGGCATGCTTTTANTATATATATATATATATATATATATATATATATATATATATAATTTCTTTGTTTTTCCTGAAATTACTTTGTTATCTCTTACCTGTACGTAATTAGTATAGCTTATTCGATCGGCTATCATTTCATTTTCATTGGCTTTAGTTTTGAGATTTTGAAAAAGGCTTTTCTCTGCCGCCGCGGCCAGCAGCTCTTGTTGGGAATTTAGACCTTTCAAATTCACCCCCCTAGGATCTACCCTTTGCAAGAATAACAAGAAAAATAGAGAAATAATAACAACACAAGAAATTTACGTGGAAACTCCAAAACAGGAGAAAAACCACCAGACCCAGAGAAAAAAATCCACTATGTGAAAAATTGTTACAATCACACAATTTCTCTCATCACCCCAATCACACCCACAAAGCTTTCCCCACTAATAAAACTTTAACTCACATTTCTTCCCATTTTACAAAAATGGACAACAGAGAAATTTAACTAGAATCAAAAGTTACTAACTAAACATTTGACTGATGCTCTTAACCATGAGGCTAAACCTCATTTTTATAACTTGAGCCTATGCTCATTAACTTAAATCCCACTGGTGTGGGACTAAACTCAAAGGAGCATAAGTCAACAATCTCTACCTTGCGATTTTGACTGGTCCCACAGCCAAACTCCACCTCAATGGAGATCTTCATAGCTTCCGCTATCATGCTTCACCATAAAAGCATACTCACTCAGAATAAACCAATTCCAAACATTTCATTTCGGCCCATGTCGAAAACAACCTTGCTGAAAATTTATGGTGTAACTTTCACGTTTGGATTTCCTGGAAGTTCATCAACCATCGACATGAATTTCCACCACACACCCTGCATCAATGCCAAACTAATGCCTGTGTGCAAACTTGTGGACCCGCTAATATTAACACATCCTCTATCATGGCAACTTTGGGAATTAGCGGCATGCCATGAGGATGTACACGTCTCCTTTTAAAGATCAAAATCTTCTATGGAGAGAGACACAATATTAGCATCATTTCCAGTATCTCCATTTAATGACTTGGAGCCACTTGCCGAACCAGCTCCTTGTACTAGCCGTTTCACCAGTCGCTAGAATCACTGCTAACTTCAAGGGTTGATCTGCCATTCCACACCTTGTGTAAACCAATTTCTCCACCTCATTCCTAATATCGCCTTGATGAATTTTTACCATAGAAATGAATAGTACTTCACTTAAAATTTCCAATCTCCTAGACAGAACATCCTTAGATTATACGTATCCACACTACCACACCAAAGCTCCACCCCACAAAAAGAACCTAGTGGCTCTGATACCAATTGTTGAGAATTTGGACCTTCCAAATTCACCCCCCCTAGGATCTACCCTTTGCAGGAATAACAAGAAAAATAGAGAAATAATAACAACACAAGAAATTTACGTGGAAACTCCAAAACAGGAGAAAAACCACCAGACCCAGAGAAGAAAATCCACTATGTGAAAAATTGTTACAATCACACAATTTCTCTCATCACCCCAATTACACCCACAAAGCTTTCCCCACTAATAAAACTTTAACTCACACCTCTTCTCATTTTACAAAAATGGACAACAGATAAATTTAACTAGAATCAAAAGTTACTAGCTAAGCATTTGACTGATGCTCTTAACCATGAGGCTAAACCTCATTTTTATAACTTGAGCCTATGCTCATTAACTTAAATCCCACTGGTGTGGGACTAAACTCAAAGGAGCATAAGTCAACAGCTCTTACTGCCTTGTAAGTGCTTACTGTTCATTACACAAACGCTAGCTAGCTAAACTCATAGCCATGGGTTCGCTTCAACCATTGCATGATAACAAAGGATCATCCCGATTCATTCATGTTTTCCATTTCTCAAAATACTTTAGCCACAAAAAATTTACATAAAAGTAAACTCACAAACTTATATAACTTGATACAGTACGTTAGATTATAAAGTTACTTTTATTATAAAGGAGATCAACGAATTACATGAAACCATGTTAAGTTTTGAATTTATTTTTGTGTATCATCTTTGTATATATAACACTTCTCTTTATATTTTACTATCTTTATCCCTTGAAGATTTGTTCATAAAAAAATCTAGATACCTTTTTTTTTCTTTGAATTTCCGAGTGTTTATACAATCTGGTAACATTCTAATTAATTAGGACATGCATTTCTCATATATATATATATTGCATTCCATACATGACAACTATATCCACGACTTTTTATTCTCTAAAATATATAGAGGACATTATGCATTTTCATTAAGATTAAAACCAACAACTCATCCACCCTCTTCTCCGTTATTACAACGAGATCATATATAGCATGATAACACACCCATTGAACTACGGTTTCAAGGAAGAAAATTGCATAAATTAACTGATTGATGTTAAAATACAAATTATAAAAGTATTGATTGGGTAATGCACCATTTGATTGGGACAACCCTCGCTAAGTGGAATATTCTAAAAAATAATACTATTTTGCCTTTCTATTTTGCTCACTCATTTTGATGCTCATCATGCATTTAATTTTTTTTTTTTTTTACTTACTGGTAAAATAAGTGACTATTAGTGTATTAATTTTTTTTATATTTGTTAAAGTATTTAAAAATGTTAAAAAAATATGAAACAAAATAATGATACAACTTATAAAAGGAAATTTGGCCTAAGGGACACGCCTAACGGTTACTACTGGGTGGCTCCCTACATATTCTCAAATGGGGCTGAATTGCAGAGCAGTTGAATTTTTTATAAGTTTATTTTTTTAAAATGAACGATGGTTATGCAAACAATTTTAATATATATAATTTATATTAAATTAGTTAATTATAAACTAAATTTTAAAATATATAGTTATATAAAATCATTATCTAGTTCCCATCGATCCTGCATGCCGTACGTCACGGTAGTCCATGCATTCTACCTCTCGCTGTTGTGAAATTGGATGCTTGTGAAGATGAGAATCATCTTTAAAATTTATGATCTTCTCTTTCTTATAAGGCAAATTGGAGATATATTAACGCGATCAATTCTCAAATAGACACCCAGATGATGCGGAAAATAAGCTCGATTCACTTGCTTTTCTTCTTAATTTTTGTTTTGCAGATTAGAGCAATTCCTGCCATCTCGAGCCACCATGCACCTCCGATATTCAGGGATTAGGGGTGGGTCAATGGGGATTGGAGTAGGCAGCTGTCTTGTATAAGGTCCCCACCCCATCTATGGCCCTCAAATAAGAAAGCAAAGGAATTAAATAAATAAATAAAAAGGCAAAAGGAAGAATTCCATAGATGCATTTTAGTTTTGATATGGTTTTTCATTGGAAATTTATTTGTTCGTTTAAATCTAATAAAAGAAGAGAAATTGTAAAAATAACTAAATACTAAAAGTTGATTTATAATTATATATAAAAGAATATTTAATTGTTATAATGAATTCTTCTGGTAGGTACGTAATTATATATTATGGTAAAAATATAAATTAGGCCTTCTTCTAATTTTTGCATAAGTCCCATCTCATTTGACATTGAGCCCGGCCCTGCCTCCTATCTGCCATCGCCAAATTCATAGCAATATTACAAAAACGGAAAACAAAACAGATTAAGATCTGATCGGAGGCTACAGTAAGTTTCAGATTAGCTGTGAACAAAGCGTATGTGATTAATGGATACAGCATGCCTTGTAATTAGTACATTTGACAGAAAACCAACTTTTATTAATTAAATTCCCAAACATTATCACCACGATTGTCAAATGAAATTACACTAATATATATAAAAAAGGATAACTAACAAATTAATGGCCAATTAGGCATAAATGGCCTATTCATGACTTCTTAAATAATATTACATATAGTTATAGGATGTGTAAATTCCACACAGTTTCTTATTCAGGACTTGCAGTTTTATATAGATTCTAGATGTGCTTTTATATATATAAATATTTTTTAAAAAAACTGCATAGACTTATACTGTCTAAGATTGCATAAATAATTTTTCCTTCAAGCTGCAAGGCCGGTCTTTACATAATAATTAGTACTGCATTATTACCCCCGAGTGGCTGAGGGAATTAAGGATCACCAACCATGCCGTACGTGTGAGGGAACTGCTCCCGCTGGAGAAGTAGTTTTGACACTATCCTGTCTTCCTATAAATACAGAAAGAGGAAATCTCAATTACCAAAAGCTGAAAATAACGATGCTAAAACAAATAATCTCATTAAATAAATGTAGTTCTAAAGAATTATTTTCACCATCAAGGACTAGGAGTCGGCTAATTAATGCCTCGAATCACTAAAACTTATTTCTGACGAAATAATTGAAAAATCGTGAAAGGGAAAAAAAACACTAGTACGTACTCGATCTCATATAATTGTAGTTTGTTTGATGAGTGAATGGTCCAATTGTTTGCATAAACAGAGCTTTAATTTATTGGGAAAACAAAACTCATGAGGTTGAAATGAATTCGATCAAACCCAAAATCGGATTATTGAATTTAAAGAAACTCTGGTCGCTTATCAACATGATAAGGAAAAACTGAAAGACTTGTAAAAATAGTGAACCGTTTGATAAACAGCATGCGCGAGAAATGCTTTAGTCACAAAAAGTTCACACCGTGTAAAAGTAAATTATTTATAAATTTATGTAATTTAACTTTAATATTTTAGATTGTAAAGTTATTTTTCTTATTCAGTATTAGATTTGACGTATTATAAGAAATTATGTCCATTTATAAATTTACTTTTGTGAAATTTCATAACACTTTTCTTTTTCATGTAAAGTAAGATGAACGAAAAAAGATAAAAAAACGACGGTCCAATTCTTGAAATGGTAAAGTAATTACCTGCAACGACCATTTGCATAAACATACAGATGGTGGCAATAAAGATCAGTAGAATGGAAACACGGACGTTAAAGGATCGGGAGCACGCCATTATTCTTAAAGGAACGTGAAATATAATCCCCTTTCAATTCCACTTGCTACAGGTACCTTATTTATACAATGCCAAAACAACGTCTTGTATCCGTTATTTGGTATATAGTATGCTCAAAAATATATATATATATATATATATATATATATATATATATATAACTCTTGCGTGTAATGCACTTCAAAAGTGGACTTGACCTAAATATTTAATATTTGGAAATTTTACATGACATGGCAAGAACGAGGAAAGTGGGAAGAAATTGAAGATTACGTGACATGACTTCATATATGATATATTAATTATAAAATAACTCTGCAATCTATCATAATAAAATATGTTTATTTATGAGTTTACTTTTATAAAATTTATTTATAATTACAATATTTCTCATATGTATATATAGTTTCTCTCAACATTACGGAGAATTGAATTTGGGTTTTTTACTTGAGGGATAAAAGTTTGCGACCCATGGATGTTTTTTCCTTCTTTCCTGCAGTTTGGGAAAGTTTGCGATGGACGTTGACATCATTGCATCATGTTAAGGCTGAGTAGCCCCATTTTTAGAGCTTCCGATTATTGTTCATTGCGGGGAAATAGGTAAGGGATGATCAGATTCGATCGGCTTGGCATAACATGAGACCGCCCATGGTGGAGTAGTGGGCCGAGGATATTTTTCCAGGAAAATCCGGGAAAATAAGTCATGATTTGACAAAGATCCAAGTTATATCTCTCACCGGTATCCCGCTGTAGCCGACGTGCATTTGGACCAACGAATCTTTTGCGTGGTCCAATTCTAGTGCAACGATATTCAACATGTTCAGGGCCCTAGAGAAGGAAAAAAAATGATCTTTGCAAAAAACAACGTTTTACGTCGTGTTTTCTTAGTCAGAATTCGCATGCCAGCCAAGAAATCGTTGAAATTCAGCGACGTTCTACACCGTTGCTCGCACTTTAGTTGACATTGGACTCCAAAGATTGATCAGTGCATGCGTCTATTTTCTTGCATGCAAGCAAAATAATTAAAATAATTTAAGGTAAGAAACTTATTAAACAAGAATTTTAAAAAAAATGCTAATTGCGTACCATATATAGTATATAAATACCTTTCATTCACCTTTGCATATGATTGATACAGGACACTGTTCAGTACATGTATTTCATATTATGATCCTTACAAATAATATTAAAACGTGTTTATTTTTTTGAGAATGATACCTCGATTTAGTATGCATTTAAGGTTGCTTCGATGAATCTAAAATAACAAAGTTGCTGAGATGAATTGAAGATCCATAATCACAAATCTTGGCTGTTTCTTCGTCAAATTATAACTACAATCTATACCACATTACGTCAAATTTTTTTTTTAAAAAAAGTCGAAAGGTATTTCGTATTTCTTTGATTGACCATTCATTATATTATAAATGCACATTTTGCGACAAATCAATAAGGCTACACCGACGTACGAATTGATTATAATAAGAAGACCAGAATTAATATTGATTTTCTATAAGGGAGTGCTTTAAATGATACAGTACTTGATCATCGATCTCGGTATTGCAAACTGGCTCGACAAGAAATCTCAGCCACCTTCAAAGCATCCCGAGCCATGGGATGACATTCTCTGGCTCCAAAACATGGAATCGGCCTTTTACACTTATTAACATCGTGTTTCGTGCACCTTTGAATCAGGTCACTCAACCGGTCCGAATCTTCCCTCTAGTCAGATTTTAGGGCAAGAGAGGGGTGCCCTATGATGGCTTGAGAAACCTTCGATGCCAAAATTAATATAGAAATGGAGCTCAAAGTGCTTTCAAGAAGAAGATAACAGTGAAATATAATTCACAATAAAATTGAGTTCGTCCTCCCTTACCTTGCAATTCTGGCGGCCTTTATATTTGGTCTTGTAAGTCAGGTGGGCCATGCTCTGTGTTTTGGGGCAAAGGGACGCCTCTCTCTTGAGTCTCCTCCACCATGTTGTATTTAATGCGACATAGTTTTCTTGGTGTTAGTCATTTAATGTGGCATGTGTCTTTGGCCGAGTTGTCTAGTGCTGTCTCTTCCCCTTTTCCCCAATTATGGTTTCCCGTGTCCCCTTGCAACATCTCATCTCAATGTTGATGATTACCTCCGATTCGCGTGGGTCTAGAGCCCGCCCGACTCCCATGAGTCTAGGACTTGCTTCGGGCTCCCTGGGGAGGGTATCCTTTCCGAACTCAGGCTGGCATTCCCACGGCTCATGGGGCCTGGCAAAGTAATGAGACTGTAGCAGTATTATGGGTTTTAGGCCATGACAAAAATACCCCCTAACAACACGAGTACTTGAACATCATGTGTACCACAAAGGAAATGTGTTGGCAGATAGTTTGGCAAACTATATACGGTGCTTCCTGGTAACTTCTCTAGCTAGCTTCCACTCACTCTCCAAACAATTAGGTCATGTTTACTTGTTTAGTTATACAGTTAAGATGAGATGAGATGTTTTGTTGAAAGTTGAATAAAATATTATTATAATATAATTTTTTAATATTAATTTTGTTTTGAAATTTGAAAAAATTGAATTATTTATTATATTTTATATGAATTTTTAAAAAAAAAATAACTGTAATGATTATATGAGATGAGATGAGATAGTTTAATTTTGTGTAATATATCCAGCAAGAATCCCTCAACTTCAACATGCAACATATAGCTCTAGCTCCACCTTATTATTATTGGCAAACATGCTTATATAAATATATATGGTTTCTTTGTTTTTCCCGGAATTACTTTGTTATTTCTTACTTAATTAGTATAGCTTATTGCAAAATTCTAGTCAGGACATTTAAAGAAAGATAATAAAATCCAGCGGAGGAAATGGAGTGGAATGAACAGTTAAAAAAAGGAATGGGGGATGGGGTTTAGGGATATTGAGTGTTTTAATAAAATATGCTTGCAAAACAGGTGTGGAGGTTAGCAACTAGATCAGACTAGTTAGCAGCTACTATTATGAAGGAAAATTGCTCAATCATGGATGCTAAACTTGGTTGTGGCCCTTCATATATGTGAAGGAGTTTATGGGAGTTTAGAGACCTGGTGCAAGAGGGAATGAGATGGAGAATAGGTAATAGGAAGCAAATAAAAATATAGGGGGACAAATGGTTGCCAACTCCAACATCATATATTGTTCAATCTCCTATATCAGAACTGGGAAGGGAGGCTACTGTGGCTGATTTAATTGAAGAGGAAAATGGGGCATGGAATCAAGCTTTGATCAAGGAAACATTTAGTGCAGAAGAAACACAGAAGGTATATACTGTACCAATTAGCAGAATGGGATTAGAGGACAAACTTTATTGGGGACCTACTAAAGATGGACTATTTACAGTAAAGAGTGCATATTATGTAGCTATGGAAATTAAAAGGAAACTTGGGGAGAGCAATCTATTATACCAGAGAAAAATTAGATCTGGAAGAGATTATGGGAGCTTAATGTCCCTAATTATATCTAGATATTTTTATGGAGAGTTCTTACTGATTGTTTGCCAACAAAAGGTAACTTGCAAAGAAGAAAAATTATAGAATCAGGGGTTTGCCCAATATGTGAGCAGGTGGAGGAAACTAGTGGGCATGTGTTGTGAAGCTGTGTTGAAAATTCTGACGTTTGGACTGAGACAAAGAGTAAAGTACAGAAATGCAATTATAGAGACGAAGATTTTATGGACACATGGACTGAGTTATGACATAAGTTATGGAAGAAAGAGTTAGAAGGCATGGATTTTATTTTCAGGAAGTTGTGGCAAAGAAGAAATAGGTGGGTTTTTTAGAACTATTTTCAAAGTTCAGTTGAGGTGGTAACAGCTGCTATAACAGATCGAGAGGAGTAATCTGGTTAAGAATATTGATAGAAATGTATTTTCTGGTTCTACACCAGTAAGTAGAAATGTCAAATGGAAACCTCCACTTTAGTCAACAAATAAAATAAATTGGGATGCAAGGTTTGAGGAGTCAACACTGAATATGGGAGCTGGTATAGTAGTAAGGGACTGTGATAGGGAAGTCATTGCTGCTACGAGTATGCCAAGGAAAGATGTCAAAGCTGTGGTGTTGGCTAAAGCTATTGCACTATGGAAAACTATCGTGTCTTGTGAGGAAATAGGTATTCATATAGCTGTTCTGGAAGGAGATGCAATGAAGATCATAAAGGAAGTGTAATCCAGTGAGGAGAATTGTGCTTGGTGTGGCCAAATCATTGAAGATATAAAGGTGAAATGTAGAGATAGACAGAGATGGCAATTGCAATTCATACCTAGAGTGTAATATCGTTGCACATAAGCTAGCTAAGTTGGCACTTCAAAGTGAAGAGGAGATTGTATGAATAGAGGATAGTCCAGACTGGTTAAAACCATGTAACCTAATAGACAAATTATGTAACTCTGTTAATGATGAATGAGTATGAGGTAACTGATAAAAAAAAAAATTAGTATAGCTTATTCGATCTGCTATCATTTCATTTTCATGGGCTTTGGTTTTGAGATTTTGGGAAAGGCTTTTCTCTGCAGCCGTGGCCACCAGCTCTTACTGCCTTGTAAGCCGTACATTACACAAACGCTAACTCATAGGCATAGGTTCGCTTCAACCATTGCATGATAACAAAGGATCATCCGGATTCACTAATGTCTTCCATTTATCTTTTACCATCTTTATCCCTTGAAGATTTATTCATTAAAAAATCTTAGATACTTTTTTCTATTTTTTGCTTTTAATTTTCAATTTTCTAGTGCTTTTACAATCTGGTAACATTCTTATTAAGTAGGACATGCATTTCTCAATTTTCAATATTATATATATATATATATTTGCATTCCATACATGACAACCATATCCACGACTTTTTATTCTCTAAAATAGATGACATTATGCATTTTCATAAAGATTAAAACCAACAACTCATCCACCCTCTTCTTCGTTAATACAAAGAGATAACATAAAATACCCATTGATCTACCGTTCCAAGAATGAAAATTGCACAAATTAACTGATTGATGTTAAAATAATACAGTTATTGATTGGGACAACCCTCGCAAGTGGAATATTCTCAAATGGGGATGCGTTGCATGCCAATTGAATTTTATATAAATTTATTTTTTTAAAATGAATGATGGTTATGCGAATAATTTTAATATATATATATACACACACTTTATATTACATCAGTTAATTATAAACTAAATTTTAAAATATATAATTATATAAATATGATTATCTAGTTCTCATCGATCTGCGTGCCGTACGTCATGGTAGGCCATGCAGTCTCCCTCTCGTTGTCGTGAAATTGGATTGCTTGTGAAGATGAGAATCACCTTCAAAGTTTATCTTCTCTCGGCCTAACATATGGCCTTCCTAATGCTGTGTGGGCCTAAATAAACTATTCAAAGTAGCCTTGTTTTATCACTTGATTTACACTATTAACATGTATTCTCAAATTAAAGGTATTTTCATACAGCCAGCCAACCTTTATCAATTATTGCGGTCCTATCACAGAGAAAGCAAACGAAAAAGTTGTCACCTCTATAGATTATCACACTTTAAAGCTAGTACGAAATTTGAACGAAGGAAAATGCTATATTGAAATCCATAAAAGTAATGGATTTAAATCGATTTATATGATAATTTTTTGTCATTAAATATAATTATTTTTAATTATTAATTAAAATTATAAAATATCTAAACGGTCTATTTAATAATTGAATAAGCTCACATATATGATATATCTCTATGAATCATTTATAAAAATAACAGAGATTCAAAAATAATATTTTAGAGAAATGATTTGATAATCAACTTACTTTAAAAACATGTAAAGCACAGACATTCATTAGATAAGATAATCTTCTGATTCTTTAGAGGAAGCCGATACAAATTATCAATTATTTGTCTCATCATTATTGATCTGGATGTCCAAGGCAATCTTGTGAAGTCATAAATTTTGCTGTCAATGTATTACTAGTGTATTATCACATGTGATTCAATTGTTTTTATTTCTGTATAATACAATCCAAATAAGAGAGTAGACACTTTTTCTAATACGAGTTTTTGATTCAAAATTATTTTAGTAATGAAAAAATGTTCTTTACCGCCTTCATTAGTGGTTTCATATGATAATCATTACAACGTATATCCTTAAAACTCAATAAATTTTTTCTGGATCGTGAAGAAAATAGAGTATTATCAATACACAATTTGGTGTCATTAAGCAATACAATATAAGCTCTTCCGGATCCTTTAATTAGATTCGATAAACCAGATATGATATAGACATAGACTTTACTCAATATTAGATTTTGAAAATATTTTTTATCCTTAAAAATTGTGTTAGTTGTAGCACGATCAGCCAGATATATAGTTCTATTATTAATCTCAGAGATAAAAAATTCATCAATAAGATTCATGATTCTACAAAATATATAAAACTTTTATTACTACAAAATATTGCAAAATATTAAAAGGTTTTACTATAAGATAAATAAAATACATTAACTAAAAAAAATACTTCTATCACTAATTAAATGATCCATTCTACTACTAGAATTCTTAAAGAAATCAAAAATATCAAGGTTTGTAATATCTTCTTCACCTAAAACTAAAACATATGATGGTTTAGCAAGTCAACCAAGTGCTTGCTTAACTGTATGACAAATACGAGATCAATGTCTAGTCATACCACATCTATAACATCTATCTTTGTTTTTCTTTAAAAATTTATTTTGAAGACCTTTACCATTCTCTAAATTGAACCATTTCTGGTGATTCAGTATACATCTATTAGTATGTTCGTTTCTACGAACGACCTCTACTACTATAATTTTTCTAACTACGTCCACGCCCTCGATTTTTTTTAAAAGATATACTATTTACTTTTGAAAATGGTGTTAAACCATTCACTTCAGAGATTTATATAGTACCAGTACGACGTGACTGCTGATTTCTCAATAAAAACTCATTATTTTGATTAACCTCTAAAAGACAACATATAAATTCAAAATATTTTTTAAATTTTCATTCTTAATACTGCTATTGTAAGAACACATTCAATACATAAAAAAATACTATATATATCTTCTCTAATAAGTCAATGACTTTCACCACATAATTTTAATATTAAGCTAATTTTAAAAAGTACCTTAGATGCAACTAATCATGATAAACTTTTAGAAGAATTACAATTTTTTAGTACTCATATCTCTTAAATTATTCCACAAAATAAAGAAATATTTTTACCGTAAGATACTCCTGCACCACGCACTCTTAAGGACTATTTACAACCCACTCGCACCACTACACCTTCATGTTTGTTTTACCAGAAAATGCACCTAATTTCTCTATTAAGCATGGCATGATGTCAGTGATACCTCAATTCCACGGGATGGATTTGAGAGTCCTTACCAGCACTTGACAGATTTTGAGTTGGCTTGTGCCACTTTTATCACTAGGTCTGTTACTNAATGGTGTTAAACCATTCACTTCAGAGATTTATATAGTACCAGTACGACGTGACTGCTGATTTCTCAATAAAAACTCATTATTTTGATTAACCTCTAAAAGACAACATATAAATTCAAAATATTTTTTAAATTTTCATTCTTAATACTGCTATTGTAAGAACACATTCAATACATAAAAAAATAGTATATATATCTTCTCTAATAAGTCAATGACTTTCACCACATAATTTTAATATTAAACTAATTTTAAAAAGTACCTTCAGGTGTAACTAATCATGATAAACTTTTAGAAGAATTACAATTTTTTAGTACTCATATCTCTTAAATTATTCCACAAAATAAAGAAATATTTTTACCGTAAGATACTCCTGCACCACGCACTCTTAAGGACTATTTACAACCCACTCGCACCACTATACCTTCATGTATTGTTTTACCAGAAAATGCACCTAATTTCTCTATTAAGCATGGCATGATGTCAGTGATACCTCAATTCCACGGGATGGATTTTGAGAGTCCTTACCAGCACTTGACAGATTTTGAGTTGGCTTGTGCCACTTTTATCACTAGGTCTGTTACTGATGAATTCATTAGACTTCGTTTATTTCCTTTCTCTTTAAAGGATAAAGCGAAGATTTGGTTTAACTCTTTGAGACCTAATTCTATTTCTAGTTGGTCTGATATGTAGCGTGAATTTTTACAAAAAAATTTTCCTTTCAAGAGAACTTAGTTTTTGCAAGAGCAAATCAGCCAGTTTAATCAGAGACCTGATGAGACCTTTCAGACCAGTTGGGAAAAATTTAAAAATTTGATGAACATCTGTCCACATCATGGTTTTGAATCTTGAAGGTTGATGAGCTATTTTTACACTGGTCTCACTCCAGAATGCAAGCAGTTTGTTCAGACAATGTGCAATGGGGAGTTCTTTAGTAAGGAACCTGATGAAGCACTATCATTTTTTGACTACCTTGCTAAGAGCGCACAACAGTGGAACACTCGTACTAATCGAGTTCCATTAGCAGCACAGTCACTGAGGTCTATTTCTGGAGGAGGTAAATATAAGTTTAAGGAAGACACTGATGTTCAAACCCGAATAACTGCATTAACTAGAAGACTGGAGGTCATGGAAATGGAAAAAGTGAGGGCTGTGAAAGTAGTAGAGGCATGTTCTATATGTGCTGATTCAAACCATAAGACCCAAGATTGCCCGATAATGCCAGTATTTCAAGAAAGTGGGTCTGAGTAGATGCAATCAGTTAACTGGGTTAATAGAGCACATAATCAGCCCCTCTCCAAAACATATAATCCGGGGTGTAGGAATTACCCAAATTTCTCATGGAGAAATGATCAGCTCGGTTGGTCCCCACCACCTCAGCAGCAGCCATTTCATCAGGGTGCTCCTCAGCACCAATATCCGCCATATCAGAATCCTCAGAGCTATCCTTATGTAGCTCCTCCTGGATTTCAGCCTCATGTAGCTACACAGAGTCCTCAGCCTTCATCATCTGTAAAAAAGACTCTAGATGACAGTATGGCACAGATGGCCAATACACTTCAGTAATTCATGCAGATTCAGGCCACCACAAATAATCAGAATACTCAGGCCATAAATGAGTTGAGAGGCACTATTAATAAGATAAACACGACCTTGAGCACCCTAGAGAAAGGGAAATTTCCAGCACAGCCACAGCCTAATCCTCAAGTATATAGGCAACAACAACAGCAAGTGCATAATGTCTCAGGGGATGTTATTGAGACAGCGAAGGCAGTTCTTACTTTGAGAAGTGGGAAGGAAGTTTCTCGACTAGAGATGCCTATAGACACACAGGTAGTTGCTCCTACATCTGAAGATGTAACGGAGACTGATGAAATTGAGAAAGAATCAGAGGTAGTGAGACCAGAGCTGAAGAAGCCTGTGAGTGCAGATGCTGAAACTAGTAATGGATACCAACCTGTGGTTCCCTATCCTCAGAGATTGGCAGCTGGCCAAAAGAACAAGTATCACACGGAGATTCAAGAGATTTTCAAGCAAGTGAAGATCAATATTCTACTCTTGGATGCCATACAACAAGTGCCTTCATATGCAAAATTTTTGAAGGACTTGTGCACAGTAAAGAGAAAGCTGAATGTAAAGAAGAAAGCTTTCATAACGGAGCAAGTTAGTGCATTGATACTGAGCGAGACTCCTCAGAAGTTTGGAGATCCCGGCTCTCCCAACATTTCCATTATGATCGGAGAATCACGCATTGGGAGAGCTTTACTTGATTTGGGGAGTAGTGTGAACTTGCTATCGTTCTCAGTATATGAGCAGCTAGGATTGGTCCAGGTGGACAAGACCTCTATCATGCTACAGTTGGCTGACAGATCAGTTAAGGTACCGAGGGGTATCGTAGAGGACGTGTTGGTCCAGGTGGACAAATTCTACTACCTAGTGGATTTTGTAGTTCTTGATATGCAGCATCCAGCCTCCACCATTTACCAAGCTCCTGTCATTCTTGGAAGACCATTTCTAGCTACATCAAACGCTTTGATTAATTGCAGAAGTGGAGTTTTGAAACTTACCTTTGGGAACATGACACTTGAGTTGAACGTTTTTAATGCTTGCAAGATGCCAGCACATTTTGATGACACAAGTGATTTGAATGTTGTGGAGAGTTTGACACCAACAGAGTTTATTTGCTCAAATTCTCTTTTCCATGATTCTTCTTTACCACTTCAAGAGTTCAACATCAACATTAAGGACAAGAAAAGAGTTGAAAATGTGGTAGCAGACCATCTCTTCAGATTGCCATCATCTCCTTCTTCAAATGTCAGCATTCCTCTTGATGATAGTTTCCCGGATGAGCAGCTGTTTGTGGTTAATAGAGCTCCCTAGGAAGTATTTTGAGTTGATTCTCCTTCTTTACAGTTTTTTTTACGTACATTTTCTTTTAATTGTTCTTTTGCATTGATTTTATATTTCTTGTTGATTGTTTGTTTTGCTTGCTTAGTTTTGTGCACTTTGTTTCTTTCGTTCGATTCATTGAGGACTATGTCTCTCACTAGTTGGGGGTGGCATTGTGAACAATATTTTCTATAAAAAAATAATAAATAAATAAACATGATGTCCATTGATACATTTATGATTGAGCATTTTGGTGTAGTAGTTGAGCAGGATCATTTGTGAAGATTTATTTTCAAGCTTAAACATAGAGTATGATTTTTGATGCATCATATTTTGTTGATATGTGGCTTGAAACACCGGGATGTTACAGTTATTGAGATGAAACTTAATAAGATTTTTGTAGAATGAAAGGCAAAGTTTGAAGGACATTTTACACATGTTTACGTTTGTAGTGTTCCTTATTTACCATTCATTGATTTAACACTGAAGAAGTAAACTGCAGGACTACCGAGCCATGCCTAAAAAGAAATGAAAAAAAAAGAAAAAAAAGAAGAAGAATAAAAGCGACTTAGTGAACTTTCCTAAGAAAAAGATCTAGAAACAGTTACCCAAGACTTTGGGGGTTGAGTGTCCAACCTTTAAAAATAGAGCTAGCGTGAAAACTGTTAGTCCCTTGGACTTTGAGGTAGTTAGAATCAGTAATGATTAATCTTAAGGTTGAAAAATCCTATGACAGATCATGGCTAGTAATGAAGAACATACAACCAGTTTAACTCTACACACACATTTGAATCCTGAGATATTTGCCTTAATTCTATGTGAATGAATATTGAGATAGTCTTGGTGGGTATAACCCTTAGAGGTTGAGTAGTAACGTGTCACTTTTGTGAGAATTCAAAATTGTGTTTGATTATTTTTGTTTGAATTTCGATCTTTATGCAATATTCATCTCAATTAATTTTTACTATTTTGCTCAAGGATTAGCAAAATGCTAATTGAGAGGTGTGATTGAACTGAATTATTGCATTCTTAATGCTTTTAGAACCAATATATCCTAATTCTTTCATTACTTTATCATTGGTTTTATATAGAAAAATAAATAAATCAAAATTGTGATTTTAATTGATTAAAAACATGAATTTCTGCTTGAATTCTAGCAACTATTGATTACTGTGCATTATGTTCCATAATCTTTCTTGCTTTCCATTATAATTTGCGCTTGTACCATTGTTGTTCTTGTTCTTCATGTTCATAAAGTTTCTTGAGCTATCTTTCCATCTTTTGGATTCAATCCATGAACCTCAAAAGATAGAAGCACTTCTTGCCATCCGTAAATGGAAGTTACTCAAGCTAACCTTTCAATTGTGTTATTTTGTTGTTGAGTGTTTTTTTTCTTTAATCTCCATCCGTAAATGAAACTGAATTATTGCATTCTTAATGCTTTTAGAACCAATATATCCTAATTCTTTCATTAAAAATGAATAAATCAAAATTGTGATTTTAATTGATTAAAAACTATATCCTAATTTTTTCATTACTTTATCATTGGTTTTATATAAAAAAATGAATAAATCAAAATTATGATTTTAATTGATTAAAAACATGAATTTCTGATTGAATTCTACCAACTATTGATTACTGTGCATTATGTTCCATAATCTTTCTTGCTTTCCATTATAATTTGCGTTTGTACCATTGTTGTTCTTATTCTTCATGTTCATAAAGTTTCTTATTCTTCATGTTCATAAAGTTTCTTGAGCTATCTTTCCATCTTTTGGATTCAATCCATGAACCTCAAAAGATAGAAGCACTTCTTGCCATCCGTAAATGGAAGTTGCTCAAGCTAACCTTTCAATTGTGTTATTTTGTTGTTGAGTGTTTTCTTTCTTTAATCTCCATCTCCATTTTTCGTGCATGCCATGGTTCATTTTGTCTTGAGCTTGTTCATACTTTGTCTTGAGTTTTCCCACCATTCAAACACTCCCAAACCCATCTAACCCCATACACGACCACAAGAAAATCACCCCACATCATGCTCACTTAAACCATGTCCCATCTTTGCCCTCCAACAAGCCACTAAACTTCCAAAGCCTAGCCCCCACTTGCCGTCCAACACATCTCTCTTTTCCCTTAAACCTAACCACCACCTAAAAAGTAGTCATTTGCCTTTCCATTAGCTAATTTTTTCTTAGTCATTTCGACTAGCTCCATTTCACCAATGGATTCCTTATCTATAAATCCTAGCCATCCATTCCATTGCCCCATCAACCTAAGATGACAAACCTAACACCACACAAATTGTTTTTCCAAAAGGCCAAAAAGCAAGCTTTTCACTCCTAATTTCGGCCCTACATAAATTGTTTCTTCAAAAGGCCAAAAAGCAAAAGGCAAAAACAAAACAAAACAAGCTCTCATTTCTTTATTCCCAATTCGGCAATCACTCACCAACGATCAACCTTTTTCCTTTAACAATTCGGTCATCATCACTCACATGGTCCATTTCTTTATTCCACAATTTGGCAAAACCTCACCAAGAACGAAAACCCCACTCACATTTCCCTTTAACAATTCAGCAACCTCCCTCACCAAGTATAAACCCCCACTCTTTTTCCTTCAACAATTTGACAATCACTCACATGGTCCCTTTCCACTCACCTTCAATCACCAAAAACAAACTCCACTCAATTTTTTTATTCCATCATTTCAACAATCACTCACCAAGAACACAACACATTTCTTTATTCTACCACTCGACTATCACTCACCAAAAAACGAACTCCACTCATCTTCTCTTTTCATTTAAGAATTCGACAATCACTCAATTTCAATTTCCTCACCTGACTCATTCACAAAAAAGATGGTGTTTCACTCACAGAAAAGATGGTGTTCTTTAATGAATGATTGCCAAATTGTTAAATGAAAAAAGAAGATGAATGAAATTTGTTCTTTAGTGAGTGATTGCCGAGTGGTGGAATAAAAAAATGTGTAAATTTGTTGTGTTTTTTATTAGTGATTACTAAAATAATAAAATAGAATAAAATTTATTATTAGTGAGTGAAAGTAAGTGAAAAGAGACCATGCGAATGATTGCTGAATTATTAAAAAAAAAAGAGTAAAGTTTGTTCACCTAACTCATCTTCCTCTTTGACACCATCTTTCATAAGACAATTTCGCAATCACTCACCGTATATACTCAACAAGCCATCCTAAAGGATCTAAACTGCTACAGAAAACAAAGTAATTCATAACAAATATAACCAGGAGACAAATAAAGAGAGGATCCTGACACGTCCACAAGATACCCCACAATAGTTTGTATAGATAGTGCAAATTTTTTTTTTTTTTTTTGAACATTTTTTTACCTCTTGAATCTTTAAAAAAAATATAAATTTATTAAAAACACTTCCTTAATCAATAAGTAAAAACACAAATAAACGGTAGAATTTATAATGTGATTATCATTTTACCAAAAAAAATGATATATAAAACTACCGATTCTATATTTTTTACTTAATAATTAAGGAAGTATTTTTAAATAAATTTATAATTTTTTTAAAATATTTATAGTGATTAAAAAAATATCAAAAAAAAAAAACATAAAAATAAGTTATATTTTACACTATAGAAACTCTCGAGACCAATATAGTGGTGTAACAGTTTGTTTGGATGCTCAGATGAATTAAATTAAATTGTAAATAAGAAAAATTCTACCTAAAGTGTGTAACCGTTTCATTATCATTTTTAAAAAAATAGTCTCTTACTAAAAAAATTAATTATTCTATATAAATTTTATGATTTATTCACTTTTTTTCTTAAAGATTCCACGAGGGTGTTATAATCAATGAAGAGATTAATTTATTAAAAAATAATAAATCCTATCAATATTTGCATTTAGTTTAAGAACAAAACACAAAGATAAATGAAATGAAATAATCTTATCAAACCAAACACCAAATACACAGATAAAAGAAACAAGATAATTTACCAAACAATCCGATCAATACTAAAAGAATAATGCTACGTACAGTCACTTTTATATACTTCTTATGCACTTTACTGATATAATTAACTGAATTAATTTTTTTTAATACATATCCAACCATATGCACAAAAGAATTAAAAAAAATGACTGCACATCAAATTTTTTGATACAAGCAGGAAAGAGTAGGGAAAGGGTGGTATGTCAGGAAGATGGGAGGTCTACGAAAGAACTTTCCAATGGCCGTCGTGCTTTCCTAGCTCCCCAAACCAAAAACACCTGCACTCTCCCCTCCCCTTCACTCTCTCTCTCTCTCTCTCTCTCTCTCTCATATTTACGCATGACTCACACTGAACAACAAAAGGAAGTCCAAAGGAATTAGAAGAGTAAAAGTAAACTATTTTGTCCACCGGATCTGGAATTATTTTTGGGGGTAAGTGGACGGAGCTGGGTTTTTCTCACTAATATACTAAAAATTCTCAGACAGACACCCAGATGATGCAGAAAATAAGCTTGACTGACTTGCGTTATGAGCTTTTATCCCATCAAATTACAGCCATGGATAATTGAAAAAGTTTATGAAGAAAATGATATTCTTACACACTTCTTGATTATCACAGCAATATGCATCATTATCCCAGAAAAAAAAAGAAAAAAAGAAAAAAAAAAGACTTTGAACTTGATGAAGTGACAAGAATTGGCTAAGAGAGAGAGAGAGAGAGAGAGAGAGAGAGAGAGCATATACTTACTAGACTGAACCCATCAACCCCAAGCAGGAAAAGTAAGCGAAAGGGAGGAATAGCAGGAAACCAATGGAATGGGAGGACTAGGAAAGAAAAGCCGTGTTTCTGACAAACAGTTTTATTTTCTTTCCTGCCTTCCCACTCCGAAGGAATTCCATAACTCACTTTCCCCTTCGCTCTTTCTCCTTCACCTCTCTCAACCATCACCCCCTATATCCTTCACCTCTCTTACATGTTAAGCAGACTATATAGACATGGTGAATGGAATAAAGATATTGCAGTTTTTGGACATCCATTCATATGAGAGTAGAGAGGAAAGAGGAACCACAGGAAATTTGCGTGATGGGTGGTTCGGGAAAGAGAGAGGGTGTACCGAAAATGCCCGGCAATTTCCTTCCCAACCTCCCACATGAGTCAATTAATGAAGAATAGGTTAGGTTTGGGGGTGAGAGGTATTGAAANAAAAGCCGTGTTTCTGACAAACAGTTTTATTTTCTTTCCTGCCTTCCCACTCCGAAGGAATTCCATAACTCACTTTCCCCTTCGCTCTTTCTCCTTCACCTCTCTCAACCATCACCCCCTATATCCTTCACCTCTCTTACATGTTAAGCAGACTATATAGACATGGTGAATGGAATAAAGATATTGCAGTTTTTGGACATCCATTCATATGAGAGTAGAGAGGAAAGAGGAACCACAGGAAATTTGCGTGATGGGTGGTTCGGGAAAGAAAGAGGGTGTACCGAAAATGCCCGGCAATTTCCTTTCCAACGTCCCACATGAGTCAACTAATGAAGAAGAGAAATTCTTTCATCGGTTACTGTACATCACTTCACACTCCAGACCTTACGAAAAATATCCATATATCCTATAAAAAGCATTCCCACGTCTTATAAAAAAATTACAAGGTGTGAAAAGAAATAGTGACTGATGTATAGTAAATTCCAATGAAGAATAGGTTAGGTTTGGGGGTGAGAGGTATTGAAATATGTTACAGATAATAATAAAAAAATAGTTAAAAAAGATAATGATAGAACGTTAATTAATAATAAATAAAAATAAAAAAAATAATAATAAAATAATAAAAAATAATAGAATAAATTGAAAAATATTAAGTAACTCAACACCCGAACACTCTCAACTTCTTTCATTTCTAAAAATTTTGCTTTCATTTAATTTTAATTATTATAAGTTTTACATAAAATAAAATAAATAATTTATTTTTTAAAATATTAATAAATATATATAAACAATATATTTTATTTTATTTTTAATTTTAATTTCAACTTATTCTATCCATTCTCATCCGTTAAAAAAAGAACGTTAATGTCAGACTCAGTATTAAAAAAAAAAAAAACAAAACGAAAAGGAAAAGATCTCAATGACCGTGCAATTGGAAGAGTGGGTCACGGCGTGACTTTGAGGAAAGGGACAAGGAGACAAGCCACGTAGTATTCACGCCAACGACAATAAATATAAACGTACGCTGCACGTTAGCTCGAAAGTCGAAAGATTCCCATCATGTGATCTGCGAATCATTAAAGTACTGACGCTGACAAATCTTACTTTTTAATATTTTATAAATTTACGAGAAAATACTCTTTTCTAGAACATAAAAAAAAAAAAATGATGCTGTACCAACCGACAGTCCAACCGGCAAAAGACCGTGCTACATCTACCGCTACCAGAGAACCAGCGGTAGCTGGAGGGTCGGGTAGCATGGGAACTGGGTTTTTTTTTTTTTTTAAATATTATTATTATAAATTTAATATATAATATTTCATATTTTAAAAAAGTATTTATAATATCGTTAAAAAACATTTCTCGATAAAAATTAAAAAATATAAGTGACAGCTCTGACGATAACTCGGAGCAGTGGATATATAAAATTTAATTTTAATTTTTCTTTAAAATATATTTTTTTTAAGTTTATTAAATACTTCTTTTTTTATATATAAATTTAACAATATTTATTTTCTTAATCACTTTAAAAATTTTAAAAAAATTAAAATCAATCAAAATCATCAACGTTTAATAAGCATTACTCAAAAGAAAATATAATACTACTAATAGGGTGTTTTTTCGAAAAATAATTATATATATTTATAAATTTCTTCACTTTTTTATTATCTAACTATTTATATATTTAAAGTTTGTACCTATTATTAATCTTCCTACTCTAGAATTATCACATCAGTAATAAACTCACACGATAAAAAGAAAAGACAAAGCTATAACCATTAACCGATGGTAAAGCTTGGTGCGACGTAATGTTATATATAATTATGAATTATATGAGTGATGTATAAATTTTAAAAGAAAAATAAGAAATATAATTAATTAATTAATTTTTTATATAAATTTCATACTTACTTTTTATTTTTATTTTTTTAAAAGAGTGCTGGTAATTTACTTTAACCATGAGCAATGGTTACGATGGATGAAATTGTATTTGGTTGTGAACGAGTTGGAACGATTGAAAATGCTCTCTTGTTGCAGCAGCATCTTTACGAGAAGAGAATGGATCGTCAGACTTTCCAACTTCCCTCAACAGATAGAAAAATGTGTCAAACTATCCACCTTTTAATCAAAACTATAATCGTATTTTAGAAACACAAATATCTATACCACGCATGAGATGGATTCATGTGTTGTATCCAAGGAATTTGGATGTTCAATTTTTATCTAATAATGTTACATATACTCGTAGAATATATAAATACTGTATAATCATTTTAAAAAAGAATAAGATTTATTATTAAAAAATTATTTTTTTCTTGTGGGCCTTAGATTTATCATTTATTTTTAAAGGAGTTTTGCTACATATAAGTAAAGCTGGATACTAATTTACGTATTAATACTGATTACTTCATATTTAAAATTTAAATTCGTACCATTTTCAATAAAATCTACTTTTTAACTAATCACATTAGATTGATGCACATATTAGTAAACAATTATTCTTACAACTAGATTTTTCGATTGCAACTATCATTTTCTCCTACCAAAATTACTTTTCAGCCTTAGTAGAAAAAGGGGGAAGTGAGGTAAATGTATGGTGGAGTCACTCCTCCCTTGCTGTCGTATCGGTTCAATGTGTAAACAAACTGGATATAAGGTGTTTGATTAAATTTCTCAGTCACCATGAGAGTGCCGAGAGTCGAATTTATAGTGTATATTACATCAATAGAGACTTTGTATTCTACTGTTTGAGGATTGTGCTTGATATGGGTTTCCATACGAGTGATCGGAAAGGTCTTCTTCCAGAGATTGTGTAGTATCCGTTGAGTGTGTGGTTGTTTCCATAGGAGGTGAGCCTTCATTTGGAGCAATAGGGTAAGTCCAATAGAGTATGGAGAAAGTTGACCAAAAATCAAGGAAGATAGTGTAGCTAATTAATAAAACGTGTCGCACTGGCAAAGGCTTCAACCTATAAACATTTTGGAACACCATTGTGGAAAAGCATCGTCATACCGTGTTCGTGAATTGTATGATGATGACGTTCGACTATACCATTATACTCAAGGGAACGGGGAAGAGAAAAGTGGTGAAAATACCTTATTGTTGTAAATGGGATGTACACTTGGTGTTAGAAAGTCGACTCTCCCATTGGTTTGAATTTTTTTTTATAATTGAATTGGTGTTCAACATATTTTTCAAACAGTATAAATAAAGGCAAGGAAGAAATTATATTTTTTTTCATAATTGAATAAGCCACATTTATTTAGAAAAAGCATTAACTAAACAAGCATAATAATGAAATTTACCGAAAGAAATAAAAGGGTAGTGCCTTACACATCATAATCTTATCAAACACAGTATGAGTAATTCAAGAGAAGGGTAAAAAAGGCAATTTGCTAAGTTTGTATAACTGACAACTTTCACAAATAGATGAAGTTTTGTTAGAACCACTAGTTTGAATAAGACCTTAATTTAGATTTCAAGACTTTGAGAACAAAGGCCTACAGGAGGCCTACAGATGTCCCAAACATTGGTACCACACTTCTCCATAAAACTGTCCAGAAGTGGGTGGAGAAGTGAGCTTGGTAAATGGGGGACCAATGTTTGTGACCATTCTCACAGTTATAGGGATAATCATCAGTAAGATGTCTCGCTAAGGAGATGTCCAACAAGGTCTTGGCCGAGAGCAAAATTTGTTCCGGGGCAATTGGTGCTATTGAGGCATAGCAAAGTTATAAACATTCAAGAGCAATGCTGGCTATAGGAGGAAGAGTCTTTTTTTCTCACAGAGGCTCTAGTACCATAAAGAAAGTGGATGCAAGGTGCATGATAAAATTCCTAAGAGGCGAGTCTTCATTTTGTAGTTGTAGCCATTGATGGTTTACTCTGTGCTATATACGTACTAATGCCAGGGAGTTGTAGCCACTGGAGACACTATCAAGTGTACGACGAGGAGCTCCTACTTCTTCGAATTTGAATAACTTTATATCTCGTCTTATTGCTAAACATACTCTAAAGGATGCACTCGAGTTTGACTGTTAGTCCCTTAATGTAAATTCCAATTTTTTTTTTTCTTTTAAATATTTTTAAAACATTTTTAAGTATTGTTTTTAAAAAAACTATCAATACACCAATAATCACTTACTTAATTATTAAAATAAAATTAAAAAAATAAATATATATAAACAGTCCTTGAAGGAACGACTTTAATATCATTTTCAAGTATTAAAAGTTTAATGAGTAGTATAAGAGTCACCATATGCCGTGAACTCAAATCCATATTAGAATTTAAAAATACTCTTAACTCATTTCATCTCATCATTATAATTTTCTTAAATTTTTATATAAAATATAATAAATAATTTAATTTTTTTTAATTTTAAAATAATAATAATATGTTAATAATATTTTATTTTAATTTTCATATAAAACTATTTTATCCTATCTCGATATCTAAATAACAACTTTTTATCATACCATCCACACATCCTCTTAACTAGTTGTTGGAGGAGTAGTAGGGTTAACTTGGATGGACTTGGACAAGTGTTATATGGTTGAAACGCTTCCTAACTTACAAATTCAAACTCAAGCAACCCTATTCGACCCAAATTAGGTTTAGGGCATGATGAGACTTAAAATTCTTTTTATCTCTTCTTACTATTATAATTTTTTAAAATTTTCCTACAAGTTATAATAAATAATTAAATTATTTCAAATCTCAATTTAATTTTTTAAATTTTAAAATAATAATAATATTAAAATATAATATTTTAAACTTCCATTTAAAATAAAAAATTCTCAGCTAAAACAATGAGTCAATGACATAGTGAAATAGATCTTACAAAACAAAGTAATTCTTCTTCTTCATCAACAAAATAGAAGTCGAAAATACTGTCTTAGATTTCACTCACTTGATTGCCACAAATTAGGATCAGGAGAGACAAAACAGAAAATACCAAACTAAAAAATAAATGATGAGCCAAAGATATAACAAACAAAGGAAGAAGTTCAGTAAGAACAAACAAATCTGGCAAGATTAATTCCAGTGGGAGCAGAGGGGAAAGAGAGGAATCAAAGGAAATCCTTGGAATGGGTGGAATTGGCAAGGGAGTGAAACAACGTATCTTTTCCTTACCAATTCACCCATGTCCAAAAACTTCCTCCGACTCAATCTCTTTCCCCCTTCTCTCTTGGCTTCCTTCTTAGAACGGGAGATGCGCGTCTTTGTGATTTGTTGTACCATGAAAGTGAGTCGTTGGAGAGTAAATATAGAAAAAGAAATTAGGAACTGATCTGGAAGCATCCCCATCCCGTGCGCCTTGAAATTTGTAAAAACGACAGAAAAGGCAGGAAAAAGTGACGGGCACAGCTCACGATGAGGTAATAACGAAGCCTGTCTTCTGAATTGGCCCGTTTCGACGGTGCAACCGTTTTGTTTTGTTTTATTTTATTTTTATATAAAATATAATAAATAATTAAATTTTTTAAAATTTTTAAATATTAATAATATTAAAATATAATATTTTATTTAACTTTAAATTTTATTTAAATCTACTTCATCTTATTTCACTAACTTAAAATTTTGCACTCTTGTCTTGAACCGGAACATTCATAGCAGTAAAGTGTTATTAATATTTATAATTTTAGATGGCATAATCACTATATAATTTTTTTTTAGAAAAATGATAAATATTAAATTTATATAAAAATTTAATTTTTTTTAACAAATAATATTACATTACAGTTATGGAATACGTAAAAGCTACATAATCGTTTTAAAAAAAATACTCTATTATTAAAAAATTAAATTTTTATATAGATCCTATATTTTAAACTTTTTTCAATAAAATTACGTGACGTTTACGCATTTTATAATTTTAAATATTATTTTTTTAATAATCAATCTCACTATTTTTTAAAATAATTATACAGTTTTTATGTATTTAATTATTATATATAACATTACTCTCAAATATAAGGTAATAAGTTGAAATATAAAACTTGGTGCACCAAAATAATACAATAAACTTATTTTAATGGATTAGAAGTCCGTTTGGAGCGGCTGGCAGCAGAATTGGTGTATTTACACCATTTACACCATCCAATCAAGAGATGACACGCAAGATTTTCTCTAAAAGTGAAATAGAATTCATTCCAATAGATCGGTAGATACTTTTGGAAGGGACCTTCTCTCACTCCCGATTTCTTTCTCCCCTCTCTCACTCTCTCTCTCTCTCTCTCTCTCAAAATAGGAATGGATAATATGAGAAGGAAAAATAAAACAAGGCTTTACCGGCTTCGGTTCCGGCCCTTCGTTCTTAGAATTTTTCGTTAAGACTTTCAGATGGGTAAGGAGTGCATAATTCGAGAAAAGGAAAGTTGGAACGTTGAGTTCGGAGCCAAACTCGTCTTTGGCAGAGAAAGTGACGCTGGTATTGGAATTTTGGTGGTCCTGCCGATGGGAAACAGAGACAAAGCCGTATCTTCTTTCTCTTCTTCTCGGCTCTTTCTCTACAAACCCATCTTCATTAGACAAGTCCAGGAGTTTGTCCATAGAAAAACTGTCGCAACCCATGCCAGGGAGATGGATTCCAGAAAGTAAATCAAGTTTCAGAAACGTTAAAGTGTATTAAAATTAACCATAATCAAGTATTAAACCACTTAAAAGATTAATTAGGGAGATGGGTTCCAAATTGAGAAGAAGGAAATTGACCAGTTCGCAACCTGTTGAGAAGAAGGTTGAGAATCATCAACCCATATTTGAGGATTTCTATTTCAAAGATGGAAATCGACGATTCATCTTGAAAAGTCACTCCTATTTCATCTGCAGGTGGTAGAGTCTTGACTTGCGACCTGTTGAGAAGAGATCTTTGACTGCTACTTCCATTGGATAGAGAGAGAGAGAGAGAGAGAGAGAGAGAGAGAGAGAGTGCGAGAATGAGAGTCTGCAAGAGACTCATGACCTCATCGGAATAAAGTCAGTGAGAGAGAGAGTGTGTGTGGAAAAGGAACTGGATCGATCTATTTGGATAGAGAGAGTGCAAGAGAGGGACTAGATTCGGGGTGATGAGAGAGAGAGAGAGAGACCAAGATTGAAAGGGAACTAGGAAGCCTTCCGGAGAGTGAGAAACAACAAGGATAAATGGTCTCAACGCGCACCTATGGTAAACTATGTGAGTCTCTTACGTGTCTACATCTTATTGGTTGGTGAAAATTAAACGTTTACACCGGTTCCGGCTTCAAGCTTTTCTCTACCTAGAATGTAGTGTAAAGTCAAATATGGTGAAGGTGAAATTTGACCCAAATTTTAAAAAAGCATTTGAAGCATGCGTTTGAAGGTTTAATTGAGTTGAATTAAGTTGAGGTTAAAAAATAATTAAAAATTAAAAAAATATTATTTTTTTATTATTATCATTTTAAAATATAAAAAAATTGAATTGATTATTATATTTTATATTAAAATTTAAAAAAATTATAATAATTAAATAAAATAAATTAAGAATAATTTAAAATCTAAATGGACCGTAAGATTCAAATTGCCTTGAGTGGGAGAAAAAAGAAATCTTTTAAAAAAAAGCAATGGCACATGGCAGTTCTGCCCTTCTTTATGTTATCTTTTCAGAATAAAGTGGCCGAAGCATCAAAGCGAAAAAGATGCCGTAATCGCAAGTTGCAGCTCATTTTTATTAAAAAATAAAAAGAAAAAAGGACGGATGCCGTTCGACCAACGTGATTGACGGATAAAAATTAAAAAACCATTCACACTTGCCTCTTAAAAATTTCATTTTCTCTGATGATGTCAGAGACTTTAAGACGACAAGGGACCACATTCGCCAAGTTGCTTGATTTTTGTTTAAGAAAAAATCTTCACAAATACACTTTACATTTTTTTTAATTTTTATTATTTTATTTTTTATCAAATATTTAATATATAAATAATGAATAAAAAAATTAAATTAATTTAAAAAGAATAAATTCAAAAAAAAATATTAAAAAATTAAAAAAAATGAAATGTGAAATGTTGAGAGGTTGTGTAGCATTCCTCTTTGTTTAAAGGACGGCACTATAGTATCGCCTGGAGTTGACCGCTGGGCGTACCGCCCAGTGTAAAAATTTTTTTTTTTTTTTTCATTTTTCATTTCCTATTCTTTTAATCACTTTCTTAATTATTAAGAAAAAAAAATATACGAATACACTTAAAATCACTTACTTAATTATTAAATAAAAAAAAAAAAATTTTTTACCTGCGATCAACCTGGGCGGTCAACCCAGGCGGCATGGGGCATTTTCCTTGTTTAAAATTGTCTACTATAGCTATTCAGAATTCTGACCTAACATTAAAGAAGTGTACTACACTGCCGCCTGGGTAGTTAGAGCGGTCAATTAAAGCGGTTACTCTTAAGCGGTATGGTAACTTTTTTCAACATTAATGGGTAGCGTTACTGCTACCGCTGGCAGCTCCTGCCTTTAGTTGTGTTGTGTTTTTTTTTTTTTTAATAAAAAACACTATAGCCACGCTGAAGCTATCGTTAGTCAAATTTTTTTTTTAATAATTAAGAAAATTTTGTTTAATATTATTATAAATTTTTTCATATTTTTTTAAAATATTAAAAAATAATAAAAAAAAACAAAAAATAAATATTTTTTTTAGCCTAGCGGTAACTCCCAGCAGAGCCACCAACGGTGCGTATAGCACTGTCTTTTTTTTATTACACGTATTTTTAAAATATTTTTTTTATAAAAAAGTCATAATATTATTAAAATATATTTACTTATTCATTAAATTAAAAAATTTAAAAATAAACCAACAATGGTCCAGCGAGCTCTCAAGCATTTTCCAACATTAATTAATAGTCGGTTGAAAATTTGATGGTACTTCCTTTTCAAAATTAATTTCCAAGTCTTAAGCAGGACCCTTCCATATCCATGAGTCGGATATTTTTGCAAATTGGATAGGAGATTTTTTTTTTGGGTGACGATCGTGTGCCACAATCTCATTTTTGGTTCACGCATTTTTCATCTAGTTTTTGCTAGTAGCGATAAGTTTATATCCTCCACTAACCTCAGTCTTAGGCTTCTCTCATTTGTTGGTTGAAAAATAGATTTTTATGACTTTAGAGTGAGTTTGTGAGACTGCTTGTTAGAAAATCTCTATTAGAAATTTTTGAAACTTTTGTTCCAAGACTTATAGATCGATATCGGTAGTTGAGAACTCTTTTCATGCCAAAAACAAATACAGAAATTCAAAAAAATATTATCCCCTTTTGAAGTTAAAGACAAGATTCAATAATCTGAACTCCCAATCACTCAGGTAAATTTTCAATGAAAACAAGTTGTCATTTAGTGCCAAAAAATAAGAGATTGCACCATTGCCGACTTTTCCAACCTCCAAGTTCAAAAAAATCTGGAACTACTAAGCTACTAGTCTGAAAAATAATTTGGAACATGCTACCAACACATAATCGGTTGCAAATGGTTATCTCAAATCTTCAAGTTGAACTGTGTTCCCTATGCAAATAAGTGGAAGAAACTCAATTTCATATTTTTATTGAATGCCCCTTTGCTCGAATACCATGGCAACAAAGCTGTTGGCCTTTGAATCTAGATCGTATGCAATTAAATTCAATTTTAGAATGGATCCAGCTTATAATTAACCTGGCAACATTGGGTCTAAATGCATCTGAAAAAAAAAACTCTTTTAAATTGTTTGTGGTAATTATAATTGACTTTATATGGAGGAAACGAAATAAGGTGATTCATTACACATTGTGATTTCAATCAAAGAAGCAATCACTCAAATGGGAAAAATCTATTGAGTCTATAGGTTAGCTTGGGAAATGAAATATAAGGCCATAAATCAATTACATGGGAACCTCCACACCCCCAAATCGATGGAGTTTATCCTTTGATGCGGCTATAAGAGACTTATTCACCACCTCCTCAACTGTTTGTTAGGATTCAGAAGGTGTTTATATGGTAATCTTGACCTTAAAGATCTCAACTAGAAATCCTGTTATAGCAGAGGCATCAACAGCTTTTCTAGCTTCTCAAATGGGAAAAAGTTTGCAACAAAGACCATCAACTCTAGATGGAGATGCGCTGCTAGTTATAGACGCCATTGTTAATGAATCATCTCCCCCCCTTTGACAACTAATTCCAATTATAAAAAATATTCATTAGAACCTTCAACCGAGCAAAGATTAGAGAGTAATCAGAATTCATCTTCTCAAAATTGATGTGCACATTAAGTGGTGTAATGGACAACAACCAATTTGATATCTGGTCATATACTCCTTAGTATTCCTACTTGTATTTTATATGTAGATAGTGGCAAAGACCCTCATTGACTTTTTTGTAATCCTTTTATCTATCTATAAAGTATGTTCCATTAAAAAGAAAAGACAAAAAACTACTTATATTTTCCAAAATATCATGTATCCAGCTATCTATTATTTTCCAAAACCCGCCAATCCCCAATGGACGCATTTCAAATATTCTCTCTTCCTATTTGTTGCTTTTTATATTTAAATATAATTATAATTTGTGTAAGTGTTATACGTTTATTTTAAAAAAGAGTATGGTCTATTATTAAAAAAATTAAAAATTTTGTGTATAATCATATTTACGTACTCCATTAATGTGATTAGTTGCATCATTTTTTAATATAAAATAAATACTAACTTCTACCACATTAGTAGAGTACACAATAAATATGTAAAAGTGACTATATGTAGAATAATTGTTAAAAAATTAATTTTTTTTAGTGTGGATTCTATATTTATTTATTTTTTTAAAAAAGAAAGCGCAACACTTACACACTCTATAATTATAAATATAATTTATCTTTTAATTATAAGACAAAAAAATAAGCTACCTGCTTTATTTTTTTTTTTCAATTTTCAGTGTTACGCTTTAGGAAATAAGTGCTGGGAATAAAAAAGAATGCTAAATGTTTTTACAAGTCTTATTTTCAATGTTATGTCGCCCGAAAATACCTTGAAAAGGGCCGTATCAAAAATAATTTGGAAAAAATTAGAGAAATTTTATTTACAGTTTCTATTTGGGGATTGTATGTGCAAACTTTTTATTAAATGAGAAAAAGTATCATTTTAGGAGGAATATTTTTATAATTTTAAAATATTTTAAAGATAAAATTATCTAGGCCTACATTGCAGTCTCTATTTGAGGATTTTACATAGTATTGCTCTTGGAATTAAAATGTGGCACAATAAAAAATTTAAAAAAAAATTGAAAAGAAGATTCCGTATGGAAAGATCCTAAAATGATAATTGGAATAAAAAGACATTACTTGAAATTGAAAAATAGATAAAACNAAAAATTAAATTGATTATTATATTTTATATTAAAATTAAAAAAATTATAATAATTAAATAAAATAAATTAAGAAGAATTTAAAATCTAAATGGACCGTAAGATTCAAATTCCCTTAAGTGGGAGAAAAAATAAATCTTTGAAAAAAAAGCAATGGCACATGGCAGTTCTGCCCTTCTTTTATGTTATCTTTTCAGAATAAAGTGGCCGCAGCATCAAAGCGAAAAAGATGCTGTAATCGCAAGTTGCAGCTCATTTTTATTAAAAAATAAAAAGAAAAAAGGACGGATGCCGTTCGACCAACGTGATTGACGGATAAAAATTAAAAAACCATTCACACTTGCCTCTTAAAAATTTCATTTTCGCTGATGATGTCAGAGACTTTAAGATGATAAGGGACCACATTAGCCAAGTTGCTTGATTTTTGTTTAAAATTGTCTACTGTAGCTATTCAGAATTCTGACCTAACATTAAAGAAGTGTACTACACTGCCGCCTGGGTCGTTAGAGCGGTGAATTAAAGCGGTAACTCTTAAGCGGTATAGTAACTTTTTTCAACTTAATGGGTAGCGTTACAGCTACCGCTGGCAGCTCCTGCCTTTAGTTGTGTTGTTTTTTTTTTATTTATTTATTTATTTTTTTTTAATTTTTTTATTACATATATTTTTTTAAATATTTTTTATAAAAAAGTCATAATATTATTAAAATATATTTACTTATTCATTAAATAAAAAAATTTAAAAATAAACCAACGATGGTCCCAGCGAGCCCTCAAGCATTTTCCAACATTAATTAATAGTCGGTTGAAAATTTGATGGTACTTCCTTTTCAAAATTAATTTCCAAGTCTTAAGCAGGACCCTTCCATATCCATGAGTCGGATATTTTTGCAAATTGGATAGGAGATTTTTTTTTGGTGACGATCGTGTGCCACAATCTCACTTTTGGTTTACGCATTTTTCATCTAGTTTTTGCTGGTGGCGATAAGTTTATATCCTCCACTAACCTCAGTCTTAGGCTTCTCTCATTTGTTGGTTGAAAGATAGATTTTTATGACTTTAGAGTGAGTGTGTGAGACTGATTGTTAGAAAATCTCTATTAGAAATTTTTGAAACTTTTGTTCAGAGACTTGTAGATCGATATTGGTAGTTGAGAACTCTTTTCATGCCAGAAACAATTATAGAAATTCAAAAAATATCAATCCCCTTTTGAAGTTAAAAGACAAGATTCAATAATCTGAAAATCACTTAGGTAAATTTTCAATGAAAACAACTTATCATTTAGTGCCAAAAAAAAAGAGATTGCACCATTGCCGACTTTTCTAACCTCCAAGTTCAAAAAAATCTGGAGCTACTAAGCTACTACTCTGAAAAATAATTTGGAACATGCTACCAACAAATAATGGGCTGCAAATAGTTATCTTAAATCTTTAACTTGAATTCTGTTCCCTATGCAAATAAGAGGAAGAAACTCAATTTCATATTTTTATTAAATGCCCCTTTGCTCGAATATTATGGCAACAAAGTTGTTGGCCTTTGAATCTAGATCGTATGCAGTTAAATTCAATTTTAGAATGTATATAGTTTATAATTAACCTGGCAACATTGGGTCTAAATGCATCTGAAAAGAAAAACTCTTTTAAATTGTTTGCGGTAATTATAATTGATTTTATATGGAAGAAACGAAATGAGGTGGTTCATAATCACATAATGATTTCAATCAAAGAAGCAATCACTCAAATGGGAAAAATCTATCGAGTCTATAGGTTAGCTCGGGAAATGAAATCTAAGGCTATAAATCAATTACATGGGAACCTCCACACCCCCAAATTGATGGAGTTTATCCTTTGATGCGACTATAAGAGACTCATTCACCACCTCCTCAACTGTTTGATAGGATTCATAAGGTGTTTATATGGTAATCTTGACCTAAAAGATCCCAACTAGAAATCTTGTTGTAGCATAGGCATCAACAGCTTTTCTAGCTTCTCAGATGGGAAAAAGTTTGCAACAAAGACTATCAATTCTAGATGGAGATGCGCCGCTAGTTATAGACGCCATTGTTAATGAATCCTCTCCCCCCTTTGGCAACTAATTCCAATTATAAAAAATATTCGTTAGAACCTTCAACCGAGTAAAGATTAGAGAGTAATCAGAATTTATCATTCTCAAAATCGATGTGTACACTAAGTGGTGTAATGGACAACGACCAATTTGATATTTGGTCATATACTCCTTAGTATTCCAGCTTGTATTTTATATGTAGATAGTGGTAAAGACCCTCGTAGACTTTTTTGTAATCCTTTTATCTATCTATAAAATATGTTCGATTAGAAAGAAAAAACAAAAAACTACTTATATTTTCCAAAATATCATGTATCCAGCTATCTATTATTTTCCAAAACCGGCCAATTCCCAGTGGACGCATTTCAAATATTCTCTCTTCCTATTTGTTGCTTTTTATATGTAAATATAATTATAATTTATGTAAGTGTTATACATTTATTTTTAAAAAAGAGTATGGTCTATTATTAAAAAAATTAAAAACTTTGAGTGTAATCACATTTAAGTATTCCACTAATGATTAGCTGCATCATTTTTTAATATAAAATAAATACTAACTTCCATCATATTAGTAGAGTACATAATGAATATTTAAAAGTGACTATATGTAGAATAATTGTTAAAAAATTAAATGTTTTAGTGTGGATTCTATATTTATTTATTTTTGAAAAAAGAAAGCGCAACACTTGCGCACTCTATAACTATAAATATAATTTATCTTTTAATTATAAGACAAAAAAATCAGCTACCTGTTTTATTTTTTATTTTTTTTTCAATTTTCAGTGTTATGCTTTAGGAAATAAGTGCTGGGAATAAAAAAGAATGCTAAATGTTTTTACAAGTCTTATTTTCAATGTTATGTCGCCCGAAAATACCTTGAAAAGGGCCGTATCAAAAATAATTTGGAAAAAATTAGAGAAATTTTATTTACAGTTTCTATTTGGGGATTGTATGTGCAAACTTTTTATTAAATGAGAAAAAGTATCATTTTAGGAGGAATATTTTTATAATTTTAAAATATTTTAAAGATAAAATTATCTAGGCCTACATTGCAGTCTCTATTTGAGGATTTTACATAGTATTGCTCTTGGAATTAAAATGTGGCACAATAAAAAATTTAAAAAAAAATTGAAAAGAAGATTCCGTATGGAAAGATCCTAAAATGATAATTGGAATAAAAAGACATTACTTGAAATTGAAAAATAGATAAAACGTTAAATGAGCTCTATATTTTGAAGAGACGGATGTGAGGATTTTTTTTGTAATATTTTGCCAAAAACTTTGGTTAGAAAAAGAATTTAAAGAGCCGCATGAGAATGCTGTTTTTTTTTTGTTTTTTTGAGTAGATCAGAAGGCCAGCTCTGGAGGATCCGTTAAGTTTGGGAGGTTCAGGCCCATTAAGGAGGTAATTGTGGTTTTTATCGGGCTTCTAATAGCATCTCTGGGCTCTCCAACCTTGGTTGGGTAACTCGGGTTAGGGGCACCACCATAATCAACTCGGATCGCTGTTCCCCACAGAGGTCATTACGTACATCTACTTGGGCCCGTGACTGTAACTCCTTTTTCCCTGCTCCGGACTGATCAGAATCAAGAATTCATCATAAAATCGGTCAAGATGACACGATTAGCAGTACACAAAAACACCTCCTAATGGCATATGTTTGCATGTAAGCATAGTGTTTCAGTGATGTAATTTTAAACGTGGCACACACATATCAAAAGAGCACCATCTCTCTTCATAGCCCCCTTTCCAAACTCACCTTCCCGTATCTTTTTTCTTTTTCCGCTACGGCCTTATCACACTATTATTTTCTGATATTTTGTATGATCTATGTAATTGTTCTTGTAAACATCAATGAGTATTATTATGTACTGTACCGATTCTTCTCATCTCTGCTTTACTGATCAGGTACCACAATTTCTCTGATTTGTCATTATTTTTGAGTGATAATGCAACTTTACCTATCAAGCTGCTTTATTGCCTTGAGCATAGCCGGATCCATATATGGCTCTCTCCTCCTCGGTGAGTGCATGACGGAAGTGGCACCTATGACCGTATGGGCAAGCAACACCAGCAAGGACCATCCTGCAGACCTCGGTCTTGTAGCGGGGGTGGCGGAGGACCGGGCGGAGCTCCTCAACACCGTGCGCGAACTGGCAGTTGTCTCCGTAAGGGCAGGCACCTGTATCTTGCCATTTGTTACACAGCTCCGTCTTGAACATGCCTTGGTTGTACACTTCTAGTTCAAGTGGCTCCTCTTCTTGCTTCCCTCCTGGCACGTACACCTTTTGCTGTACAAAACTTATACAATGAGCAGAAGAAAAATAAGACAATCATTTCCGTGAATAAAAGTCATTATCATTTGAATCTGAATTCTTTCCAAGTAGATGTTGCAGGGTACTGGTGGTTTTATCCGGTACTCTTGATGGGAGGGTACGTATTAGTGGGCCATATGGGCATCCTACTAGTGTCTGTGCAACTGTGTCGCTGGTTTGGGCCCTCGTGACCCGGAATCTAACTTTTCTAGAGCTGGATCTTCCTTATGGCATTCTAAAACTTGTCTAATTAAAGCCGATTTGCAGCCGACTTACTTGTATCACAACATGAATTCTTTCCACTTATCAATGCAGATAGCTAACCATACTGGGTGGGAAAGGAACCTACCAACTGTGATCAAAATCAAAGATTAATGTCTGTAGGCTATGAATTCATTCTTTTTTCGCGTAATTAAAGTTTTGCATTCAAACTAAATGGTATTTTATACTTTACATACTAAATGGTATTTTATATCTTCAAATTATTGAAAAACTATATGTCATCATGTATTAAAAAATACAACCATAAAGATTATATATATAGCATCACATGCTTTTTCTTATTAATTATTACTACAATTTAATTTATCGTTTTTGGTTTTTAAAAGATGGAATGAGTAAAGTTTTGATTGCTTAGCAAGTTAAGGGTTGTCCTTCAGATTTTATAAAAATGTACACGTTATAATTATCATGCAATATACTTGTTTCACCAAATTTATGCAACTTCATCTATTAAAAACAAATCTAGAAACCCTTCATGATTGTAACCGTTTCTTTTAGAGCTCTGACGCTCTTTTATTGTTGCTCACTCAACACTCATGATGAGAGACACGGTGGAGAAAGCATAGAGATCTTTTTTTTAATTATCGGATCGAATTAAATGGTCTAATTTTATAATAAGTTACTACATGATGTGAGTCATTTAATGTTGTCAATATAAGACTTTAAAACAGTATATAGACCTCTTATGAGTATTTAAGAGGTATATATAGACCTCTTATGTGTATATTGTAAAATTATTTTTATTATAAAATATATTTGACAAATCACATAAAAATATATCAATTTTTTAATTTAATTTTGTTAAATAGCACTGCAGCAATTTCATTCTCATTTCAATTTTCTTATATACTGCATACAGTATAATTGAAAAAATAAAAAATAAAAACCAACAAAAAAGGCATGGCTATTTTGTAACGAGATTTGTTACTAATCATCCCTACGTATTACATATTATACTTATTTTGAATTTTTATTTATTTTACTCTTATTAAATTAATAGAATTCTTTTATTTATTATCTATAAATCACATGTTTTATAAAAAATTATATATAATATTAATATGAAGATGATGAGTTTAATTTTTATCGGTAATAATAACAAATGGGACCTTATGAAACTGTTACGTCTGGCTCGCATATCATTTTACTAACCAACATGAGGTCTCCTTTTCCTTGATTAGCATGCGGTACGTCAACACCCATATATCAACGTTAGGGATCAAAACAAAGAAAATCTCGATGAACGAAGGAAGCGAAACGATTCTGCTGCGAAAAATTTCAATGCAAAACCGGAAACTCACTCTCGATCTGAAGGAGGAGAAAAGTGTTTGTGTTAGAGTACCGTAGCATTGAGCGGGTTAGTGGTGCGAAGCCGATTCGCGCTCCGAGTCCGACCGCCACCAGCGGCATTGGCCAGAGTCGCCGTCTTCAAGTAACCGTTTGACCGCACAGAGATACTTTTCGGCAACGAGAACCGCTCCACGTCAACATTCTGGTTCCTTCTGTTCTCGATCACGCTCGTCGGGCTCCCATCCGCCACGTCATCCCAAGCACTCCCCTCATCTCCGATACTCAAACCGCGAAAGGCGTCAAAAGCCTCAAGCGACGCCATGTAGTCGGTGGAGGACGAACCGAGCTGGTTCCGGACCGAGGCGTGGATGAGGAGGCCGAGGTGCTTGTTGAGCTCTCGGTTCACTTCACGGAGGTGCGTGTTTTCGAGGCGGAGGGCCTCGGCTTCTCTGTTTGCCTCGCGGAGGTGAGTGAGGCAGAGAGAATGGCGGTTCACGATCTCCTGGTGTTCCTGTACTGTGTGTGAGTGGCAGTGGTGATTGGAGACGACGGTCGAGGTCGAGTCGGAGAAGCCGGAGTCCGAGTAGGAGTTCCCGGAAGGGAAGCTTTGGTAGGGAAGATTGAGGAGTAAGGGGAGCTGTATACATCGCCATCTGGATGGAATAGAGACTTGAATGGGGAGGATATATTGGTTGTAGCTGTGGCGGTAGGTCCGCCATGGGCAGAGGAGGGGTCCTTTTGCATTTTGAGCTCTTGGAGTATTCCTGCACAAATAATCGGAGGAAAATGATAGTTAAGCCAATCATATAATCAACACAGCTTTTGCGATTATTATTAGAGTTTCTGTTGCATTCAATTTTCGGATATACATCAATTTCTTTAATAAATGGCGAAGACACAGAAATTTCCAATTGATCAGAGAGGTGCAAACTAATTACGGATAACTGATTATACGTTAGAAACAGATCAACACAAACATAAAATGTAGAGAGGAAATGGAAAGGAGGAAAAGCAGAGATTCGAAATAACTAATATGTCTATAAACCGAACCAAAATAAGCAACAGAGATTGAAGCAGCAGTTCGTCTCTGGATTCACGAACGGAAACATATAATATAAAAAAATACAGAATTTTATGATGAAACAAATTTGGTTGAAATTGAGAAACAAAAAGCTCACCCGGAGAAGCCAAGAGCAGAAAGAGAGAGAGACTCTTTCTCTGGTTTGAGAGAGAGAGAGACGGATTTTGAGGGAGGGGAGGGTAGGGCTGGTTTTATATGAGAGGGTTTGGAGGGAAAGAGAGGATAAGAAACAACGAATCTGAAACCGTTTGGGAATTGGGAGACAATGATAACAGTCCCGCAAGGTGCCGTTTCTACTTCCAAGGTACGAGAGCTTCTTCGTGCATTACCAGGGACATTTCAGTAATCCCGTTGCATTTGAAGCTAGCTCTACCCCCTCTTTTGCGATGCTAACAACGGCCAAAGGGAAAGTATAACCAACAACTCATTCTTTGGTTTGCAAAAACAACTCATTCATAAATTTACATATATTAAAATAGTATATTAGATTATAAAATTCATGTTACTTTTAAAAAATTAATATATCATATCGAGTTAGATGATTTTATAAACTTTATTATTTATGTGAGATTTCTTTATAAAATCAATCATTTTTGTATAAAAAATATTTATATTTGATATATATATATTTTTTTATCATTATAACGAGTAATCAATTTCAAATCAAGTAGATATAATTTATATCCTTAGACTAGGCCATAGAGAGAGACACAAAAAATGTGTCCTAAAATATTTTATAACTATATTTGTATATCTTTTAGAAATATTTATTTAATAAATCTTATGAAATCTAGTACTTCACGTGATTACCTTTTACTCATTTTAAGATTTTAAATTTAGATACAAACTTTACTACACACCTTCTACGTGATATAATTTGATTTATAATATTTAAATTTTAAAATTTATTTTCTAAATCAAATTATGTTACGTAATGATGTGTGATATAAAAACTTTTAAATAAAATTATTCTTGATACTATACATTATGCTAAATTGGATGGTCACACCTTGAGCAGTGCTTGAAATCTTGCAGGAGTCTCCTCTTCTCTTACCCATTTTCGTTATGCTGCATGTGGTATGCAGTGTGTACTTTATTTTTTTTTAAAAAAAAAACACAAAAGAGGCGTATCTCTTGAAGGGAAAAAGAAATATGACAATCATAACACAGAATTTGAAGGTAAAGCCGTTGGACAAATCAAGGTCAAGCAGGACCCATCATGTAAGTTATTATTTTCTCTTTTAAGGACGAGGGCCATCAATAGTTGGTGGTAGATCAAAAGCATCCGTCAATTTCCATGAAAAATAAATCTATGATACGAGGAGAACGGAGTTGTTAACCAAGGTCCAAAATGATACGTACTTCTTTAAATATAGAAAAATATTATACATTATACTCACATTCTATTTTTATCTCGTTATATAAGATGTGATACATTTATCGCTATTAGATAATAAAAAATCATTTAATAAAAGATCATCTAATAGTAATAAATATATCACATTTTATATAGTAGGATGGTAGTATAGTGTATATAATTTTTCTTAAATACATGATATATTTCTCATCTTGAGGATATCGTGTCATTAGAAAACAGTAATTATTCAAGAAATTATAATATTTAATTTTTAATAATCCTATAGATTGAGATAGCTTATGTATATTTCAAAATTATCTGATAATTATGTAATATCTCGACACGTACATTTACCAAAAAAATAGCCAAAAAATTAAAGAAAAAGAGTAAATTAAGCTTTCGTAGAGACGAAAACTAATTAGAATGATAATCCCAAATAAAGGGACCCATTTATTCAATCATATTATCTTAGTATTGGACAATTTTGTGTTTGAAGTTTAAAAAGAAATTAAGATAAAGGTGGTGGTGACAGACACCGCGACACAGGCCGCAAGGTCCCCGTTGCGGTTAGAGAGGCATTTGATTATGGCGTTGCTTTGTTTAGAAGCTTTTAAGTTTCATGTCTCTCTTGTCATGAAGCCTAGAGATTAGGACATAGACCATTTAGGAAGAAAGTGCCATCATATGTTTTTGTTTTTTTAATTTTCTTGCTGCTGGGGGTTTGCTTCTTTGTCACAACTATAACCACCTCTTTCCATTTTCCCAATCGTTCTCCTATCAATATCTATTATCAAATGTTTGGTGCATAATAATCCCTTGATGCTCATGTTCCCTGTCTAAATCAAACACTTTTCTTTTCCCCCCAGATGGGATGGTTGTTAAGCCAGGCACACGTTTTCTAAGTGTAACCTATTATAATCAATATGCTTTGTTTCTCTTTCATTTTCGTTGCACTCGACTAGTCGTCTTTATAAAATAAAAATAAAAATAATATTTTTTAATCTATACATCTCATTTTTAAGTCTTCCAATAAGAGCCTTATACATGGCAGTAGACGTTATATAAAATAAACAAAAGATGAATTATTTATCATAGAATTAAGATGCATTTTACTTCTAGGAATCTGTATTGCTCCTCTTATAAATGTAAAACATACAGTGCTCATATGTGATTCAGTCTGCACAAACAAGCACCGATACACATTGAAAAAGAAGATGCAGTTCAATAAGTGGAATATTCCATCAATTCAGATAAAGTGTAGAATCAGGATTTAAACTTAGAGACCTCTGCTCTGATACTATGTTAAAGTTATCACTTGTTCCAAAAGTTTAAACTAATAGAAAGATACAGGTTTATATTTGTTGTAACACGAACAACAGGCAAAGTGGACTCGTTTCAAATGTCACATAAACCATCATGGATTGAATCAATTACACCACCACCATCATCATGGATCTTGTTAAACCAGCAATTAATCTGTAATATTATTTTCACAACTCAAACTGAGATGATGTGTGATCAATCCAACTTTCTAAGATCTGTCTCTTCACCAAGTCGTGTAAATAACTTTCCTCAATACAGAGCCTTCAAATTTAAATTTTACCTCTGTAAGAACTTCAACAGAGACTATATATACATATAGGGGGATTGCAAATGTAATTAATTGAAGCCATAAAAATGAGAGTGCCATTATTTGACTGAATTTCAGCTAAATAAACATGAGAGTACCAAGAAGCTAACTCACTCCAGAATTGTAATATGTACAAGATCACAACGCAAAGCTAATAGCTTCGTGTCACATCAAGGGTATCAGAGTCATAGCTTTCTGTCTTTACAAATCTTCCTTTTACCCTCTTCCGAATATCAGCTCTAGCTTTCCGAGATGGGTATCGAATTTGTTTTTCATGCCTGAAAAAAAGAACTAACTTTACCACAAGATAGCACAGCTGAAAGAAACATAATTCACATTTATTACCACAACCTTGAGCTGCATCTACTCGACAGCAATAAGTTAAAAGTCAAATTACAAAGTTTAGAAATAATAGATCATGCTCTAAGTATAGTCAAAGTTAAGTTACTTTTGCTTGGAGATTGTATTGGGTCTACTAGCTCTTATTTAACTTTACAATCATCATGCTGTGGTCCAATCTTTGAGCTAGGGTGTTTCATGGGCATTGGTCATAGCAGGAAGTTTTATTGTAGTAGTAATCCATACCTTCATTCATACAGTTCCAGTGAGATCTCCTGTTATTTTTTGTTTGTTGGAAGTTCAGCTAAATAATTCTGAGGCTGAAACAGAATCTTATTCTATTGACAAGGGTGTGACTGTGCATTGAGGTTTTGAAGTTACTAGGACTATAAAATAAGCCTACTTAAGAAGTGGATACATATGGCTGGGAAATGACAATCAAGATCTCATAGCATTGACTGATCTCCCAGCAATTTATGGTATTTATTGAACTTGGGATCACCATCCTCTGGAGTTTTGGTGGGTAATTCCATGGTAAAGTTTTTACAATTTTCAAATTTTACCACCTCAATATATTACAGAAAAGTCAAGAACATTGTAAAAAATGATATGCTGAAATGATAAACTATCAACATTTAATTTGAGAAAAGGTTGGCGTTTAAGGTTGCGGGTCTTCATTCCAAAACTTGTAAAAGAAAGAAACATAATACTCACATTCGAGACATCTTCTTCTCCTTGTACCTCTTCTTGGCAATTTCTCTAGCCTTCAAATGTGCACCATCAAGCTCAGGTGAATTGCCTGTAGGTTTTCCTGTAATGTAGGGAGAAAGTCCGCTATCAAGACAATCAGTGCCATTGCTATCGGCACTAAACCTTGAAATAGAGAATGACAAAGTTGAATAAGATGTTCGAATCGGACGGGGACAATCTTCACTTCCCGGAAGCCTATGAAGTTGGTTAGAAGGACCTATGTCATTGTCCATATGAGGTGACCGGGTGATATAAAGAGAAGAAGCCACTGAGCCATCCTGTCATATCACAAAAGGAGTAGAAGAAATAAAATATTTTATATTGAACTAGAGACATATCTCATGTTGCCTTAAAATATTCTGAATGTCTGCGATCAATGCTAAACTTGCCATCTACTTATACAAATGGTCCATGAATACATATAACACAATTGATGGCCAAAAACTACAGTAACTCATGCTCGTGTCAAAGTTATCATGATGAGTAAAAGCTCAGGGAATTGACCGAGGTACCAGCTTTGTTTCACTGTGCCACCCAAACTCAAGGGAGTTCCAGCACAACTTTGCCCTATTTTTATAACATCAAAAACTTCCCTTTTAAGTCGAGAAAAGAGACTATCTCTCCTTAGTGCTCACTTGGAAAGTTACATTAGTATCAGATCGATATATTCACATATTGTTAGACAATTTGAAAATGCCATAGAAGTAGATTTACAGGGTATTTGAAGAGTCAATCATAAGAAAGTACTAATATTATCAATATTTATGATCAGAACTCAACTACCTAAAATATGAATATGTTCCATGCTCCGGTTTAGCAACAATACAGTATCAACTGGTTAAGCAATGACGTAGCCCTCTAAGTCAAGATAGTGATAGCAATTCCAGAAACCTGAAAGATCCATGTAATATTGATTCCAGTACTAGTTATTCAAATTAGGATATCTTTTATGTCGCCAAATATTTTTATTCTGCATGGGAAGCGAAAACATATGCAGGGCAAACCCATTCATACATGTTTACATTCCATGATACTTGATGCTCCACAAGGTGAAACTGTATGTTTTCCAGATCTACAGTTTGACCTAGATGATCATGTTTTTATTTAATGGTGAGGTTTTTGAAAAAAAAAAAAGATTCGGCTTACAGAAGTTAAAAGAGAAAAGAAAAAACAAATAAAGAGTCATGACTCAGACCTCCATAGCTCTTGCATGGCTATTATCTGATGTATTATGGGACAAATCCTTTTCAATGGAAGAGCATGAAAAATCTTTCTCATCAAGCAGAGCCCTGATTGGATCTTGATCACCTGCAAATAGTTCTTCGAAATTTTGGAACGTTAAATCAACATCAGGTATGTTGAAATCATCGTCACAAACAAGTTCTTCACAAACCCCAAGGTCTTGCATATTTTGAGACCATAACTGCAAAATTCAATCAACAATAATCAGTTATGCACAATACTCTCTCGTTGTCAAGTTGATTAATGCTCATTGATTGGGATCAGGACCTCATTGCAGTCATAAATATGGTCGCTCACAGAAGCTGATTAAGTCAGAAAGCAAGCAGGAGATAATCTCACTATTGTCATGATATTATTGAAGTAATAAGTGGAGACACGAGCGTTGAATATGAAATACCGACTGAACTTCAGGACATGGCATTTGAATTTTTATTTATTTTACTCTTATTAAACTAATAGAATTTTTTTTATTTATTATCTATACATCACATGTTTTATAAAAAATAATAAAAAATTATATATAATATTAATATGAAGAAGATGAGTTTAATTTTTCTCGGTAATAATAACAAATGGGGCCTTATGAAACTGTTACGTCTGGCTCGCATATCCTTTTACTGACTAACATGAGGTCTCCTTTTCCTTGATTAGCATGCGGTACGTCTACACCCATATATCAACGTTAGAACTTAGGCATCAAAGCAAAGTAAATCTCGATGAACGAAAGAAGCGAAACTATTCTGCTGCGAAAAATTTCAATGCAAAAATGAAACTCACTCTTGATCTGAAGAAGGAGAAAAGTGTTTGTGTTAAAGTACCGTAGCATTGAGCGGGTTTGTGGTGCGAAGCCGATTCGCGCTCCGAGTCCGACCGCCACCAGCGGCATTGGCCAGAGTCGCCGTCTTCAAGTAACCGTTTGACCGCACAGAGATACTTTTCGGCAACGAGAACCGCTCCACGTCAACATTCTGGTTCCTTCTGTTCTCGATCACGCTCGTCGGGCTCCCATCCGCCACGTCATCCCAAGCACTCCCCTCATCTCCGATACTCAAACCGCGAAAGGCGTCAAAAGCCTCAAGCGACGCCATGTAGTCGGTGGAGGACGAACCGAGCTGGTTCCGGACCGAGGCGTGGATGAGGAGGCCGAGGTGCTTGTTGAGCTCTCGGTTCACTTCACGGAGGTGCGTGTTTTCGAGGCGGAGGGCCTCGGCTTCTCTGTTTGCCTCGCGGAGGTGAGTGAGGCAGAGAGAATGGCGGTTCACGATCTCCTGGTGTTCCTGTACTGTGTGTGAGTGGCAGTGGTGATTGGAGACGACGGTCGAGGTCGAGTCGGAGAAGCCGGAGTCCGAGTAGGAGTTCCCGGAGAGGGAAGCTTTGGTAGGGAAGATTGAGGAGTAAGGGGAGCTGTATACATCGCCATCTGGATGGAATAGAGACTTGAATGGGGAGGATATATTGGTTGTAGCTGTGGCGGTAGGTCCGCCATGGGCAGAGGAGGGGTCCTTTTGCATTTTGAGCTCTTGGAGTATTCCTGCACAAATAAACGGAGGAAAATGACAGTAAAGCCAATGATATAATCAACACAGCTTTTGCGATTATTATTAGAGTTTCTGTTGCATTCAATTTTCGGATATACATCAATTTCTTTAATAAATGGCGAAGACACAGAAATTTCCAATTGATCAGAGAGGTGCAAACTAATTACGGATAACTGATTATACGTTAGAAACAGATCAACACAAACATAAAATGTAGAGAGGAAATGGAAAGGAGGAAAAGCAGAGATTCGAAATAACTAATATGTCTATAAACCGAACCAAAATAAGCAACAGAGATTGAAGCAGCAGTTCGTCTCTGGATTCACGAACGGAAACATATAATATAAAAAAATACAGAATTTTATGATGAAACAAATTTGGTTGAAATTGGAGAAACAAAAAGCTCACCCGGAGAAGCCAAGAGCAGAAAGAGAGAGAGACTCTTTCTCTGGTTTGAGAGAGAGAGAGACGGATTTTGAGGGAGGGGAGGGTAGGGCTGGTTTTATATGAGAGGGTTTGGAGGGAAAGAGAGGATAAGAAACAACGAATCTGAAACCGTTTGGGAATTGGGAGACAATGATAACAGTCCCGCAAGGTGCCGTTTCTACTTCCAAGGTACGAGAGCTTCTTCGTGCATTACCAGGGACATTTCAGTAATCCCGTTGCATTTGAAGCTAGCTCTACCCCCTCTTTTGCGATGCTAACAACGGCCAAAGGGAAAGTATAACCAACAACTCATTCTTTGGTTTGCAAAAACAACTCATTCATAAATTTACATATATTAAAATAGTATATTAGATTATAAAATTCATGTTACTTTTAAAAAATTAATATATCATATCGAGTTAGATGATTTTATAAACTTTATTATTTATGTGAGATTTCTTTATAAAATCAATCATTTTTGTATAAAAAATATTTATATTTGATATATATATATTTTTTTATCATTATAACGAGTAATCAATTTCAAATCAAGTAGATATAATTTATATCCTTAGACTAGGCCATAGAGAGAGACACAAAAAATGTGTCCTAAAATATTTTATAACTATATTTGTATATCTTTTAGAAATATTTATTTAATAAATCTTATGAAATCTAGTACTTCACGTGATTACCTTTTACTCATTTTAAGATGTTAAATTTAGATACAAACTTTACTACACACCTTCTACGTGATATAATTTGATTTATAATATTTAAATTTTAAAATTTATCGTCTAAATCAAATTATGTTACGTGAATGATGTGTGATATAAAAACTTTTAAATAAAATTATTCTTGATACTATACATTATGCTAAATTGGATGGTCACACCTTGAGCAGTGCTTGAAATCTTGCAGGAGTCTCCTCTTCTCTTACCCATTTTCGTTATGCTGCATGTGGTATGCAGTGTGTACTTTATTTTTTTTTAAAAAAAAAACACAAAAGAGGCGTATCTCTTGAAGGGAAAAAGAAATATGACAATCATAACACAGAATTTGAAGGTAAAGCCGTTGGACAAATCAAGGTCAAGCAGGACCCATCATGTAAGTTATTATTTTCTCTTTTTAGGACGAGGGCCATCAATAGTTGGTGGTAGATCAAAAGCATCCGTCAATTTCCATGAAAAATAAATCTATGATACGAGGAGAACGGAGTTGTTAACCAAGGTCCAAAATGATACGTACTTCTTTAAATATAGAAAAATATTATACATTATACTCACATTCTATTTTTATCTCGTTATATAAGATGTGATACATTTATCGCTATTAGATAATAAAAAATCATTTAATAAAAGATCATCTAATAGTAATAAATATATCACATTTTATATAGTAGGATGGTAGTATAGTGTATATAATTTTTCTTAAATACATGATATATTTCTCATCTTGAGGATATCGTGTCATTAGAAAACAGTAATTATTCAAGAAATTATAATATTTAATTTTTAATAATCCTATAGATTGAGATAGCTTATGTATATTTCAAAATTATCTGATAATTATGTAATATCTCGACACGTACATTTACCAAAAAAATAGCCAAAAAATTAAAGAAAAAGAGTAAATTAAGCTTTCGTAGAGACGAAAACTAATTAGAATGATAATCCCAAATAAAGGGACCCATTTATTCAATCATATTATCTTAGTATTGGACAATTTTGTGTTTGAAGTTTAAAAAGAAATTAAGATAAAGGTGGTGGTGACAGACACCGCGACACAGGCCGCAAGGTCCCCGTTGCGGTTAGAGAGGCATTTGATTATGGCGTTGCTTTGTTTAGAAGCTTTTAAGTTTCATGTCTCTCTTGTCATGAAGCCTAGAGATTAGGACATAGACCATTTAGGAAGAAAGTGCCATCATATGTTTTTGTTTTTTTAATTTTCTTGCTGCTGGGGTTTTGCTTCTTTGTCACAACTATAACCACCTCTTTCCATTTTCCCAATCGTTCTCCTATCAATATCTATTATCAAATGTTTGGTGCATAATAATCCCTTGATGCTCATGTTCCCTGTCTATATCAAACACTTTTCTTTTCCCCCCAGATGGGATGGTTGTTAAGCCAGGCACACGTTTTCTAAGTGTAACCTATTATAATCAATATGCTTTGTTTCTCTTTCATTTTCGTTGCACTCGACTAGTCGTCTTTATAAAATAAAAATAAAAATAATATTTTTTAATCTATACATCTCATTTTTAAGTCTTCCAATAAGAGCCTTATACATGGCAGTAGACGTTATATAAAATAAACAAAAGATGAATTATTTATCATAGAATTAAGATGCATTTTACTTCTAGGAATCTGTATTGCTCCTCTTATAAATGTAAAACATACAGTGCTCATATGTGATTCAGTCTGCACAAACAAGCACCGATACACATTGAAAAAGAAGATGCGGTTCAATAAGTGGAATATTCCATCAATTCAGATAAAGTGTAGAATCAGGATTTAAACTTAGAGACCTCTGCTCTGATACTATGTTAAAGTTATCACTTGTTCCAAAAGTTTAAACTAATAGAAAGATACAGGTTTATATTTGTTGTAACACGAACAACAGGCAAAGTGGACTCGTTTCAAATGTCACATAAACCATCATGGATTGAATCAATTACACCACCACCATCATCATGGATCTTGTTAAACCAGCAATTAATCTGTAATATTATTTTCACAACTCAAACTGAGATGATGTGTGATCAATCCAACTTTCTAAGATCTGTCTCTTCACCAAGTCGTGTAAATAACTTTCCTCAATACAGAGCCTTCAAATTTAAATTTTACCTCTGTAAGAACTTCAACAGAGACTATATATACATATAGGGGGATTGCAAATGTAATTAATTGAAGCCATAAAAATGAGAGTGCCATTATTTGACTGAATTTCAGCTAAATAAACATGAGAGTACCAAGAAGCTAACTCACTCCAGAATTGTAATATGTACAAGATCACAACGCAAAGCTAATAGCTTCGTGTCACATCAAGGGTATCAGAGTCATAGCTTTCTGTCTTTACAAATCTTCCTTTTACCCTCTTCCGAATATCAGCTCTAGCTTTCCGAGATGGGTATCGAATTTGTTTTTCATGCCTGAAAAAAAGAACTAACTTTACCACAAGATAGCACAGCTGAAAGAAACATAATTCACATTTATTACCACAACCTTGAGCTGCATCTACTCGACAGCAATAAGTTAAAAGTCAAATTACAAAGTTTAGAAATAATAGATCATGCTCTAAGTATAGTCAAAGTTAAGTTACTTTTGCTTGGAGATTGTATTGGGTCTACTAGCTCTTATTTAACTTTACAATCATCATGCTGTGGTCCAATCTTTGAGCTAGGGTGTTTCATGGGCATTGGTCATAGCAGGAAGTTTTATTGTAGTAGTAATCCATACCTTCATTCATACAGTTCCAGTGAGATCTCCTGTTATTTTTTGTTTGTTGGAAGTTCAGCTAAATAATTCTGAGGCTGAAACAGAATCTTATTCTATTGACAAGGGTGTGACTGTGCATTGAGGTTTTGAAGTTACTAGGACTATAAAATAAGCCTACTTAAGAAGTGGATACATATGGCTGGGAAATGACAATCAAGATCTCATAGCATTGACTGATCTCCCAGCAATTTATGGTATTTATTGAACTTGGGATCACCATCCTCTGGAGTTTTGGTAGGTAATTCCATGGTAAAGTTTTTACAATTTTCAAATTTTACCACCTCAATATATTACAGAAAAGTCAAGAACATTGTAAAAAATGATATGCTGAAATGATAAACTATCAACATTTAATTTGAGAAAAGGTTGGCGTTTAAGGTTGCGGGTCTTCATTCCAAAACTTGTAAAAGAAAGAAACATAATACTCACATTCGAGACATCTTCTTCTCCTTGTACCTCTTCTTGGCAATTTCTCTAGCCTTCAAATGTGCACCATCAAGCTCAGGTGAATTGCCTGTAGGTTTTCCTGTAATGTAGGGAGAAAGTCCGCTATCAAGACAATCAGTGCCATTGCTATCGGCACTAAACCTTGAAATAGAGAATGACAAAGTTGAATAAGATGTTCGAATCGGACGGGGACAATCTTCACTTCCCGGAAGCCTATGAAGTTGGTTAGAAGGACCTATGTCATTGTCCATATGAGGTGACCGGGTGATATAAAGAGAAGAAGCCACTGAGCCATCCTGTCATATCACAAAAGGAGTAGAAGAAATAAAATATTTTATATTGAACTAGAGACATATCTCATGTTGCCTTAAAATATTCTGAATGTCTGCGATCAATGCTAAACTTGCCATCTACTTATACAAATGGTCCATGAATACATATAACACAATTGATGGCCAAAAACTACAGTAACTCATGCTCGTGTCAAAGTTATCATGATGAGTAAAAGCTCAGGGAATTGACCGAGGTACCAGCTTTGTTTCACTGTGCCACCCAAACTCAAGGGAGTTCCAGCACAACTTTGCCCTATTTTTATAACATCAAAAACTTCCCTTTTAAGTCGAGAAAAGAGACTATCTCTCCTTAGTGCTCACTTGGAAAGTTACATTAGTATCAGATCGATATATTCACATATTGTTAGACAATTTGAAAATGCCATAGAAGTAGATTTACAGGGTATTTGAAGAGTCAATCATAAGAAAGTACTAATATTATCAATATTTATGATCAGAACTCAACTACCTAAAATATGAATATGTTCCATGCTCCGGTTTAGCAACAATACAGTATCAACTGGTTAAGCAATGACGTAGCCCTCTAAGTCAAGATAGTGATAGCAATTCCAGAAACCTGAAAGATCCATGTAATATTGATTCCAGTACTAGTTATTCAAATTAGGATATCTTTTATGTCGCCAAATATTTTTATTCTGCATGGGAAGCGAAAACATATGCAGGGCAAACCCATTCATACATGTTTACATTCCATGATACTTGATGCTCCACAAGGTGAAACTGTATGTTTTCCAGATCTACAGTTTGACCTAGATGATCATGTTTTTATTTAATGGTGAGGTTTTTGAAAAAAAAAAAAGATTCGGCTTACAGAAGTTAAAAGAGAAAAGAAAAAACAAATAAAGAGTCATGACTCAGACCTCCATAGCTCTTGCATGGCTATTATCTGATGTATTATGGGACAAATCCTTTTCAATGGAAGAGCATGAAAAATCTTTCTCATCAAGCAGAGCCCTGATTGGATCTTGATCACCTGCAAATAGTTCTTCGAAATTTTGGAACGTTAAATCAACATCAGGTATGTTGAAATCATCGTCACAAACAAGTTCTTCACAAACCCCAAGGTCTTGCATATTTTGAGACCATAACTGCAAAATTCAATCAACAATAATCAGTTATGCACAATACTCTCTCGTTGTCAAGTTGATTAATGCTCATTGATTGGGATCAGGACCTCATTGCAGTCATAAATATGGTCGCTCACAGAAGCTGATTAAGTCAGAAAGCAAGCAGGAGATAATCTCACTATTGTCATGATATTATTGAAGTAATAAGTGGAGACACGAGCGTTGAATATGAAATACCGACTGAACTTCAGGACATGGCATTTTAAACTAGAGTCAGGTAAAATCGACTCAACAAAACTTTGTTCCAGATACTGGAGTTAGTACAAAGACCCTAATATACCATTAAACACTTCTCTTGCAACAAGTCTTTTTGCATGTGAACAGGAACTATTAACTGTGCATTGCAGTTTAATATTTCAAAATATACGAGGCACTTGTATGAAAAATGTGTCCTTTTCTTTTCCTTTCCACTCCCAAAACATCCTAAAGATATGAAGCTAGCCTACCAAAGTTCTAAGCAATGATATATTCTAATTAATTGAGGGCATACTTGTTCCAATTGAAAATTCCACTTCCATGATATTGATATGAATTAACAAAAGTGTCCATTGATCACATGGGATGCCTGACTTCTGCAGTCAAATTATCAAGCCAGTGCCCCTCTAGTGAGATGCAGTTTCAGTAATTCTACATGCATATGCTTATATTATGCTAAATGCAAAAGAAAATTATTGTGCTTTGGCACTGTAAGCAAGAGTTAATCATCAGTGTGGCAAATCTACAAGTGGTTCATGACACAATGATCTGATTTAATGAAGTGATAATACTGAACAAACCTGACTATTTTGAACAGGACTTTTGCATTGCCAGAAAGATTCTCCCTGCATAGGAAGCCCAACATTTGAAGATGAAGGTATATTATGTTCCTGTTGAGAAAATTTGAATGGCAAAGTGTCCACGTTCAGGTCCTGCAGTGAACTTCCCCTTTGCTGATCAGTACTATGATCCTGGGCATGTTGTAAATGCTGATCAAGATTTCTATCAAGCTTTACTGGAGGATATTGTATTGAAGAATTTATTTCCATTTGTTCTTGACCAGATATCAAAGGTGAAAGGTCAGAACCATCAGTGAGCTGAAGCCTTTTTAGGTCACGAATCTGTTGCAGAATATAGCTAGTGTGCTGCTGTTGATATTTATATACCTGCAAGTGAAGCAAAATACTAAGGTCCTGTTTGCTTACACAGATGAGATGAGATGAGATGTTTTAAATAGTAATGAATAAAATATTATTATAATATAATTTTGTAATATTAATTTTGTATTGGAATTTGAAAAAGTGAAATTTTTTATTATATTTGGTATGGGGATTTAAAAAAGTTGTAATGATGAGTTGAGATGAGATGAGATGAGTTTTTTGATTTTGTGTAAACATATAGGGCCTAAGAAGAATCATAGAGTTCTTTTACATAAAATTGTAATGCACCTCAAACTAAACTCTTTAAGAAAAAATTTCTCTTGGGGTAAGTGTTTTTCTAATTTAAGTACCTAAGGTAAGTGGTTTTCTATTTAAGTAGCTAAAAACAGCATATCACCATCAGATGCACAAGCAACTTTGCCCTTCTATTTATATTACAACTCATGCATAAGTTCAACTCTTGTGTCAGTTCAATAGTCTGCTTGATGGAGAAATTCATAACTTGTAGAACTACAAAGAGATTGACTTGGAGTTTCTGATAATGACCACATCAAGACATGGACAGGGTAAAATAGGTAGGAAGCTCCTGAAATCTAGCACCCTGCCCGATATCAAGGATTCACCCAATTGTAATTTGCATAAACTTCCTCCAAATTCGCCAACGCTATGACCTCTTACTTGGGAATGAACATCTTAAATTGTGGAAGAATAAGAGAATCTAGACATAACAAAGGCCTGTTATAATTAGAGTCAGAAAGGAAAGACACACACACACACACACACTGAAGTGTAATTCCTGCCTACCTTACTTTGTTGACTGCTTGATCCCAATTCTGGTCCTACATTGGAGACTAGAGTTGCACAATTCTCTCTGGATAACACTGAAGGGCCACCGAATTGTGAGCAAGATTGTCTTGGAATGTCCAAGTTTAAAACACTGGAATCCCCAGAACCAGGAGAAATGGACACAAGCTGATCTCGAGGAGTACTATTGTTTTCTTCATTCAGTTGAAAACCCCACAATGCTGCAAAATCCTTAGCCGAAGGGCATCCAGTGTAACTGCTGACTACCTGTTTCTGATGCTGGGAAGAGCTATCGTGCAGGCTTTGGTCACAGCTGCAGCACATGGACATTCTGTGTACGGTACACCGAACGTAAGCTGGGCGGTATCTGCACAAATCACATAGGACACTTCGCAGATGTCGGTTAGAAAGTGCATTGGCTGAATGAACTTTGGCATCGCAGGAAAGGCAAAGATGTGCTGCATCAGCATTACAGTAAATGACTGGCCTCGATTCTGTGCAGAATTCACAGGTTTTCTCCATCATAAAGAACTACCGAACTCCAAACTCTCACGAGTTGAGGTTTCCTGGTCGAGTTTCAATGATTATGGAAGTCAATTCACTGATATTTTGTAAGCTCGAGACTCAACTTTAAAGAAGATGATAGTATTCCCCCTACAACCTCAAAAGTTTTTTTTGGGAAAGGACACAACCTCAAAAGTTAAAAACAGTACCAACCTGACAAATTTAATATCAATGCATTTTTTCCTGTGAGAATAGTCAATAACTACATCATACACCTTGCAAAAATAAAATCATTAAATTCCACATCTAAAACCTCAACAGTCAAAAAATTAAGGCTGTGGTTTTAAACAGATCTTTTACTAGGTTTTTTTTGGCCGTAAATTTCAAACAAATAGGGTGTCTCTTTGATCAATAAAATTGTTTATTTATAAAAAAAAAACAAGTAAGGTGTCTCTTTTAAAAAGTCTTTTATTTATTTTCAATGTTTCCTAGGTCATATACACTTCTTCAAGGATGGGTGGTTCTGAGGATCCCCACATATAATAGAGGCCTATACCTGAATTTCACAATCAAAAGCTTGTGAAGGTCAGATATAGACTTCAAAATAACCTATCAATTGTAGTTTTTTCATTTCCAAGGTTCTTTTAAGGCATTGAAATGAAGTTAGAGTTCTAATATAGGACTACCGTTCTCATAGAATAATAACTACCAATTGTTCATGGAAAATAGTGAATTTTACCAGTTATAAATTGTTCTGAATTGAGCTAAAAGCCGATCTCTGATTTAAAAAAACTGTAAAATAACGCCAAATCTATTCCGAATCCATTCTCGCTTCACGGATTGACCCAAAACTTGTCCCAACTTCGCTTCACGGATCAAATTGGTTGAACGCATTGAAATTTCAAGGATCACATGAGCTTCAGAAACGGATAATAAAAGAAAGAAGAATACCTATGTTTTGTACAAGAGATTCGAGGTAAAGACAAAGAGTTCAGCCTTTATCTTCTTCGGAATCCATGGAAACTTTTCCGGTCGGAATCTTGGAGCTTCCCTCTATCTTCCTTGCACTCTTTTTTTATTGTTCTGTATCTATCTTTAGGCTCTTTTGGTCTGACGTGTGCGTTATTGAGCGTGAACTTTCCAGCGTGGAAGTGAGCACGTGGCGTGGGGTAAGGTAGGGCCCGCCGACGTTATCCGTGAGTTTTTCATGTGAACGAGCGAAAGTGGTGGGCACTGGGCGGTGCAGAGTTGGGTCATGTGATCCAGAAGTCTACCTGCTTCCGCCAATGGTAATCCGCCACGACTTCACGTCTGTTGTCATTGCGGCTACGGGAGTATCGCGTTGGGTGGGGAAACACGCGCCGGGTTTCGGTTCTCATTTTAAAAAATCAGTTAATATATCCATTAATCTAATATAATTAATTAAAAAATAAATTTTATTAAAAATAATATTAATTTAAATTTTAAATAGAAAAGAATCAGTATTCATATACAGATTAATACGCAACTTTTCTTATACGGAATAAAACTCAAAATTAAACTATCTAATTTAGTGGTGTAACAAAATATTTTATTTTTAAATTTATTAATCTCTACTATACAACGCTAACTTTTTAGACCTATTTCACAAACCTTTTAAAGTTTAAACCATCTAATCACATTTAATTTTATTTCAATATCTAAACATAATTTAAATAAAATATTTTTCAATTTCAAATTTTTAATTTTTCAATTTTTTCATTTAATCATTATAATTTTTCTAAATTTCTAAACAAAACACAAAAAACAACTTAACTTTTTTAAATTTAAAATAAAAATAAGATTAAAAATTTATATTATAATTCTCTTTTAATTTTATAATTTTTGTATTTAATTTTTATTTTCTCTCATTTTCTAAAATTTCATAAAACTCTTAACTCAAATTATTTCATTTCTATTTACAAATTATCTTATTATTATTAATAAATTTTTTATCTCATCTATCTATATGTTATTCTACAAACAGGGGTCCTAGTTTCTCGGCAAAGAGAGTAGCGTATAAACAACTACAGTTCCATAAATTTTGAAGCAACAAAATAGTTAAAATGGTAAGAGTAATATTACATAAATGCATAAGTATCGCGTGGTAGTTTTGAAAAAAAGTGGTCTATTATTAAAAAATTAATATTTTTTTCATATAGATCTTATATTTATTTACCTTTTTTCAAAATAATTATACGGTACTTGTGCACTTACGACTGTAGCTATCATTTTTCTATATTAAAATATATGAATCGATCAAATAATTTTAGAAAATATAAATATTAAATTTAGAGAGAAGGAATATTAGTATTTAACTTGTAATCTAACTTAAATGAAGTAAGTAGATAAATCTAGCAGAATGGGCAACGTTTCTTTTATCTACCTATTATCTCTAACCTTGGTAGCATTTAAGTCTTAAGCTTGTTCTTGTACAATTTGGCGAATTGAAAGTGATGGGTTTGGCCGAGAGAGAGAGAGAGAGAGAGGGAGGGAGAGAGAGAGATGGGTTTGGGTCTAATCGTAAGAAAGGTATGGATTTGGATCAAATTGATAGGTTTTTTTCCACTATATATTTTTTACGGAATTGGAACCAAACCTCGACCTCATTGACTAAAAGCTTGACGACCGTACGCCAGTAACCGTCTAAAACCTCTCGTAATTTAGGCAGTTTACCTTTTGAAACGGTAAAAAGGTACAAATCACAGAAAGGGAGTGTCGGACTTTCTAAAAGAATCACTTCTTGCTCTGTTTTGGTCGTACAAAAACAGAGTCGTCCCTCCATCGACATCAACGAGATTAGAAGGCAGCCTTTTTCTACATCCAATGAAGCTTCCTTTTGCTCCACAAGGTTGTGACCAACAGACAACAGGGATATCAGCTCAACTCAACTCAGCTCCGAAGACTTGTTTGTGTGAACTACTGTAAAGGTAGCGTCTCTGTCTTTGCAATAAATTTTACCGGGGACCCCCGACCTCCCAGTAGGTGCAGAGTATTCAATTCACACCAGCTGACTTAATATAACCTACGTTATACGGATCACATCCTCGTCATTCTTAGGGTGATTGATTGCTGCTTGGCCATTTCGTTTTCTTCTCTCTTTTTTTGGGTCAGGGGATAAATAGTCTCAAAATGAAAGAACGGTGTACTTCATCTGTCATGCAACATCTTTTAACTGATTCAACTAACTCTTATGCAAAACATAATCTGACATTTCTTGAACCTACATCTTCTACGGTTCTTCTCAACCAATTAGCGTCATAGTTACGTAGTCAGGAGTAGTAACATTCTTCATCTTACATTCTTTTGTTTGTTGAATCAATTAAAAGATGTTGCATGACAGATGAAGTAGTTTTTTCATTTTGAGGTTATGTTATATACCGTTACTTTTATGTATTATTTACACACTTTACTGATATAATTAGTCAAAATAGTTATTTTATATTAAAAAATAACGTAGTCAATCACATTAGTAGAATACACAAAAAATACACAAAAATAACTACACATAAAATTTTTGTTTGCATAATTCTCCAAACCCTCCATAACAAAATTAATACATGTTATCTTACTTGTGGAAAACAAAAAGCAGAACACTTTCCCTTGCCCGTCACTTTTTCTGAAAGAATGGGAAAAGGCAATTAGGCCACTTAGGCCACCACCACCCCCTACCATGGCTGGTTGCAATCCACACGAAACATCCTTAAGAATTGACTTCAGGGTAAAGTCCTTTGAGAAGGACACTCGCTAAGGTATTTCTTGACAACAGAGCTGCACCAGAATGCCATTTTTCATAGGATGTATGAATGTTTTTCATAGGGTGTGAGGTGTGGACGATAAATAGTAGCTGATGAGAATAATTATTCATAACGTTTTAGGTGGATTAGGAAAGCTTTGGCCAAACACCTTTCACATCGGCAGACAGAATTAAAAAAAAAGATAAGAAATCACCGGACATCATGATCCTATTATTTAATGAGATCCAGAATAAAGAGCATCCATACCCCACTAAAAAGACCCTATTAAATGTATTCATAGCAATATGCATTTTAGACACAGACATACAATTAAATTATATACTCAAATATGCTTTAAAATCAACTACAGCTCGGTTAATGTCCCCTTCCAATTTAGATTCTGTACTTCTGACAAATGTTAAGACACAATATGGACATTCGCAATATGCTAAAGTATCTGAATAAACATTTGTTGTGTGATTCCATTGTCATAAAGCTTGAGCTAGTCATGATGAAAAAAGTTCCCATAAATACAAGGGTAAACCTTACAATTGGCACTCTTCTTTTCTCAATTTGTTGCCTCGACTGGGCTGCTTCAGCTTGTAGCAATAACTGTTGTTCCTAAACGATTTCAGCAATATCCATGAAACTGTACAATTGAAGGCTAGATGTCACACAACCAAAAAACAGAAAAGAACTATAGTTGTACAAAAGGATCTGAAGAGTAACCCCACTACCAGGCTCAATCATTTTTTTTTTAATCTGTATCACTACCAGGAACATTTATCTCCCAAAAGTTGCACAAAGACGATTCAAGTGCCATGACTGAAGTATGAACCTGAAACAAAGCAATGCAGTTCGAAATTTGGAAGGTTAATACTCATAATAAACCCACATATACTAAGTTACATGGTTAAGTAAAAACCCAAGTTAAAACCAGACTAAAAGACATTCAGGGCTCCTGGAGGCCATTCCCCCACCCCAAAACCAACCCATATCTTCAAAACCTTTCCTTTCAACAAGATTCTAACTCTGCTCCATTACCATTGTAACAGGTTATTTTTTCGTGAACCAACAATACGGTATGATGGATGATTCTCTATTTTTAAATTGTGCCAATCACTTACAAAAAAAAAAAAAAGGTGCCAGTCACAAAACATACCAAATAACTCCACTTCAGCCAGCCAACGCCAATGCATTGAAAGTATCTCATCAAAACTGCATCTTATAAATTTATTTTGCATGTTCATGGACTACTTGAACACTCAAGGCTTTCCTCCTAACCTCCTAAGTGTTAGTTTTCTATTTGGTCCCTCTTTTAGTGACATCCAACAATGCTATATACCCAAGGCACCTTATCTCAAAATGATATCTCCAACTATAAATTACCAACCTCAATGCTTATCAATTTGTTTTAATAAAAAGCATAGATTGTTTCCGTAGAAATCAAAGCTCAAAACCAACCACTTTATGGAGGCTTACTGCAACAGGAGGTTGGTCACAAAAACCTCCTCAATTCTATTTGCTTGAAAATTAATTCATGCCACAAATCAAAAAGCAATTCTCTACGAAATGCGTCATATGCTTCTGAAAATTCGGTTAACATGTTGCTAAGAATAACATTGGGAAGAATTCCAACTGCAAATATAAGTCGTGGGTTTTTGCATTCTCTCTCTCTTTTTCTCTCCATACACTTGAGAAAATACAATGATCCATTTCGATGGTGGTTGTATCAGAGGTGCTTAGGCCATACTTTTAGTCCAATTTTGTTGTTAATCCAGAAGTAGCTGTGTTGTGATGGGGTGGATTAGGAACATTATTATAGACCAGAAATGTTTTGAGCTTGAGAAGGTTAGTGAGAGATGGTGGAGATGTACTGAGAGCAGCTGTCGTGTGGTCAACCATATTTCCTTCGACCAAGGATCCCTGAGGTGGTTGGCTGCAATGGTAAAGGAAGGTGTAGCATACGGGGGGCCTTCAGAGTTTATCAAGTCAAGGAGGAGTGGGTCTCAAGTCCTGGTGATGCAGAGACAGTGCAACTCGTATGGGAGATTTTTCTCCTTATCGGAGTTTGGTCAAGGGAGGCATCGTGGTATGGTGGTGATCCCGGAAGGAAAAAAAGGGGCGGGATGGAGGAACCTTGAGGAGATGCTGCAAGAACTTTCAGAAGCACCTTTTGGTTTGGGAGGGCAAAACAGGGGGATGGTTCAGCAGGTTCCTTCATCAACACAGGGACATCATCCTTTTTCATACAGTGAAGTCGTGTCTTGAGTGCCAAAAAATGTAGAGGGAGCAGTTGAGATTTCCTCTTTGGTGAAGAGTTAATGTCGCGTAGGGGATGGCAGGGGGGTGTCGGGGTTGAATATGGTAATCGTGGCGCATGCTTTGGCTGAAATGGAGAAGCAAGTGGCTTTGTTGCAGGAGTCTATGGCTTTAATAAAACGCAGCGTATAGGAGGGGGGAAAGGTGGGTTGGGGCCAGCTAGAGGAAAGGCCCATGCAGGATGGGTGTATGGAGAAAAGAAATGAACCGGAAAATAGGGGGAAGGGGGAATTGCCTAATGGGCTTCAGAAAGGGAAGGGGAAGCTTATCCCCAACGGGCTGGGCCCGCCCAGAAGCCCACGGAAGGCATGGATAGCCACGGGAGGCCAAAATAAAGAATCGGGTTTTTTGAAGGGGCCCGATAAACACCTGTTGGAGCCGAGTATTGGACCGGGTCTTGGACAGAAAGGGTCGATGGGGGGAGACGAGGTGGCAGGTGGTGGGCCGAGGGTGGAGCTGCCGTCGGAGGAGGAGCCGACGAGGGAGCCAGGGATCGGTAAACTTACGGGGAGCCCAGGTCTACAAAAGAACTCATTTTTTGGGGCAGGCCAGTCACAGAAATGGCCGATAGAGTGTTCTGAAGGGTCAAGGGCAAGTTCGTATAAGGAAACAGGGGAAATAATAGAGGAGGAAGTTTTGACCCTATGCGTAATTGATCAGCAAGGGGAGGAAATTCTACCGCAAGGGGAACTGTCGAGTGGGATGACACAGAACATCTCGGAGACTACGGGGGTCTCTATCTCAATGCCGATAGACTTAGTGCAAGCTAATCTCAGTTCATGGAAGAAAGCGTGTACACTGGGAGAGGAATCTGAGGAAGCTGATGTGAATTCCTTAGCTATGGTGGCTAATGAGACTTTGACAGGACAGGAGAAAGTAGAGGGGAAAGGAGACTTGGTGTTGTTTGAATCGTGTGATAGCGCAAGGGAGGGGGAAGAAGATGTTGATGCAGAACCAACTCCTATCAGAATGGTAAACCCTAGTATATCACCTGAATGGCTGCTGAAAAACAAAGGGAGGGTCGGATCAGTCGATAAATGAAGCCCAAAATTTTAAGTTGGAACGTTAGGGGACTAAATGAAATTAATAAATGTCTCCGTGTAAGAGCGTTACTAAGACAATGGAAGGGGGACATAGTTTGTTTACAGGAAACAAAGCTGAAACAGATTGATAGAAGAATAATTAGAAGCATTTCGAGTTGGATTTATGTAGGCTGGAATTTCTTACCATCGAATGGGGCTTCCGGAGGGATATTGGTTATGTGGGATAAGAGGGTTGTGGAGATCATAGAATAGTTTGTAGGAGAACACTCCGTGGGGTGTCTCTTCAAAAATATAGATGATGGTTTCCTGTGGGCCTTTGTTGGGATATATGGTCCTAATGTAGATAGTGAAAGGTGGCTGCCTTGGGAGGAGTTAGCTGGGTTATGCTTATGGTGGGAAGTCCTTGGTGTATTGGGGGGGACTTTAATGTGACAAGATTTGATAGTGAGAGATCGGGGGGGGGGGGGGGGAGACAAAGTCAAGGCATGGCAGATTTTTCAGATTTTATTTCTAAACTGGGTCTTATGGATATACCACTAATGGGAGGGGAATATACTTGGTCTAACAACCATGCGTGGTCTAGGCTGGACAGATTTATTCTTTCCCCATCTTGGGAATCACAATATCCTAATTTAAGTCAAAAAAGATTCCCAAGGTTATGTTCGGATCATTTTCCCATAATGCTAGATGGTGGTGGTATACAAGGGGGTAGAAGGCCTTTTAAGTTTGAAAATATGTGGTTAAAAGCAGAGGGGTTTATGGATTTGATTAGGCAATGGTGGAGTTCATATTCCTTTGAGGGCAATCCGAGCAAAATTCTGGCGGAAAAGCTGAAGGCCTTGAAGAAGGATTTGAAGATATGGAATGAACAGGTTTTTGGTGATGTAACCTCTCAAAAAAAGAATTTGTTTCAAGAGCTTCAAACCTTGGAGGGTGTAGGGGAGGGGAATGACCGTAAAGTTCAAGTAATTGCTGAATTAGAAAGATTGACTTTAATGGAGGAAATTTCGTGGAGGCAAAAGTCAAGAGCTTTGTGGTTAAGGGAGGGAGATAAGTGTACACAATTTTTTCACCGAGTGGCTAATGCACACAGGAGATTCAATGCTGTGGAGTCCATGAACATTAATGGTGAAAATATTTCTGACCAAAAGGAGATTAAGGAACATGTGGTTGGGCATTTTCAACAGTTGCTTTCGGAACCACAAGAATGGAGGCCGACTTTAGATGGCTTAGCTTTTGAGGCCATAGATCAATCTAGTAGAGCTTGGTTGGAGAGACCGTTTGAAGAGGAAGAGGTACACTTAGGATCTGCTTGGCCATTGAGAATTTTCAGATGAGAATTTTGTGTTTTAAAATGAAATATTAAAATATTATATTTTAATATTATTATTGTTTTGGGATTTGAAAAAGTTAAGAAAAAGTTGAATAGTTTATTGTATTTTATATGGAAATTTGGAATAGTTGTAATGATGAAATGAAAATTTTGTGTTTGAGATGAAAAATCTGTGTGGCCAAACAGTACCTTAGTAATCAAGAAAATGAACAAAGATAAAGCACCCGGCCCGGATGGTTTCACTATGGCTTTTTTTCAATCTTGTTGGGAGGTGGTGAGAGAAGAAGTGATGCTGGTTTTTCATGAATTTTTTACGCATGGCAAATTTGAAAAAAGCTTAAATGCAACTTTTATTGCCCTAGTCCCTAAAAAGTCTGGGGCAATGGAGGTCCATGATTTCAGACCAATCAGTCTTGTGGGCAATGTATATAATAAGATACTCAAAAGTTCTTGTCAATAGGATGAGTACGGTAATGGAAAAGATCATTTCTAAATCTCAAAATGCTTTTGTGAAGGGGAGGCAAATTCTAGACTTAGTCCTTATAGCAAATGAATGTCTGGACAGCAGAATCAGGTCGGGGATCCCAGGTATTTTGTGTAAACTTGATATGGAAAAGGGCATACGACCATGTGAATTGGGAATTCTTGATTTATATGCTGGGTAGATGTGGTTTTGGAACAAGATGGAGAAGGTGGATAAGGTATTGTGTATCAACGGTGCGATTCTCAGTTTTGGTAAACGGGGATCCAGCGGGATTCTTTAATAGCTCGCGAGGGTTACGGCAAGGAGATCCTTTATCTCCCCTTTTATTTGTTCTGATTATGGAGGTATTAAGCAGAATGTTGTCAGCGACAGTAAGAGATGGTTTTTTCTCAGGCTTTACCGTGGGGGGCAATCATGGCTCTATCATTATCTCTCATCTTTTGTTTGCAGATAATACTCTATTGTTTTGCGAGGCAAATGCAGGTCACATCGAATCTCTGAAGGCTATTTTGCTTTGCTTTGAAGCTGTATCCGGGTTAAAGATCAATCTTGCTAAAACGAAGATGGTCGCGGTGGGGGGAGTAAACAACATCAGTGGGTTAGCTAACATCTTGGATTGTGTGGTCTCTTCCTTGCCCTTGAAATACCTAGGCCTTCCGTTGAGGGCTTCGTTCAAAGCAAAGTCTATTTGGGAGGGGGTGCTGGAAAAATGTGAACGTAGATTGGCTGGGTGGAAAAAGGCATACTTATCAAAAGGGGGGCGGGTTACTTTGATCAAAAGTACTCTATCTAACCTCCCTACATACTTTCTTTCTTTATTCCCATTGCCCGCTAGCATAGCACGGAGACTGGAGAAACTTCAGCGAGATTTCATATGGGGTGGGATAGGGGATGAGTTTAAGTTTCATTTGGTGGGATGGGATAAGATCTGTACCCCGTTGAGAGATGGTGGGCTGGGGATTAGGGATATAAGAGCTTTTAATACGGCATTATTGGGTAAATGGTTGTGGAGGTATAATGTCGAGAGGGAAGCATTATGTAAATGAGTGATCGACATAAAGTATGGTAGTGAATGTGGGGGTTGGTGTTCAAAATAGGGAAGGGGAACTTATGGAGTGGGGATGTGGAAGAATATAAGGAAGGGGTGGAGTTCTTTTCATTGTAACACCCGGTTGTGTTTGGGGGATGGTAGTAGAATCAGTTTTTGGATGGATAGGTGGGTGGGAGTTAGGGCTCCAAAAGTTGCCTACCCCACAATCTTCGCTATTGCACAGGAAAAAGCAGCTATGGTGGCTGATTTGAGAGTGATCAATCAAGACACACAGGAGTGAAATATTAGCCTTATCAGGGAGGCAAACGATTGGGAAGTAAATGACTTGATGGAATTTATGAATCTACTGTATAGTGTGCCCATTGCTGCCACAACTGAAGATGTGATGGTATGAAGTCCGAATAGAAAGGGGAAATTCTCGATAAAGTCCTTCTACGAAGTCAATACCATGCAACAAAGGCCCAAGTTTCCGTGGAAGAATATTTGGAGAAGTAAAGCACCCACAAGGGCTACATTCTTTGTATGGACAACAGTGCTAGGGAAGATCTTGACTGTTGATAACCTTAAAAGATGCAGTATTATAAGCGTGGACTGGTGCTGTTTGTGTAGAAATGATGGTGAGACTGCGGATCACATACTCCTACACTGTAAGTTTGCAAGTGAGATATGGAACTACTTCTTCAACAGAATGGGAATAGCATGGGTAATGCCGGGTCGGGTGGTGGAGTTTATAGCAAGCTGGAGAGGAATCACTGGGACTACGCAAATTGCATCTTTGTGGAGGATGGCTCCTATTTGTATTTGTTGGTGTATTTGGAATGAAAGAAACGCGAGACTTTTCGAGGATCATGAACGTTCCTCGGAAGAGTTTAGGAGTTTCTTCTGGAAGACTTTATTTTTGTGGGCCATGGCATTAGATTTTAATGGCCAAAGTTTCCATGATTTCCTTGTTTCTGTTTCTAGTTTTTAAATAGGTGTATGTTCATGTATACCTCCAGTGTACCTGGGCTATGCCCTTCTATTAATAAAGCTCACTTATTACTTATAAAAAAAAAAGAATAACATTGGAAATGTTAATGAGCTGAATCTAGAAACAACAATTTGTGTGCTCCCCATATTGATCCCGCAGGTTTCTAACTTTTCAAATGCCAATTTTCCTAAAGATTTTAATATGGAAAATCTTAATGCTGATCTAGGGAATGAGATGGCCATAATATTTGAAATTAAAATGGCAATTAAAATAAAAGGATCAAAGAAGAGAATACAAAGTATACTAAACATCTTACCTCAATCAGCTTGGCTTTACATGCACCTCAATTATGTCATTGTCCTCCATACCAAAGCCTTCAGGGGTTGCTGCTGGACTTATTTTATCCCCATCAAAACAAAATACTAAACTCTGTATGTCAAGCTTAACTTTATCTGCATACATTTTGAAGAGCCGCTCAAAGCAGTCATCCTATGAGATTAAAAGAAATTGACTTACATATTTGAAATTGCTGAATTCAGTACCACTACAATACAGAAAACATAAAGCCCAAAAACGAATGGAAAAAAGATCAGATTTAAACACATGAGAAATACATATATTCTTGTATGAATAGCCAGAATGAAAAACAAGAAACATCCAAAGAAAAAAAATAATTAGAACGATTTTTTGAAAAATGAATTAAAAAAGATGATAATAGCTCAAGTAAAACAAAATAATATTGATCTTAAACCACCATATGCTTGGATATAAGATCAGAATTAAGCTTCCTGTCAAAAATGATCATCAAACGTTTTAAGAACATTTGATATACAGTTGACATTCACAAAGAAGTTCATGCACTATACTGATTTCGGCCCTATGATTCATCAACAAATTACTCTATCCAGTAGTAAGTATTGCAATGCATTATGAACAGTTCAGAACTTTCACCATGATTACATTGAAATAAATATCGTTTTTCTCATCAGAAACTGATTGATAGAATTGTGCAATGATCTGGGAGAATAGCAGAGAGTATAAGTGCATAGAATTCAGCTAAGCATTCATTCCACAATTCTGTTGACAATAAATGAGGTAATAATTATTAATACAAAAAATGAACATTAAGATTGTACTGTGTAAATATTTCCAAAGTTCTTGCACGAAGATATACCATGTACATGCGAAATTGCTTCAGCCCGTTCTTGTCTTGAATTGAGATAACTATCTTAACTCTTTCACCGAAAGGCTTTGATGGTTGGTCAGCAACAGTCTCCAAAGAAGATTGAATTGAATTGCCAAGTTCTCTTTTTGCAGACTCCTCCATAGCTCGCAACACATCTTCAGCTGATTGTGCAAATGACACGAGCTCTTGCTTCTTTAACCTATATGCGAAGAAAAATTTTGATAGGAAAACATGGGAAGGGAAAGGTGTTTATAAACAAGAAAAAAAAAAGTGCTCATGATTTTATAACTCTTGGCAAAATGCTCGTGATTAAAAAGTCAAGAAATTTCTAAAACTTTCCACCAGACACACGTAAGGGTGCAGCCTAGTGGTCAAAGGGGACTTAGAACAAGCTGTATACTTAGACATTCCAGGTTTGATTCTACACTAAAAGTTCTCCTGGATTACCTGATAGATGACGCTGGTGGTTAGGGTCATGTATCTAGGGATTATTACCAAGGGCTGAGTCCTAAGGGCCCTGCCTTGGTGAGATTTGGAGGCATAAAAAATATAAAATTGTCACCAGATAATACATACAAGGTTGCTGATAGATAATAACAACTTAAATGTCCACAGATGGCAAGTATAACAATAGTTATCAACTGCATGTTGCATGACATCATCCCAATAGAAGTGCAAATTACATGTATAAGTAAAAACATTAACGTCTCAACATATGCATCTAAATGCCAAATAAATGAAATACAGGTGTAAAGAACAAACTGTTGACGCACAGCACTAATGAGTTTTGACTTATGTCAAATGAGATAGCAAGAGTTGTCATTTGCTCTTACGAGGTATGGATTTTAATTGGCATAGATACTGGGTATATATTGTACGGAAGCAATGTTTAAATAAGTAGCCTTTTAGAAGATTTTTGAAGTTTCAACTTTAGGAAGAATACGAAAGGAAAGGAGAAAAATACCTTAGATTCATTATGGTAGGATCCTCCTGAATCATCTTCTGAATATCAGTTGAAACCTTTGGTGGAGGTGTTAGCCAATCCAACTCATTCTTTTCGTCACAGTCCACAATTTGTATTACCTTTGGATTTTCCTCCACATCCTCGACAACCTAAACCCCAATCGATAACCGCCCCCCGAAAAAAAAATAATAATTCAATTCAATTCTCACAAAATATACCACACGGGAGGTACTGCACGTATACATGTATGGGATTGAAGAAAATCTTACAATAGGTTCGGAAATCTTCCTCCGTTTAGAGGAGAAAGCTGGAGACGCATTCGCATCATCATCATCTGCCGGAAAATAGGAGAGAAAATGCAAACTGATTACCTAGAAAGAAAAAAAGGTGAAAGGAAGGAATAAAACTTCAAATATCACGGTTCAATTGTTTCAATATCTACAAAACGCAGTCGAATAAGGCTCAGAAGAGATGCAATTTTCATTTCCCCGAGAGGTATAAAACAAACGAAACACCTAAAGTTCGAAACTTTAATGATCCCACCAACTCCTCTATCTCATTGGATACGAAACAAAAGCGAAGAGTGATAGAGAGCCGAAAAGGATGCGTGAAGATTCTAAAGGGAATCGATATTCACCGTCGAGGCACACGAAATTGAGAGGCTGAACGCGGCTGTAATCGAACAAGGGCTCGAGTTCTTCGGTGGAATCTGCCTGAAACCCAAACTCAGAGTCAGAACATGGGAGAGAAAGATCACGAATTGAAGCGACTTGAAGAAAGGGAGCCTCACCATTTTAGAGTTCGGAAACTTGTACTGCGCGCTTGCTCTCTTACGGTCGATTAATTTCTTGTGTCCCGCCCAAACACGCAGATTTGTTAGGATACGATGTGTAAAAGTAGGAGTCGAATCGTGATGCTTATCAGAGACATGGGCTTTTCATATTAAGCCCATCACCGCAGGAAAAAGATGAAATCTGTACAAAAGCCCATTTCGACATGATATTCACTACCCAATTAACAAATTTTAAAATAATAAAAAAAAAAAGATAATAATTTTTAACCAAAATAAGAGAAAAATTTGAATAAAAGAATGTGTCAACAACCGTACACGGTACACCCATCTTTTTTACTTCTTAATTTCTAGCATTTTTCAATTAAGTTATTAGAGTTTGGCGTGGATAATGAGTTGATAAGGTTTATGAATAGTAATAAAATAGTTCGAGTTAAAATATTTTAAGGTATTTTCAAAAAGTAAAGAAAAAGTTAGAAAAATATTCTAAAGTTAAAATACTGTTAGAATATAATTTTTTAATATAATTTTTATTTTAGAATTTGAAATAGTTGAATTGTTTTATGTTTTGTTTGAAATTTTGAAAAAATTGTAATAATTAAGTAATGATTAAATAAAAAATTTGAAAATTTGAAATTGAAAATTATTTATATTTGTAATGTTTGGATATTGAGATGAGAACTAGTGTTAATCTTCATAGCATACATGACTGATGACTATGTTTCAATAGTAACACTATTCATCATCCTTTAATTTATTATCTTTTCATCATCTTATAAGGTGTTATTATATAATTGATAAAATATTTATTATATTTTACTTGTCTACGAGTTATATCATATAAAAAAATGTTGAGGGTATAAGGGTTAAAAGGATGATAAATAGCTTTTTTTGAAACTTCATGTATTATATATTCTTCGTCAACTTCTTTATCAATACCAATTTATCTCTGATGCGGTGTTAAAGCCTGGGAAGGGCAATCGAGCTCAATTGATTACCAAACCCTTATATTTAGATGATAGAGTATATCAATACATTTCCAATGAACTGTATTCTGCGGTGTTCTTTAATGGAAAGGCAATATGCCCCCATTACTACAAGAAGGAATAGTACCAAAACTTGGATAAATAGAGAATGAAAACTGATAGTATGGGCGGCATGCTAGCAGCGTCCAATAGAGAATATAGTTCTTAGTCATATGAGAAAGGAGAGAATGTAAGAGTGGATTTAAAAAATCTCCATGTTCTACCATGTTTCTTAAGATATGAAAAACGTTGACAAATTGCTCCTCCTCCAACCAAGAGTGGCCATGAACCACCACCCAAAATGATATTGCTTTAGATATGAAAATCAATGTACATTCGAGTTCAGGTATCTACGTTGGTTATAGGACCTCTAAACCAGTGACGAGCACTGAAGATCCAAGAAGAAACAGTAAGGACAAACAAACAGCCAACTGCTACAGGAGTATAGTTTAGAGTCTCATTGGTAATGGGATAGGCTACAGGCAATGAGAAGAGAACTGAGATGGTTGCAACCCAAAGAACGGCAACCCATCCAACAAAGATTCCATAGCGACCCAAATTGAAGGGTCCAGGGATGAAGGACTTGCGTGCTAAAGTCACTCTGAAGAAGATGGGCAGGGCATAAGCAATGTACAGTCCAATAGTTGCTATGGATACCATAGCCTGAAATGCCACTATGCTCCCAAGAGACTGCAAAAAATAGGTTATAATGAATAATTATACAATTGACAAGTTCAAGGAATAGCAGAAACAAAATATATTTATTACAAGAGGGGGTATCAAGGGCCAAGAGCCTGCATATTGACCAACATCAAAACCGACGTACGCAAACTCATGCAGACCCAACCCAATCAAGTTTACATCACATCTCTAATATAGCATTTTGTCTACCTCTTAAGGACTAATCTATCTTTCGAACTGTCATCCAGTAACCAATGATGAAAAAAAGATGCAGTCGGGAGTTGTCACCAATAATGCAGTACGCCTAAATCTAAAGTTTTCTTGTGTTTTTCACAACTCTGACACATGCACATAACACCAGGGTTTCTTTTGTTTGCTGTTAACTAGATAGACCTTATTTTTTCCAAGCAATTGCATAGACCCAATTATTAATTAAAATCATCTTTCTTTCTTTCTTTGTGGTCACATACCCTTGGTGCCAACATTCATGCGGGCAGGTTCAGGGAAAACAAATATAGGCAAGCTTATTCCCAATAATATGGATCCAGACAAGGGGTACATCTACACTGTGGCATGGATAAGCCAATACTGAAGTCTTGAAGGATTCAGAAAAGTGAGAATACACTATTGCTCTTCAATGTATGTCAAATTGTTATTCAGTACCAACGACTTCTCTATAGCTGTTCTTTACCTAAAAGGTCTATATACTATCATTCAAGGAGTATCCAATTCTTATCCTAGAATATATTTAAATTTTCAGATATATTTTCAAAATTAATATGTTTATTGGATAAATGTTAGGAGGTATTTTAATAGTATCATCTTCGCTATTGGTATGATATGAATATGACTCCCCTGTAGTTGTATCCAGATATATACCATCAATTCTCATTGGTATCAAACAAAACAGTGACAAAATTGCCTCTAAATCAGCAACTCTAGTGCATCCCATAAGCAACAAATATTTATTCATAATGTTATATTGGCCATGATGATTGCAAGATCAGCACATCTTGTTTAATAAAAAAAAATGTGTGCATACCGTCAGTGCCATGCAAAATGATATAAAGGCAGAGAGCCACACTGCATTTATGGGGACCTCCTGCTTGTTCACTTTATGCCAAACTGATGAAAATGGCATCGCTCCATCTCTAGAGAAAGCATAAGCCATCCTACAAATGAATATTAAACAGTAAGTACCTAAGGGTTCAAAACTCTCTTGTTGAATCCTATCAAATGAAATAGGTCAGAAAATAGCCTACCTTGAGTTGCTAGTAACTGAACTCATACCACAGAAAAATATGGCGACCGCCACCACTCCCAAGCAAATAATTCCCCCAACTCCATTGCCATATCTATTCTTAAATGCTAGGTAGAATATTTCAGCAATGGCATAACCACCGGCATCATTGGTTTCATCTAGAAGGTAGGAAATGTTAGTTACTGCAAAGGTGACTCCAAGTATGTAACCCCATCCAACAATAATAGATATCCCAATAGAGCTTATTATTCCTCTTGGTCCATTCTTATCAGCATTCTTAGTTTCCTCTGTCTAGAAACAGAAAAAGGAAAATATTTAGTTACTACAAAGGTCGTTTGCATATTAACGTAACAAAACAAGACATCCATGTGGTAAAGTTAAATAACATCTGGAGTTCCCTTGATATGGTGTGAACAAAGCAGTGCATTATATTTATATTATATTGAGGAGATGAAAGGGGCAAAAAGAGGAAAAAAAAGAAAAAAGAAAAAAGAAACTCACCATATGAGCAGAGGCATCATACCCAGTAAGCGTGTACTGACTCATTAGAAGGCCCAGAATGAATATGTATAATTTATTATTGATTCCATCACCATTATCGGTGTTGAAGTAAGTGAAAACGAACTTGGCACTAGCCCTTTCCGTTGCAACACAGGGAATGAGAATCATAAGAACAAATACACCTAAATATACCAAGAAACATCAGCGGTCCAAGAAAGAGATTGCCCCAAATAATAACATGGGGAAAAACTAGAAAAAGAAAAGGAAAATTCTGGTAAACACTTCATACCTACAATGTTCCATCCTGCAGCTAACTGTCCAAATAAAGATAACCAAGAGATTGGAAGACTGTTAATGATAGCATGTAGGAGTAAAATGCCCCCGTGGAAACCTATAACAACATATTTAGATGCCTCATATCCACCTCCATTCTTCCCACCTGTGCTAAGTAGAATGATCACTTGAATCAGCTGTGCAAGTGAAAAATCTACACTCGTTGTAACAGCCCACTGCAAATGAAAAAGCATCTAAAGTGGTTAACAACATCCAAAACAAACTTAATCTCCCTGTACATTTTGAAGGACATGAAACTCCAGGATACATGAGGCTGAGTAATACCTGACCAACAATGTTGAACCTGCATAAACATAAAAATCATGTACCGTGCATCAGGTGTTGCAGCAAGAAGGTTATCCATATTTTATGATTAATTTGAGATGCTGCTTAAGCAATATATCTAAAGTTTTAGGCTCAGTGACAAGAAGAAAACGAAACTGGACATTAAACTCATTGGTTCTTAGAACAATGGAACTCAATCTAATAAGAGCTGGTAAAAAAAAAAAATCCTGCAATGTAATTCATTCCACAAAATCTTACATGTCAAAGAACTACTTTCATCAACGTTTCCCACTAACAACTTCTATATTGGTGGGTTTTCCCAATTGTAGTCTAATTTTATAAGGAAAAATAAAACCAGAACATACCCTCCGCACCCCCTCTAGAAAAAGAAAAAGCAAAAGCAAAACAAAAAGAAAAGAAAGGAAAAGTTGCAAAGTTTGGACTTTGTATTCCTAATTCTGATTACGGATCCCCAGAAACAGCGATTTATAGAAATTTTGCTTATCACAGACAGTGAACACTGTAACAAGAACCTAATTACCGATTATGAAAAAGGGTGGCAATAGCAAGCAACCAGAGCTGAGCTTATTTTAGAGTTAAACCCATTACTTGAAATCAAGCTTCTCCCTCGAGCACTTGAGAAATAGTTTCTTCCTTTAAAACTTAAGCTACCTGCTTGGGGAAGCTTGTACACCTTTTTCTAGTCAAAATGGAAGCAAAAAAAGCGATACAATCAACTAGGAAAAACCGTAAAAATTGGGACTTTCTTATGCCGCTGTCCGCTGTGATTGAAGCTTTAGCACATTCTCTAAAGAAACAACAAATTTCTTTAAGCACTACAGGTTCCAAGAACACAATTCTTAAATGCCAAGCAATGCTCGAGTTTCTCAGCAAGTAATTACTTACAGTTCTAAAAGTCAACCCACTGCAATGAGGTGTCAGATAACAAGAGAGGCAATAAAAAAAATCAGATAAAAGCAATCAAGGTGTGAATAATTTTTTTTTTTCTATTTTTTCGATGAATGTTGTGGTTCAATGTTTATAGATCAAACTATCGAAGTAATTGAAAATTGAACTTCCTGAGAAAACTAGCTAGGAAAAAGATTACCAGCCAGTTAACCATGAGGCAAAAGGTGCCCAGCCTGGGCCAGCAAGCTTAGCACTCCAATAGTAGAGTCCACCAGAGGTTGGGAAAGAGGAACAAATCTCAGCCATGGAAAACCCAACAAACATGGTGAAAGTCCCGGCTATTAACCAGCCATAAGCCAAAGACACTGGCCCACCAAACTTTAACCCAGTGTTGTAAAGGGTGGTTACACCAGTAAGCACAGAGATGATAGAAAATGAAAACGCAAAGTTGGAAATCACCCTGCAATTCCCAACAAAACCCTTAAACCAAAAAACCACAACAAAAAACATGTCAACCCGTTTGACCCACTTCATATTCCGCTATGAATTGGGGATCAAACGGCAAAACCAAGCAAAAGAATATAGAGAAGGTTGCAGTCGAGAATATTTACGAGAGATCACGCTTGAGCTCTTGTTTGTAACCGAGCTCATGGAGACGGGTATGCCCTGAATCAACCAAGACGTTTCCATTTTCCCGATCCAAAACCATCTTCTCACAGTAGGAGACAGACAGATAGACAGAATACCGCAACAGAGAGATTGGTTTTGGTTTTTTCAACCAAAAAGCCAATCTCTTTCCCTTCTTTCTCGGAGACTCCCTCTCTGAAACTGATGGTCTCCTTCTCTGTTCAGAGAAGCAGTTCCATCACATGAAATATTATTGAAAATAATCAGTGTGCTAAAGAATTGGCGAGTTTTAGACCGTAGGTTCGCTCCCTTCCGTGGTCAAACAAATCCGTCGATAGCGTGAATACGCAGCTTGGATAGCAGGAGCAGAAGGTGCTGACAACGTGCTTTGGACTTCTCAACCATGCTCGGCTGCCTGTCAGGCTGTCACTCGATTTCCTTATTCCCATTTTAGCTTCTTCTTCTTTTTTTCCGCCTTTTTTTCATTTTTTTTAATCCTTTTAGCATTTTCCGTATATGTAGGAATGCAAATAACTTTTGGACTGACTTCTGATTTAGCCAATCACAAAGAACACTCACTGACCAGACATGGATGACTTTTATGTTCCAATAATAGGCTGAACATAAGCAACATGCTTTTTTCTTTTTCTTTTTGTAATTAACTCTTTGTACTTTATAGTATTGTCGTCAATATCTTCTATGATAAAAAAAAAAAACAATACTAAATATAAATTTTAAATAAATAAATTTCATACAAATTATTTGTTAACATGTGAATCTCATTGATAAAAAAAATAGCTTTTGTTACACTTTTTTTTTTTTAAATATAATCCATTTTTTTATAAGAATTTGTATAGAATTCATCAATTTATAAAAAGAAAAAATATATATCTACCTATAAAGCTATTTAGTTGTAAAAATTAGATCTTACATCAAATTTTTATTTATTCACTTCGATTCAATCAACCTCATCTTTAATTTATATAATAACATTATCGAGTCAATCTTTATTATTCATTCAAATCAATTTAATATTTCATTTTAAGATTCAAAATGGGATTTCGAGACTTCTATTTTTTATACATAATATTTTAATTCGAAACTTAAGAATATATGTACATTATAACTTAAATTTTAAAATGGATAGGTAGTTAGTAGCATTAAGATTAAGATCGAATTTTGTTAAAGTATTTATTTGAATTTGAGGGTCTCAAATATAAGAAAGATAAAAATATAAATTAATCTCATAATATTTATTGGTGTAAATATTTTGGACATTATAGTTGGTTTGATACTAAACCAAACTATCTCATTTCATCTCATCTAATTATTATAATTTTTATATAAAATATAATAAACAATTTAACTTTTTTAAATCTCAAAATAAAATTAATATTAAAAAATTATATATTATAATAATATTTTATTCAACTTTTAACAAAATATATCATCTCCTATCATTTGAACTGTGTAATCAAATAAGGTGTAACAATAGATATGGTAAAGACTTTTAAGATTAAATATAATTTATGATGTTGTTTACATTTTGTGACCAAATGGGAACCAATTTGAAATCAAAGGTGACCCGGAATCGTGCACCAACATGTTTTAAAATATCTATTGATTGTGGTTTCATTTATGAAGAATGGAACCCCACCCCTTCAAGTGGGCAAGCAGAGAATTCATTACAAACGTAAGTACAGCTAGTTGCGTGGAAATTTCAAAATAAAAGTCAGATCCTGCACATGAAGATCATGACAAGATTCGAATCCTCAACGAATCTCGTTTTAAAGGAATAAAACAAGATATAATTGACAGCTTATTTTTCTCAGATTGGAATATTCTTAATTTCTGTTTTTAATTTGACTTTTGGGGAAGGAATCTAAGACCCAAATTACAGATGGAGTTTGGAAAAATAAAATAAGAAGAAGATCGAAGAAGAAGAAGACACGTTTGTATAAAAATAAAACACGCACTCTTTCTTCTTCCTTTGACCATTTGATGCAGTAATCATATTCACATTAGAATATCATGGCAGAATTATATTATGAGAACTGATATAGACATAAAAAAAATTATATAAAATAAATTTATAAATTAATGTAATTTCATGAAATTCGTTAGATCTGTTTTGTAATAAAAGTAACTTTACAATCCGACGTACCACATCAAGGCATATCAGTTTGTGGGTTTACTTGTGTGTAATCCATTTGTGACTAAAATATTTTCCTTATGTTATTGAGGATCCATAAACGTCACGCAATGCATCTTAATATATATAATATATATGTATAATAGTTATATATGATATATGTAAGTATTTAATTTAATATGTAAGGATAAATAATAACATGTTAATAGCTTAATATTAATATTTAAGTTTAAGAGTAAGTTTATATCAAAATAACATAAATAATAACATTAAAATCTCATCCTATATTAATTTAATTGAATGTATAATATATACATATTATAAAAAAATAAAATATATATATACACTTCAGTTCAATTCGATTTTCAAATAATGAAAAACAGAATTGGACCAGTTTTTAACCAGTTACGATTCTCAAAAATCAAAACTGTTCGGTCGGTTTTTTAGTTTTATTTTACACCCCTATTAAATAAGCCGACCCTAATATATCTAAAACTTAAATACATCCTTAGCAAGACATACCATACCTGTCTTGAACATTCATAAACGTCGTACCACGATGATCTATTGTTAAACAAATTTCACGGTAACTAATTTAGAAAGGTCTAAAATAACTCTTTGATATGAGCAAGATGTTACTAGCTAATATACAAGCTGCCAGGTTGCTCCACACTTAGCCAAATGAATCAGAAAATTGACAATAAACAAGCAGGAGCATATCTGGTTATTTAAGGGCATTTATGTATTATCATCCTTGTATAGAATCTTCAGTTCCTTCTATAAGTAGGACACTGTACAGCATAGCATACACACTTTCTTACCGAATTAATCAATTGAAGGAATTCTTTCCAACCTCTGTCGTACGTCATACTCTATCTTCTTCTCCATTTCCGTTCAGCACTAATTCTCTTGCCCCATTTGAACCAATTCTGACATGGTATCAAAGAGGCGAAAAATGGCCTCCAACGATCCTCCCCTACCACCTCCCCCTCCTCCTCCTCCTACCAACCGAAACACCAATCTTCCATACCCACAAAATCCTTATTGCCTTGAAACATTTGATAACCTAAGAACCATATTAGTCACTGACCTTCTCCATGCTGAAAATTTTATCACATGGTCTCATTCACTCCAACGTGCTCTTCGTGCAAAGAACAAGATCAATTTTCTTAATGGAACACTCAGCCAACCTTTAGACCTGACTGACCCTCTCTTCGACCTCTGGGATAGATGCAACGATATGGTTGTATCTTGGATCCAGAATTCTATAAGTCTTCCTTGACATTCTTCGGTGGCCTTTGTTGACAATGCCCATGATATATGGACTAAGTTACAAGAATGTTATTCCCCACAAAATGGCCCCCAAATATATGAACTCAATAAAACCTTGGCTAATCTGTCTCAGGAAGATGATACCGTGAATGGCTATTACGGCAAACTCAAGTCCCTTTGGGATGAACTATCCATCCATGATCCACTACCTGTTTGTTTGTGTGGCTCAACCAAAACCCTCTCTGACCGCTACCAACGTGATTGTATGATTCAATTCCTGATGGGTCTCAACGATTCCTACTCCAACGTTCATGACCAGATAATGCTCATCGACCCATTACCTCCAGTCACCAAGGTATTCTCATACATACAGCAGCAGGAATGACATTGGATGGTTACTTCCTCAACTCCCCACCCAGATTCTATTGCTCTGGTATCTTGGAAACCACCCCCTAGCCCACCTTCTAATTCTGGCAAGAGAGATAAGTCTTACTGTACTCATTGCAAAATTACCGGACACTTTGCAAACCTGTGTTTAAATCTGGAAATGTCGTTGCTCCAGTCTGCATCCATTGCAAGATAACAAGCCACACCATGGAACGTTGCTACAAGCTCCATGGGTACCCTCCAAGGCATAAAATGCACAAACCATGCGGGAATGACGTGTCCCTTGATTCCTGTGTTTCTAGTAATCAACACAATTCTAATAATTTATCGACAAAGGAGCAGTACAAAGATATTATATCCTTGTTGCATAGTAAGGATTCTACTTGCTCACCATCTGCGAATCATATCCAGATGGTTATACCTACTCACCCTCGCTCCTCTTCCGTTGCTAGTAACCTCTTTTGTTTATCCACTTCTTCTCATTTTTCCAATTCTTGGATCATTGACACAGGGGCATTGATCACATGATCTATAGCCCCTCCATTTTTACCACTAACACTTCCACCACTTCATATTCTATCAATCTTCCTAATGGAGAATTTGCCCGTGTAACTCACGTTGACACAGTCCAAATAACCACCTCCATAATTTTACACAATCCTTTACTTTTAACTTGCTGTCTGCCTCTAAACTTGCTCAACAATTAAATTGTTGCCTCATTTTTTTTCTCTAATTCTTGTTTCATGCGGGGCCATTCTCCTTGGACAACGATTGGGAAGGGTAGCATGGCACACGGGCTCTACCACCTACTACAAGACCTAGTTAATCACCAAGCTTAGACATTACTTTATCATAGAATTTTCATTCTCAAAATTTCATTTCTGCTTCTGCACAACCCTCTGACTGTGCTGTTGATTTGTGGCACTATCGGTTGGGTCATCCATCCCATTCCTGAATGCAACTCATCCATGATTCCCATGTAATTACTCAAATGAATACAAAGAATACTTTACCATGTTTTGTTTGTCCCCTTGCCAAACAGGCTCGCTTACCCTTTTTCCCTAGCACTCATAATATAAATGCTTGTTTTGAAATCATACATTGCAATTTATGGGGACCTCACTCAATTATTGCACTTAATGGTAGTTTTTTTTTTCTCACCATTGTCGATGACTACTCATTTTGCACTTGGGTTTACCTCTTGAAAAAAAAAAATCCGATGCACGTCCATATCTTCAATCCTTTTGCCACTTAGTTGCTACTCAATTTAATTCTCAGGTAAAAGTCTTTGGGCAGTGACAATGGTGTTGAGTTTTCCATGCCTGATTTTTATTCCGATCAAGGTATTCTCCAGCAAAAATCATGTGTCGAAACACCACAACAGAATGGATTCGTTGAGCGTAAGCATCGCCACTTTCTCCAAGTTACCCGTGCACTTTGCTTTCAATCCAGCATTCCACTGAAATTTTGGTCTGAATGTATACTTATGGCCACATATTTAATTAACCAAATACTCACCCCCTACTTCACAACAAAACCCCTTATGAAATTCTCTTCCACAAAACCCCTTCTTACTCCCACCTCTGAGTCTTCAATTGCCTTGCCTTTGCCTCCACCACTTCTCAACATTGCCACAAATTTGATTCTCGTAGTTGTCGTTGTGCCTTTTTTGGATATCCATTTGGCGTCAAACGTTATAAATTACTTGACTTGGATACTCACAAAATTTTTGTTTCTCGTAATGTTATCGTCCATGAATCATTGTTTCCCTTCCACTCCCCTTCACTCCATCCCTTTTCTACAATATCTTCAACCCCGCCAAACACAAATCTTCACTTACCCGACCTTGATGCTAATCCCCCATCCACATATAATTCTGCCCCTCCTTCCATAGAGACACAAACATCCTTATCACCCCCACCCAAAAACCATACCCGCACCACCCCAACCTCCACCACAACCTTAATGCTCCCCTCGCACCCTCCGCCCCCCTGCTTACCTCAACCAATATATTTGTCACTCCCTTCTCACACTACCTCCACCTTAAACCAAGGCTTCTAACTCATTGCAGGTTTCCTGTGATTCTCATGCTTCCTCCTCATTTTTGTCCAAGGATACTCCATGCCCATCAGGTAAACCATTTCCTCTTTCTTCCACTTTTTCATTTCATAAATTGTCACCATCTTACCATGCATTTGCTTCCGCTATTTCCTCATCCATTGAACCATCATCCTATGGTGAAGCTATTAAGAATTCTGACTAGTGCAAGGCCATGCAATCTGAAATTGCTGCTCTTGAACTCAACAATACTTGGACCATGGTTGAATTACCACCTGGCAAACGTGCTATCGACTGCAAGTGGGTTTACAAAATTAAACATCACTCTGATAGAAGTATAGAGAGATACAAAGCGCACTTGGTAGCCAAAGGTTTCATACAACAAGAGGGCCTTGATTACAATGAAACCTTCTCCCCCATGGCAAAATTGGTGACTGTCCGCACCCTACTCGCTGATGCTTCCATCCAAGGCTGGTTCATCAAATAATTTGATGTTCAAAATGCCTTCCTCCATGGGGACTTAGTGGAGGAAGTTTTCATGCGCAAACCTCCAGGCTACTCCAAGGGTCCATCTTCTCATGTTTGCCGACTCAACAAAAGTCTCTACGGCTTGAAACAAGCATCGCGACAATGGTATGAAAAATTTTCTAATGCTTTGCTCACTTTTGGTTTTTAGCAATCGAATGTAGATTATAGTCTATTCACTCACACGGCAAATGACTCCTTTACGACGTTGCTTGTGTACGTCGATGACATCATTGTGGCTAGTTCTACATTTGGAATCCATTGCTGCCCTTCAATGTTTTTTCGATGATCATTTCCAAATCAAATGCCTTGGTGATCTATGCTAATTCCTTGGCATTGAGGTTGCTCGCTCTTCAAAAGGCATTTCCATTTGTCAACATGAATATGCTCTTGAGATATTAGCCGATGCCGGTTTTCTTGGCACTCGCCTTCTCAAATTGCCAATGGAACAAAATTTGAAACTTAGTAAGGATGATGGACAGCCTCTCAAGGACCCTTTGCCTTATCGATGACCTTGGCCGGTTGCTCTACCTCACAATAGCACAGCCTGATCTCAGTTATTCTGTCCAATGGTTAAGCCAATTTATGATAGCCCCCACATCATCCCATCTTCATGCAACGCACCAAGTCCTTCGATAAGTCAAAAATGCACCTGGCTAGGGGTTACTCTTCCCTTCCAACTCCTCACTTAGTCTCAGAGCCTACTCAGATTCGAACTAGGCTTCCAGCCCCAACTCCCGTCGATCACTCATGGGCTTTTGTATCTTTCTCAACTCCTCACTTATAGCATGGCGATTAACGAAACAAGTTGTTGTTTCCTGATCTTTAGCTGAAGCCAAATATAGAGCCATGGCTACAACTTCTTATGAATTACAATGGTTGTCTTAAATTCTTAGAGATTTACATCTCTCCATTCCTCTACCCATTGACATGTATTGTGACAATCAAGCCGCGCTCCACGTTGCTGCAAATCCGGTCTTCCACAAGCGCACCAAATATATAGAGATGGATTGCCACCTTATTCTCAACAAGATTCAAGCTGATTTTCTTCACACTTGCCACATCTTATCCTCATTCCAACTTGCAAATCTTTTCACCAAAGCATTGCCCTCAGTTCAATTTTTCTTTTTTCTGTTATCCAAGATGGAGATAGCAAATATCTATGCTCCATCTTGCAGGGGGATGTTACCAACTAATATACAAGTTGCCAGGTTGCTCAACACTCAGCCAAATGAATCAGAAAAATGACAACAAACAAGCAGGAGCATATACGGTTATTTAAGGGCATTTATGTATTATCATCCTTGTATAGAATCTTTCATTCCTTCTATAAGTAGGACACTGTACAGCATAGCATACACACTTTTTTACAGAATTAATCAATTGAAGGAATTCTTTCCAACCTCTGTCATGCTCTGTCTTCTGCTACATTTCCATTTAGCGTTAACTCTCTTGCCCCATTTGAACCAATTCTGACACAAGATAGTATTTTAATCATGTTTACAGATGATGAGTTTTTGGATCTGAAGTAGCTAAGATGCCTACACTGATCATTAAATATAGAAAAGAATTGGCATTGAACATCCTCGTAGAATTGAATTTTTCTTTTTGCAAATCAACATTGGGGATATATACTTTACATGTCTTACATGTTAGATTGAGAAATTTAAAACTCAAATATTTAATCTATAAAGAGTGTATCCTTTATATCAACTTACAAAAAGAAATAATCCAACAAATTACATTCCCTCATTTACCTAAAAAACATAGGTAGTGAACTTTTCTTTTTTAAAATCTTGTTTCATGTAAGGAGTTTTAGTTTTGTTATAAAGAATAATACTAAACCCACAATCCACACCCTCTCTCTCTAAACCTTCCTCTCTCAATCCATGAAAAGGGTATATCTAAGTGGGGGGAAGAGTCTCATCTCCTCCCTTCCTCCTCTCCTTTCATTTTTCATGGTTTAGAAGTTATGGATGTAAAATTTCTTGCATGTTTTTTCTCATTTGGGACAAATAATGGCTTATCTATCGCCTTCCAGCCACTTTCAATTTACACACAATGCACCATCGGCCGCCGATCTATAAGGAACAATAAGCAGTGTTATAAAACGGTAGACGAATATGTTACACGCACACCCAAAATGGCACGTGGGCCTCATGCGCTGTCCACCACCAAAGCTCCAAATGTCACATGTGCCGCTCCATTATAGTCTTGAATCTCAAATCCTCACAACTGGCAAGTGGGTATAGATATGTGTGCTTCTCGTACACCTACGAAGCATTGATCGAATTGATTCTCTGTTCTCACCTATCTTATTGTTTTTTCTAAAATCTAAAGTCACTACTCTTCTATCAAGCCTGTGGAGTTGGAGAAAAGACTTTCTTTAATCGCAACAATTGATTCAAAATTAGCGCAGCTTCCATCCATGACCACTGTAAAAAGTTGTAGTGGAGATCCTAAACAGACCTCTTTGAGGACTATAAAAACCACCAACATGATTGATCTTAAACCTAATGTAGTTGGCCAAAAGAGCATGAGATTTGGGCTACACTTATATATATTATTTTACACTTATTTTATTGTATAACGCTTAGGATTAATAATTTTGAGATAGACGATTGTACGAGTCTCCTAGAATATTTTTGTACTTTGATTATTATATTGAAATCATTTGCTTCTAAAAAGAGAGAGAAAAAGGAAAATAATGGGAGAGAGGGAACGTACCAGCCAGTGAGCCAAGAGGCAAAGGGGCCCCAGTCATTGCCGCAGAGCTTGGCGCTCCAAAAGTAGAGTCCACCAGAAGTAGGAAAAGCAGAGCAAATCTCAGCCATCGACGTACCCACGACCATAGTCAGCATCCCCACTATTGGCCACCCGTATACCATTGTAACCGTTCCACCGTAGGTGAGACCCGTACTGTACGTCGTCGTCAGACCCGTTAGCACTGATATTATGGAGAAAGTCACCGAGAAATTTGCTATTGCCCTGCACATTCCCCCACATTACCATTACTCCAACCCCGTGAAAAACATAGAAAAGGGTTTTCTTGCAGGTTTTTTTTATACCCATGTTTTTATATTATTTTATTTTAATATTTAAATGGAATGATAAAAATATTAAAAAAAAGTGTATAAAAGGGTTTTCTGACAATATTTCTTATTTAAAAAAAGAAAAAAGAGAAAAGAGGCATTAAATGGAGTTGTTCTAACTTCAAGATGGAATATTTGGATGTGCATCTTGAATTGACAAGTGAAGAAGTTATTCATGTCCACTTCAGCTAAAATGACAGGATTTATTCTCATCCAAAACCATCAATCTCCATTCCAAATAAAAGATTGCAATTTCACTTTCATTTCCCAAGCTGCTTTATTATTTTTTTGGGAACCCTCAAAGTTTTACTCTCATATAATCATTGAAAAAGTCAGAAGCTTACGCCAATCAATCAAGGGAAAAACGAAGAACATGCAACAGATAATCATGTAGAAATATATAAAGCAACACTGGGCGTACTCAAAGATTCCAAAACCCAAAATACAGAAATTAAGGAGAAAAAATAGAGGGAAGAAGAAAGAGAAGCGTACGAGAGGCCCCGGGTGAGTTCACGCTTGTAACCGAGCTGCTGCAAGCGGACATCATCGGAAACAATGGAGTCAGAGTCTGGAAGAGGGTGATAGGCCGAGCCTCCGTCTTCACTGATTCGAATGCTACCTTCCATTTTTTCCTTCCACTCGGAAAGAAAGATGGTATCTTTTTCTGGACACTCAAGTTGATTTTAATTTATATATTAGTGATTCTAAAGTCATAGTTTGTTAGGGGTGGGGAGGGGGGCAACAGAAGTCAAATCTAACAGTCAAAGTTCATACTTTTAAAGAAAAATAATACGAAATATATAAAAAGGTCGGAGAGTGCAGGGAGGGAGGTTTTGAGAAGTCGGTGATGGTGATCGGCGAAAAGGTTGGCCTCCAAGTTCCGTATTGAATGAGTGAGAGAGGTGAGACGTACGTGCAGCAGTAAGGAGGTAGATGGAAGAAGTAGATGGGCATTTGTTCGCCGCCACAAAAACCCGGCAATGCAATGCAATTATTGAGGCCATTATTGTCCTTCTTCATTAACACCTGCACGCATTAGTTTCATAGGGTGGATGTAAAAATTTGCTTTTACGATTGGATAATTAGCTTATTTCAAATGAATAATAATGAAAAAAAAAGTGATTAGTTTATAAATAATAAGGAAAATGCTAAGTAGGCCCTTCCCCATTCCCCTCAAAGTGACCGCTGGTCACAAAATTTTTTTTTTTTACTTAGTGATTAAAGAAGTGATTTTAAATATATTGATATTTTTTTATATTTTTTTAAAAAGGTTTAAATATATTAAAAAAATTTGAAAAAAAAAATGAAAAAAAAAAACATACAAGTGCGGTCAAATGGAGCGGTGCACTCTCGGCAGCAGAGTAGCACTGTCCAAATAATAATGAATTATTTGTAAATAATAATAAATATGTAATAATAAAGTAATATGAGATTACTTCACTTATCAAATATAGTTTAAGGTGATTGTCAAAATTAAAAATTTTATATATAGTTATTTTTACGTTACTCTGTTAATATAATTGATTGTATATTAAAAAAATTGATATAATTAATCACATTACTAAAATGTGCAGAGATTACGCAACGTTACTCTTGCCAAAATATACAGCATATTGTTACACGTGTTCTTGTACCTTCATTTAGCTTGGGGAGAAGTAGGTCGGCTTAATTTCTTCTTCAATTAATACTGACATCTAATACTAGTACATCATTTTTTATTCAAGCTTTTTTATTTATAAGTTGATGCGGAGAACATGTCAATTCTTGCATATATATTATTGATACATTAGAATTTGACTTGAAAGATATATAATTGAATTATTTTATTAATTTTTAATTTTTCTATCAATGAGATTTAGAGCCTGTTTGGAATTGAGTTTAAAAGCTTAAAAAGTACTTTTAATTATTTAAAAGCTCTTTTAAAGAAAAAATGATATGTTTGGAAAATTTATAAAAAATGTTTTAATCACCTAAAAAAGCTGAAAATCTACTTTTTTTAAAAAGTATCAAATTGAAACTTTTATCGAAAAGCTCCTGCAGATAACTGTATATTTTTAAAAAATTAATATAACTAACTTTAAAAATACTTTAGAGACATGGTTACCAAACAATAAATGACTTTTTAATAGTAGAGTTTGTTATTTAAATTATAAGCTATAAGTCTCAAAGTTATAAGCTAAATTTCCTACCGCAATCCCAAACATGCACTTATTCAAAGAGTTTGCTACTATGTTACAAGCAATTCACCTTCAGAATACAATAAAATCACAAACTGCATATAATAATTCTAAAATTTTTCCATCAACGTTTCTCTACAAAATTTTGTAAGTAACTGAAAATATGGGATAATGAATTAATGAAATTTGTGGTCTCATTTGCTATTTATAAAGAATGAAGTAGCACTATGTAAAATATTACCATTCTTAACTTGTGACTTTTCAATTGACAGTTATTGGGTTTAAGGGTCATGATGTTTCACTTAATTAAGACGAAGTGACATACCTGGTTAAGTGGTTGGAGTTTGGACACCTCATTTCCTAAAGGGAGGTTATTGATTCGAAACACACCTATTCAACATTTCACTTGACTTTATNTAAAGAAGTGATTTTAAATATATTGATATTTTTTTATATTTTTTTAAAAAGGTTTAAATATATTAAAAAAATTTGAAAAAAAAAATGAAAAAAAAAAACATACAAGTGCGGTCAAATGGAGCGGTGCACTCTCGGCAGCAGAGTAGCACTGTCCAAATAATAATGAATTATTTGTAAATAATAATAAATATGTAATAATAAAGTAATATGAGATTACTTCACTTATCAAATATAGTTTAAGGTGATTGTCAAAATTAAAAATTTTATATATAGTTATTTTTACGTTACTCTGTTAATATAATTGATTGTATATTAAAAAAATTGATATAATTAATCACATTACTAAAATGTGCAGAGATTACGCAACGTTACTCTTGCCAAAATATACAGCATATTGTTACACGTGTTCTTGTACCTTCATTTAGCTGGGGCAGAAGTAGGTCGGCTTAATTTCTTCTTCAATTAATACTGACATCTAATACTAGTAATCATTTTTTATCAAGCTTTTTATATTTTAAGTTGATGCGGGAACATGTCAATTCTTGCATATATATTATTGATACATTAGAATTTGACTTGAAAGATATATTTGAATTATTTTATTAATTTTTAATTTTTCTATCAATGAGATTTAGAGCCTGTTTGGAATTGAGTTTAAAAGCTTAAAAAGTACTTTTAATTATTTAAAAGCTCTTTTAAAGAAAAAATGATATGTTTGGAAAATTTATAAAAAATGTTTTAATCACCTAAAAAAGCTGAAAATCTACTTTTTTTAAAAAGACAAATTGAAACTTTTATCGAAAAGCTCCTGCAGATAACTGTATATTTTTAAAAAATTAATATAACTAACTTTAAAATACTTTAGAGACATGGTTACCAAACAATAAATGACTTTTTAATAGTAGAGTTTGTTATTTAAATTATAAGCTATAAGTCTCAAAGTTATAAGCTAAATTTCCTACCGCAATCCCAAACATGCACTTATTCAAAGAGTTTGCTACTATGTTACAAGCAATTCACCTTCAGAATACAATAAAATCACAAATTACATATAACAATTCTAAAGTTTTTCCTTCAACATTTCTATACAAAATTTTGCAAGTAACTGAAAATATGGGATAATGAATGAATGAAATTTGTAATCTCATCCTCTATTTATAAAGAATGAAATAGTACCACGTGAAATATCACAACTCTTAACTTATAACTTTTTAATTGGCAGTTACTGGGTTTAAGGGTCATGATGTTTCACTTAATTAAGACGAAGTGACATACCTGGTTAAGTGGTTGGAATTTGGACACCTCATTTCTCAAAAGGAGGTCACTGATTCAAAACACACATATTCAACATTTCAGTTGACTTTATTTTGAAGCATTGCATCATTTTCAAGTGTCTATTCAAGCCAAGCATTGCACATCATGTTCGGCTTAACCCAAGCACTGTACCTATATGGCCCACACACCTATTTGCCTTGACCCATGTGTTGCACCTCTTCAGCCCAAGCATTGTACCTCTTTGAGCTTGGCCCACGTGCCCCTTAGGCTATTGCATGCCTTATTAAAATTAAAGCATCAAAATGTAACAATGGTAGTTTGAACCATATCATCTCCTTTGAAACAATATACTCTTACCACTAAATCAATGCATCTCTTTGAAATAATGATTTATGAAAATAAATATTAATCCATAATAAATTCACATATTTAATATAACAATCTATAATAAATATAACACACAATACACATGATGATTATATATTTTGTTACAATTAAAATTATGAAATATGCTTTTATTCAAAAAATAAATAAATTGTTTATAAACTTGAAATATAACTCAATGATAAGTTTTAACTAGACTCGTGTATGAATAAAAGTAAAATGAATAGAGCCCGACTACTTTCTACTTATTTGAATCGGTTCCTTTCTCTCACTTTTGTTTCTTTTTTTTCAAATCAGCACTGTTCTTGTTAAAAAACTTCCACATGCATTAAAATAGATCTGTGATCTCCGAGTAAAGGTATGTATATATATATGACCCATACCTCAAACCCAATTGACAAAGGGAGAAGCCATATATAGCAGATTTGAATCACTACTCGAAAGGATTCCATATAAGAATTAATACAGCTTGCAATTTGAGTTACAACGATTTTCTACAGATGAGGGAGGCCAATGGCCATGCAAGTCATAGACGTACGTCTCAAATTAACTTCCACAACTTTCAAATTATAGCAAAAACATCAACTAAACCCAAAAAAGAAATCAACTTTCAAATCACACGTACAATCCGCTGGAGGTTGCATCAATTAAGGGTCAGCGATTTCGCGAGTAGACGCCATCCTCTTATACATTTCCAAAACAAACCTGCCGTCAACTTCCTCACCATTAGAGACCATGGAAATCTGTCGGCCTTTGGGAACCCTCTTTCCTCCAAATAAATCAACGTTGTTCAAGTTCCCAACGTTGCCAACCAAACGAATCATCATGTCAACATATGAATCATGGAACTTTGCCAGAAGCTTAATCGGTGAAACAGCATTAATATTATTGTTAAACCTGATCAGTTTTTGGCTTGATCTTCTTACCCTCCAAAACCCCCGGCGAGCAGCACCACTCCGGATTCCGAGCCTTATAAACTTGAGCTTCCTTTTATTGTTATTTGCAGTACCATTAATCAACCTTTGGTATCTCCTCCTCCTCCAATACCTCTTCAACCTTTCATAACATGCAGAAGGATTAACGATCTCCATATCTACTATATGATCAGAGAGAGACAGAAATCAGAGAGAGAGAGAGAGAGTACTGATATGTTACTATATGAATTATCTGCAGAAGTTCGATATGGAAAGAGAGCAAGGAACAGAGGCTTTATATAGATCGGGAAGCGAAGACTTGGTGCGAGGTTTGAATATGGGATTGTTGTTATCAACAATTCCCGGAAAGAACATCAATCATGTGGATGTAAGAGACAACAAGAAAGCTGTATATATTTTGTTCAGTATTATTGCCTTTCTCATGACCAGGTAAGCGTTAATATATAATTATGAGTCGAATAAGTTAAAATTTTTTGATATTCTAATGCATATATATTGCATGGTGTGATTAACAAGTCCTAGTCAAGAGTCTTATCTAAATATTCTAGTGCTCGTAATTTTGAACTGAATATTGGAACGTACGTCTTGCATGCCCCCATTTTGAGCATTTAAAAAAAATATATAGCCTGGTCATGCACCCCTAGCTAGTTGTTTCATCAATTTACCAACATAAAAGGTTGAATTTCCATGATTCCATCTTATGTAGTTATCTGATGAGTGACGACCCTCTTTACACGTGAGGTCTGGGTGATAGATTATAAAGCTAGGGACTGCAGGTAGGTACGGACTTGTCTATTTAATTTAGAACTTCTATAAATAATTTCTCAAATAAAAAAAGGATGGTATTAATTTGTGTGAGAATGAGAGTCCTCTGTATTTTTATCAAGCTTCTATACGTACAGGTACAATCAATTAGCAAGACTGGACAGACTGGTCTTCATGATCATGAGTAGATCTTCATCAAACTTGCATGATGGTATTACGTGCTAGCTAGCTAGCTGGATTAATCGAATTGTCATGATCGATCAATGTGGTCAACTCTTCCAATAGGGAGCCATAATTAGCAGCAAATAATTAAGTAAGAACTAGTAAACTCAAATCACAATTAAGTAGTTCATAATAAACGTTGTCATGTGTTGACCAAGGAAATTCTGGAATTTGTCTCCCAATAGCAAAAAGTCCAGATGGAAACGCCAAAAGTTTTTTTATTTTTATTTTTATATAAGACGTGGCTTTAAGTAGCCATGATCCTCTGGATATATAATAATATTCCAAACTACTACTAAATAAATTATTTCTTATTAATTTATTTATTTCACAGCATACACGTATGAAACAATATTTAAATTATGCCTAGCTAGCTCTTTTAATTATTTATATGGATTTACGAATCAGTCATTAGTGCTAATTAAATGACCCCGTCCTCCGCTAATATCTATATTAGTGCTAATTAGTGCTAATTAAATGACCCCGTTCTCTAGCTAGCGATCGTGCTTAATTAGTTGACACATTTTCTAGCCAGAGAAACGAGTAATATCGATCGAGATCGATTGATCTTGGTGGGGAGGACTAGTACTCCAGGCCTTGGGCCAGTTAAGGATCATGCATGGTTAATAGATATGGAGGCGTACGTACTGAGAGATGGAGGAGAAACCTTAACGCCTAGCTAGGCATATATGCAAAGACACAAGGAGATCAGAGGTCGATCATTGTTCAGCAAATCATCACCTTAAAGAGGATTAACGTACTTATGTAAAATGAAGAAAATCATGCACGCATGGCAGATCATAATAACCTGAATCACTTCACTTGAAAGCATGCTATAAAATCTAAAGAAACATACACAATTGTAAACTTCGAGTACACGGTTGAGCTTTTTCACAAATTTCCAGCTAATTCCAGGCCGGAGGATTGCAAGGGGAACTTCAACGTAACTTTCAAAGAAATCCAAAAAACACAACAAAAAATAAATGAACCTAACACTAGTCCTACTATATATACGTATAAGCAATCTGAGGTTGCATTAAAAGGCAGCAATCTCCCGAGTAGACGCTATCCTTGTATAGATTTCCATCACCAACCTGCCATCAACTTCCTCACCCCCAGAGACCATGGAAATCTGTCGGCCTTTGGGAACCCTCTTTCCTCCAAACAAATCAACACTGTTTGACTTCCCAACATTGCCAGCCAAGCGAAGCATCATGTTAACATAGGAATCGTGGAATTTCGCCAAAAGCTTAATGGGTGAAACAAAAAAGCTCAACCTCAGCTTCGGGGTGGATCTTATCCTCCATTGCCGCCGGCGAGCAGAACCCCCAAGCCTTGTAATCTTGAGCTTCCTTTTATTGCTATAATTTTCACCATTTAGCCTTTGGTATCTTCTCCTCCTCCAATACCTCTTCAAGTTCTCATAATATGCAGAAGGATCAACGATCTCCATTTACTACTTATATATATTGATGTGAGAGAGAGAGAGAGAGAGATGTTAACTGTGTTTATCTGAGAGATGTGGAAACAAAGCAAAGTGAGAGAGGCTTTATATAGAAGGGATTCGTTTGAACTTTGAAAAAGGAATTGTTGTCATCGATATTCCGGGAAAATACATGAGGCCAAGTAGAAAGTTATTGCTTATTTGGTCAATATAATCCGCCCAATTAAATAGTATTTAAATTATAAGTCCTCATCATATTCCGGCCAGTACACAGTTTGATTCACAGGTTCCGAATAAATGGATATAATTGGATGTAACCTTATATATCTTCTATGAGAAAACCTTATAAACGGTCTGGTCTTCCCGTTATAACAGCCCCCCAATTATGACCCGCCACGTGTCACCTCCATTTTGCAAACTATGAGCCTGTCTACACCAAAGCAAATCTAGTGGAGTGCAAAAGTTATTTCGAAATCTTCTAAACCGTGCAGAAATCCTTCTTCCTCCTCGGCAAGCACTCCTCGGACAGCAACAATCCAGAACACCGTGCACCTTTCCTGTCGCGGGACCTTCTCCGGCGTGGGTAAGACAAAGCGAAGTTGTTCACCTTCTCCGGCGTGGGTCTTACTCCTCTTCATCGAAAACTGTTCATCTTCTCTGGCGCGGGTCTCCTCCTCTCCATCGAAGCTGTTCATCTTCTCCGGCGTCGATCATCGTCTACCTCTTCCTCTTCCTCTTCCTGGTCAGTCCGAAATTCTCTCCCTCAAAAGCTGGACCATTTGCTTGATGATTCATTTGTATTTATTTTCAATCGTATGGTTCGGACAAGCCCCTCCGATTCTTCAATGCATTTCGACATCTGAAATTGTTTTACATTTTGGTTGATTTGGGATTGTTGATTGCGGATTGTTGCTTGTAAAGAGGAATATAGTGAGTGCAATGGTTACCCTAATGACTTTGGCATTTTTAGGCATACAAGATGTTTGATGAAAGGCTTAGTAGAGTAGACTTTGGTTTGCCCGATTGCCCAGGAAGAGGAAGATGATATATTTGGTTTGATTTTTGCCCTTGAATTGTAGATTCAGGCATTCAGTTAGTTACTGATAATAGAATGCACGAAGCTAGTGCCTGTGTTAATTTCTGCTGGACAACAGCATAGTAGACGGACTAGAAGTGATATTCCAGATGTGAGTTCCCATTCAACAGAGTTCTATACATGAGCATTAGATACTTTGTGAAGCATTAGATAATCACAAGCGTTTCAATATCCAGTGGTGTTGTTGCGTGTCGTGTGTTATATAAGTATGCATGCTGGTTTGGGCTTTTTCATTTTATATGTTTGGATATTGAGAATTTAGTAATTCTTATATAATCAAAATTAATTGTTAACATGGGAAAGAATGGTTAGTATTCTTTCATTTTGACATTGACTTGTCTGTGGTTGGTTCTTTATAAGATTTTCTTTATAAGTTTACCAATGCTTGATTTTTATGTTACACAGCATATTTTTACTGCTGGTCTGTGATTGTGCAGGGGGGATGCTCTGATTTCTACTACTCTGGTTAGGTGCAGGAACTTGGGCATTAGATTTGAGACTATCATAGCCTCCACTTGTTGATACCACTGGATGTATACATCATGTATTAGTATAACAAATAGTTACTAATTAAAATCCATCATGTATTAGTATCAAATAAATTCTTTTAATTTTTCCAGCATGTTTTTATAGGTTCCAGCAAATGACAAGTTCAAGTACCAATACAGGTTCAAGTTCGTGGACTTTAAGAGGGAAAGACAAAGCAAGTTTGGACAGGCCACTTTGCTACTGTGGCATTCCATCGAAACTCAGAATCTCTGGAAATGGTAATAGTTTTGGCAGAAGATTTTTCAATTGCCCAAACTATAAGATCAAGAAACAATGTGGATTTTTCGAATGGATTGATCTTGAAAGTGAACAAAATTCATGCTGCAAGATGACGTTGGAATTAGCTCAACGAAGGAATGAGAGGCTATTTCACGAACATGTAACGAAGGAACAAGCCAAATATAAATCAATGGAGAAGAAGTATAATGCTACCTTGAAAGTCTTGTTGACATCGTGGCTGTTTTTTTTTGCGATTTATGCTGTAATTTTTATGTATCCCAAAAACCAAAGTGTATGTTGGGCAGTGCCTCGACTCATGTAGGCTATTTTAGCTGTAATTAGTATGGTTTTGTGAATGTAATGGTGTATGTTGGGCAGTGCCTCGACTCATGTAAGCTATTTTAGCTTTGAACAACTGATTGTAATGAACATGTGATGGAACTATATGGTTTTGTCAATTTAATGAACGCGTGCTTTTCTTTATTGTTTTGGAATGTCTTGCAATGGAATGAACAATATTATAGACAACTTTTGCAATAACTACATAAAGCCAAAAATTATTGACACAAAGGTATTCAAGAATAATACAATGGAATTACCTCTTGGCATCCATAATTAAATAGTACGAATTAAATAAGTTCAGAGGAAAGTTTAAAATTGAAAAAAAAATGACATAATTTCAAAACAGTTGGCTCCAAAATACATAAGTTCAAGCCAACCACTACGGAATAGAATCAGAAGCTTCTTATCCACAACATCTTCATACTTCTCAATCCACAAGCACATCAGAAGCTTCTTATCCACAACATCTTCATACTTCTCAATCCACAAGCACATCAGAAGCTTCAATATCTTCACAACCTTCCTGTCACATTAAATTCCCATCAAGTAAGTACATCATTTTTACAATACCAAATTTAAGTAAGTATAATATCAAAAAAAAAAAAAAATTATAGACATACATATGGACACTTCGTTTAAGCATCCAAGTTTTGGCAATCGACCTCAGGTGTATGAACAATATTTCTACATAAACAACAACAAATACCATAAGCCTCACAAGTTTATATCTTGCATTAAAAACGAATATTCCATGAAGAATAAAAATCTAGAATACCCCATTGAAGGACAGTTATTCCTAGCATGTCCTTCCGTTTTACAGATGCCACAACGCCTTTTCTTTGTTGGTTGCGACTCTTTTGGATTTTTCGCTCTCACAGATTTCGGGCGCCCTTTCGTTGGCACCCGTGGAGGGTCCTGTATCGTCTGTGAGAAATTGGAGACAATCTGACTTCTTACTTCATTTTGTGAGAACATTGTCTCCCCTCCACCTACGTAATCTGAAGCTTCAATATCGACATGATGATCCATCATTTCTAGCTCTTTTCTGACCTTCTCTAAGGCAAGGGAGAGATGGTTCAGTTTTTTTGTTGACTTGGTAGCAAGTTCTGCGATGTCATAAAATTCCATCATCAACTTGTTTTTTATCATTGCTGGATTATCTTGTGCCATTACATGCCCCTTAGGAATAGGTATCTCAAAAATAGGTCGACTCTTAGCATTCGCAGTCCATCTTTCTAGAACATACTGTTGTGGCAAACTATCTAACTTACATTTCTTGCTGAATACACAGAGGATATGCCTACAGAGAATTCCCATAAACTCAAACATATGGCATGTACATGTCGTGGTTTCTTGACCACTCTCCAATGTCACATAATAGATAGGGGTTTCGTTACCCTGAGGTGTCACCACATATGTCTTGCTTTCGCCATCACTTCGACATTTGCTTGACTTGTATCGTTGGCTATTGAAAAGTTCGTCTTGAAATTTCAAAAAAGACTTCCTCGTATAGACTGTGGCTGCCTCTTCTTCAATTTTGTAGCCCGTTTTCAATATTGCCCGTGTAGATTTTGTTCGCACATCCTTTTCTTTTTCTTTAAAGTAACGTGCATCTAATGCTTTCTCATATTGATGTACAAAGTCACTCACCATCGTGCTTGAACGAACATAATCCTTAAAAAACTTGTTCATGCCTTCACTCCTTTGAGTTGTTGACATGCCTGCACAAAATGTTGAACGCAAGTAAGCTGGAACCCACTTCTCACGTCGGTTATAAAGCCCTTGCAGCCAAGCATTATCTCCTAACTCATACTTCACCAAAATAAAACTCCATGCCTGCTCAAATTCCTCAGTTGTAATGGTTTCATGAATACAATGACGGAAATCTTTACCAAACTCTGGAAAGCTATTATACACATGAGCCAAATGTTTAGGAAATTTTTGTAAAATATGCCACAAGCACAACCTATGAGTTGTATTTGGGAGTACCTCAACAATGGCTTTCGCCATAGCTTTGTCATCATCAGTAATTATGGTTGAAGGGGCACGCCCAAGCATTGCCTCTTGCCATGTTCTCAATAACCAAACATAGGATTCAGCTGTTTCGTTAACTAACAGAGCACAACCAAACATGATGGTTTGGTGATGATGGTTAACTCCAGAAAATGGCACAAAGGGCATCTTATAAATATTTGTCAGATATGTAGCATCGAATGTGACGACATCCCCAAAATATTGGTACGCTGCCCTTGATCTTGCATCTGCCCAAAAACAACTTCCCATACACCCATTCTCATCAACTTGCATGGAGTACACAAATCCAGGCTCTTTGCATTGTCGATCAAGAAAATATGCATATAACCTTTGAGCATCTCCCTCTTCAAACAATTTTTTTCTTTTGTTTCCCAAGTAATTTTCCACATCTTTCCCAATACAACCAATATTAAAGTCACCCCCTGATTCTTTACTCAACACCGACATTATCTTCCTTGTCGGTACACCGGACTCGTTCAAAGTCATAATGAGTTTTTTTTGGACACGTGTGACTCCCTTATGTCCACGGAGAAAACTGGTACTTCTCGATGTAAGTAGCGCATGATTATGTTCTATCACAAACTTACATACTACCCACTTTTCACTCTCTTTTTTTATCCCCATTATTGCTTTACATCCAATCTTTGTTTCTGCAGTTTCCGGAATTGTTCTTTCTACATGTTTGCTTCTTTCCCGTCGAAATCCTTCCCTTGAGCAAACATAGTCTACTGCAATAAGTTTTTTCTCCTCTTTCGACAATCGAGTATGATTGGTACGAATGACAAAACCTTTTCTTCTTGCATACGCTTTGTAAAATGCTTGCGCGTCTTCTACATCATCAAATTCCATACCGATGAATGGCTCCAATAAACCACTACTCGAAGAAGAAATCAAATTCACTCCATCATCTACACAGACTCCATCATCCACATTCACATCAACATCCACACGAACTTCATCTTCCACATTCACAACATCTTCTACATTCACATCTTCGACATCTACACCTTCTACACATGTGTGACTCGGCATCATCTCAACATCATCACTATCGGAGCTCCAGAATTTATCCTTTGTTACAAAATAAAAAACAAAAAATAATGGTCAACAAAAATAGTTGATTCGGCTGATATCAATCCCATATAAAAAATTCAGATTTATACAAAATCAATGGTTATATTCTATAATTTACATAAAAAAAAATTCAATGGTTATATTCTATAATTGTCCTTCAATGGGGTATTCTAGTAATAAACTCATTGATTTATGCAAACTTCAGATGTATTCTTTACTCAATGGTTATATTCTATAATTTACATAAAAAAAAATTCAGATGTATACAAAATCAATCTGAAATTCAGATGTATATTCTCGTAATTAAGAGAAATTAAATGAAAAGAAAGTAAAAGATAATAATGAAAAACCTAAAAATAATTCAAACTAAAATAAATGAAGATTAGATTAATTCATATTTTCTAATTTCAGATTCATCTGAATTATTGGGTATTGCAGATTAAAGAACAATGGTAATCCTAATAAAAAGCTCAATGAGATAATTTTTCCTTTACTTTATGCATTTTCTAATTTACGCAATTTCTGATTTACACAAAAAAAAAATTAATTTCTCTTATAGTCTCTGCAAATATAAGAGGAAAGTTTATGGATTCAAGTACACGTAACAATTTGCAACGTGACCAATGTCACTCCATCCCATTCAGACCATTTCAGATTCATTCAACATTGGTAAATGAACTAAAAATTAGTGGAAAAATCTAACCATGGAGTGGCGGTGGAGATGGCGGCGACCTCCGTGGACGACGACGGCTAATGTAGTGGGGGATGGCTCGGCTAATGTAGTGGGATATCTAGGTGTGGCAGCAACAGAGCACAGATCTGATTTTACAAAAAAGCTTCGGGCCGAGCACAACCAATACACAGTGGGTGCGACGGCTCTTGGTGGTGCGACGATGTCTACTTGTGGCGGCAACAGGTATGGTGCAGCTGTGGCCTGAGGGCTTCTCCTGTAGCGGTAAGACAGGTTTCAAACAGAGCTGAGAACTTGTGGCGTGCGGACTCGCGTGAGCTTCATTGTGTGTGTCGCGGACTCGGCTGAAAACCTTAATCGTGTGGGTCGCGGACTAAGCTGAGATTGTGTGAACTTATTACATGTCAGCTTATGTGTGGGGGTTGTTATTACTGGAAGAACAGCCCGACCGGTCCGAAGGGGCTCTGATCTTCTATATATAAAAATATGTATGAAATGGAAATTGTTGTTTTAAACGGAAAATCTTGTTTCTTCGTTAGTTTTGTTGTTCCCGTTAAATACTAGTTAACCCACCGTTTATGGCCATTTATGTTGTCTGTTTCAATTCCATTATCTGTATAAATTCCATTATATAATATTTGTTATTCCCGTTAAATAGCAATTAAGCCACTATTTGTGGCCATTTATGACTTCTGTTTCAATTCCATTATCTGTTTGAATTCCATTATATAATAACTCAAAATTCTGAAGAAAAACTGTGCCAAATTATATGCAGGGATATCATTGTCTTTTCCTATAAATTATAATGGCAAAACAATATAATAAGTTACAGTTTTGAAAAACTAGAGTCCCATTTCCTCTTATTTTTCCCCTTCTGTACGTGTGCCGGCTAATGAATTTGTAAATATTGTCCATGCATTGGGATGGAAGCTGCAACCAAAGAGAAAATATAAGTTAAAAATCTGTGGAGGTAGATTTTAATCACATGTAATAAAGCAGTGCAGTAGTCATATTCAAAGTTTGAATACCAAGAGATAAATTTAGTATGAACCCAAGAGTCATTGAAAGGGGTTTAAGAAAACCCTTCTATTACTTTCAGTGCAATGGTGCTAACGTTTGAAAAGTGACTGATACCTTCTACTACTTTCAGTGCATTGGTGCTACGGTTTCCTTGGTTTGAAAGAAGATTAAAAAGTGAGTCTAATTTTATTTTGTGTGTTTATAGTATAAGTCTATACTATTTATTTATCAATTAAAAAACCTATCACAAAACTCAATTCAGAAAACTTATTCATGCTCTGTCTCTCTCAAATCAGGTGTGGTGAAGCAGTGCAGTGGTGCAAAGGTTTGAAGGTACATTAAAAAGGTCAGTTTTACTGCCTTTTCTATGTTTATATTATATATAATCTATCTATATATGCATTACATCAATTTCTAAGTTTTATGCTATTAGATTACTGGCTTTTAATAATCTCTAAGTTTTATGATATTAGATTACTGTCTTTTAATAATTTTCTAGCATATAATTTTCTATCATTTTTTTTAAATCATTTGATAGTGCATAGAGTTATTCTATGGTAGATTTTAATAAGTTATTCTATGTTACCCTACTAGTATTGGAAAACACTGAAAGTGAAAAAACTTTTGGGAAATTGAAGAAACTAGAGAATACTCAATCCTTGCAGTTCAGGATGTTAGCAGTGTTGCGCTTTCTGTTGACCAACCCAAAAGCAAACAGTACTACACAAACCCAAAATACAAAACCCACATATTTTTTTACTTTTACATTCTAATTGGTATATTATAATTAGGCATAGATTCAAACAATGCATACACAAATACATTAAACTGGAGAAAAAATTGAGTTTTTTAGATAGTTTCTTTTTTTAAGTCTTGTAAATAGGTTGGTTTGGTTTAGTGTACTGCCAATAAAATTTCCGGGCCTTAAACATAACATCTAATAGTAATAAAACTGAGAACATGGAATATCATCCAAACTATAATACAACAAACAACAGTCATTTACTCTTCTAATTTTTATTACATATAAAACACCTATCCTGAGAGTCCTTGACAGCAACTTCCATCCAATTTTCAAAACCTTCTTCAAACAATGCAGAAATTTTACCACAATCCAGAGAACATGACCCCCTTTACCACTTATAATGAATAGTCAGCACAAATAATGAGATTCTTAGGTTTGAGTTCCATATTAAATTTATTTATTTTTCTGATAAGTAAGTTCCATATTAGATTTATTACAAAGAAAAACATGTTGACATGTCCAGCAAAGAGCAAGAATATTTAAGATCTAAAGAAACAAGATAAAACCAACCTGATAGCCATTCATATCAGTAGCATTCACTCGTGCACCCTCTTGGACTAAAAGCTCTGCCACTTGGTTTGCACCCCGAACAGCACTCCAATGTAATGCAGTTTACCCAGTATGATCTGTCACATTTATGTCGCCTCCATGCTGGGAAATGAGAAAACTCTAACTAATCAACCAATCAAATTTCTCCCATCAAATAAAAAACTCAAAAAAGTCTTCTGCTAGAACTTAACATTATAAACTGATTTCTTTTTGCAAGACTGCTAATGGGGGGAAAAAGGTCAAGCCAAAGTAACGTAAATATCCAAGAGAACCTAAAGCCAATTCAATAACCCACCAAGTAACAAGACATCCAAATCCTATGAAAACCATTTAAAGAAGCAACCGACACGATGTCCCATTTATATACCAATCCAGTTCAATCAAATAAACCCACAACAGAAAAAACACATACAACCTCAGTTATACAAAATCTAATCATATGTGACCCCAATCAATCATATCATCAGATAGACACCGAAGTACCTCTACCTTCACAGAAGCAGGTTGTTTGTAGTAGTCAGTTCTGAATAGTTTTAAGCAACTGATATCAAATCCAAGTTTCAATCCACCCTTTAATATAAAGATATTCAGATATGGACTAGACAAACTTTTAATATGTTCCAGTTAAGAGTTCCCACCTTGGATACAGAAAATTGGTTCTGCGGGTCCTCATAAAATGAATGACAACGAGAGATATGAAAGCTGTTGATTTTATAGGTTTTCTTATAAGTAAAAATAAACTTTTGCTTTGTTTCCTTTGTAATAACTAAACTTCAATTTTTTTCTTTTGACTTTGGTGACTAAAAAAAAAGACTTCCTTAAATTATGTATTTTTCTTTGCATAAGAGAAAGGCTCTTTACTATTAAACCCCAAAAGCTATTGCCTATTCAAAATTGTAGGTTTGCCATTATTGAAAACTGAGAAAATTTTCTATCTAATTTATAATATTCATAAGGAAAATGCAATTAAATGTGTACTGTTCTTGTCAAATGAGTTGCCTTTGAATCATTTTTGTTTAATATGATATTACCTATAGAAAAAATCTGTTTAATGTGATATTGCTGAAGGACATACTAATCTATGTTTCTTTGGTGGATATTGATGTGTAATTTCATGTATTCATAAAACTAAAGCTCAGCTATATTTACCAATATCTTAGTTATTAGATCATGTATAATTTCGATTTTTTAGTTTTTCTTTTATCAAGTAGTAACCGAATCCTAATCAGAAAACTTATCAAAAACCAAAAGAACACCAAAGACCTCAATAACACAAACAACAACAATGATTAATCACTATAGGATGTAAATGAACACATATAGATCTGATGTTATTTGCAAAAAACAAGAAAAAAAATAGAGAGCTTCCAAGCGAGAGAGAAAGAAAGAGGTGTAAAATAAGTTAGGATTTTTACCTTCTTTCTTAGCTTCTCCTCAAGATGAAAAATGGAGGTCCAGAAATGGGTTAGGAGAAATAAATGCAGTCTACCGTCAAGATCATTGAAACAGAGGGACAAAGAGAGAGATCTAGACGGAAGATGAAGTTGATTTAGATAGAGAGAGATCGAGAGAGAGGTCGGGAGGGAGAGGGAGGGGCATCAGAAATGAAGAATGGAAGAATTCATCTGGGCGTAAAACCGATGGGAAAATATCCCTGCCAAACATCACCATCATGCAAGCTGTAAATTTACAGTTGCCTTTACTCAATCTGACATATATCGTCACATCAAACCAACCACTGATGATCGATCATGATGCGCGCATGCGTGTCTAAACCATATATGGTTAGGGCCCTAATTTTCTATTGAACTTTCGTACATTGAACTGGGTGGCTTTGGTCCAGATCGATTTCATTCCCTTAGGTTAATTAAGACTCATAGACAATTAAGTAAGAATAAGTTTTTTTATATTAACATTATTGTCATTATATAAATATAGGCCAGCAACTCTACCTGCCTATTCCTTTTATTTTCTTTGACTAAGATCAGCCTTGTATATATAATTCTTCAAATATCAATAATTATACATGCACTTTTAATTTTTTTTAAATGATTCATGAAATTAAGTTAAAAAAAAAACTCAAATTCCTTGTTAATGTTTATTAATGAAGACTCGATGATCCTTTTAGCTAGGCAGGCCCACGTACAAATTAAACTCCAACGTACTTATATGAGTTGATGAGATGATTAATCCTACAAAGCAAACGGTTAAGTCAGCACATGGGCATGCACACGCATGCCTTCGGAGTGGATATATATATATATATGCACACACAGAGGTCTCCCTTGAGAGCAAAATAAATAATCAGATAATATTGTTTGCTATATTGTATCTTCATTTTATACGGAGAAATGAAATTTGTAGTTTTAAAATTTGCAAACTTCACGTACTAATTTTGAAAAATATAGGTAATTAAATATAAAATCCACATAAAAAAAATTATTTTTGAAATGATAGATCTCACTTTTTTTTAAAATGAGTATGCGGAACTTGTATATTCTAAGACTGTATGTAACATGACTTTTTTATACATACCGTACGTAGATAAAATCCTATTATAAGAGCTGCTGCCACGTCACATATTGTACATGCCATGTAGGATCGACTTGCCCGTGACTTTAACTATTAGTGCATTTTAATTTTTTATATGTTTAAAAAAATTACTGTTAATAAATCTATATATTTTTTTAAATATTTTAAAAAAAGTGGGATTGCACTCGGCATGACCATCTATTAGTTGGGTACAGAACAAAAATCCTTAGATTTATTATTTAATGAAGAAATTGCATAGTTATCCTATAAAACAATAGATGAGCAATGTCCAGTTATTTAGGAAAAATCATGTGTAACTACAAACATCTTTTTTAAAAAATAAGATCCATTTTAAAAATCTATATATATATTTTTTAAATGGATTTCACATAAATTGCATCAGCACTGATATTATTTATATATGGGCCTATGGCAATTATGTGCTATCTTTATTGTGCTCACTTGCCAGTAGATGGGCTTGTTCTCCACAAAGATGCGTGATCCCAATTGGGCCACCAGCGCTATACTCAAATACAAGAATAAATAAAAATAAACTTGAACTTTAGTATTTAAGCAAAAACCAATAAGTAGTCAAAGGAAACACTAACGAAGGGCTACATTAATTACCATTGTTGCTTTGACAGTACAAAAAGTTAGAAAGAGTGGTTTTTCAAATATTTTGATGCTAAATTATTGCTAATATATATATATATATATATATATATGAGAAAAGAATTACTATATATATACGGATTAAACGATATATATTAAAATAAGCCTTGATTCTTGATCACATCAAACATCATAATGGGATAAATCTTTGAACCTTCAATCTTAAAATATTGTATAATGTTAGATTTCAGTTTCATTGTATTTTGTCATTTGATTATTTATTTAATTGACTGTAGGAAATAATTGTTATTTATTTATTTCATGCTACTTGTGTAGAGCAATATACAATAGTTGAATCAATATACAATAGTTGATTGGCGCACATCTAGCTTTATTATTATTATTATTATTTAGCTAAGTTCATATATATCCACTGATGACACACTAATATATAAATCCAAACACTTAATTTATATAAATCGAAAGATATAAAATTTGAAAAGATACTAATTAAAAATTTAAAAAATGTGTAAATTTAAATGATCTAAGTATAATAAAAAAAACCGATTGATACAAATCATATGCCACATTGATTGATTTATTTTCTCAAGACTCAAACCATCCCTTTTCTCTAGAAATTAACAATAAAAAACTAAAAAATCATAACATAGAAATAAAAAATTAGTAAAGAAATATTTTAAAATAATTAGTAGAGAAATAGTTGGTAGTTGCTTGGAATAGGGAATTAAGTTTGACAAATAGCTTGTAAAAAATTTTTTGTATGTGATATTGAAATATGCTTTTGTTAGTTTCATAATATTTTATCATTTGATTATTTATTTAATTAAGCGTAGGAAATAATTGTTATTTATTTCTTTCGTCTTGCTTGTGTAGAACAGTATCCAACAGTTGAAACAATCACTTCCTTCATTAACATAATGAGAAGTGGTAAGATTCTGTAAATAATTTTTAAAAAAATTTACAAACAAAAATATAAATTTCTGTAAAATTTAAGTTTGTAAACTATTTTTTGAAGATCCTGGAAAAGAACCTGCAAAAAGAATTATGTATAGAGATTTACCATAAGAGAAAAAGGAAGAGATCCGTAGAAAACAAAGAGAAAAATATGCTAAACAAAAAGCATCCAAAAGGAACTTGATTCGTATAAATGATTTCGATACATCTGTTAGTGATCAAACGACTGCGTCAATTGCTCGATATTCAAACAATGATGTCCAATATACAGACAACATTCAAGACTTTAGTCTTGTTCAAAGAGTATCAAAGAGAAAGCGAAATTCTGATGTTCATATTGATATCGTTGAAGATGATTCGTCTCGTGAAGTATGTGTTCTTCCTGGTATTGAAGTCTGTGCCATTAATTCAGAGACAAATTCATCCATAAACAATGTCTCAGAATCTTCTAATCAACTCTTTATCCAGTAGGTTTTTCTCTAATCATTTTTCAATATTTCTTATTCAACCATCATTCTGTTCTTTTTGTCTGAGATTTCAGAATATATTGTACGAATAGGATCCATATGTCATTCGAGAGGAGTTGAGCTACAATACAAATATGCCGACACCTTGTAGGGGTAAGAAACAAATATAAAATCAGTTGGTTATTTTAATTCAGTCATCAAATCTTGCTACTGCACCAGTAATGTCCTTGCTCATATAATTCAAACAATATGACGACCTTGCGTCTGTTGCCTTATTTTCATTTTTTAACCAAATAGGTCAGTCGCATTACTGTTCTACCGGATTTAGACAATTGTTGAAGGTAGTGCCATCTGAAGCATATTCTCTGCCATTAGTACCAAGTTGCATACATTGTAAAGCAAAGCGATTCCATCATGAAACAACTGGCTTTTGCTGTGCTGATGGAACAATTTCTTTAGCCACAAATGATGTTCCTGATCAGTTTTATGCATTGTTTACCTCCAATACAGATGAATCTACACATTTTAGGACATACATTTGAACTTATAATAACAAGTTCGCTTTTGCATCCTTTGGTGTGAAGTTTGATAAAGATCTTTGCAGGAGAAATAGACGAATCTACACTTTCAGAACTCAAGGATAGATCTATCACTATATCAATGATTTGCTTCCTTCAAATGTTCGTCCTTCTTATCTCCAGTTGTATTCCTATTATACAGAACATGAATTAGAAAATCGCATTTCTGATTCAAACAGAATGGATCCATCAATCGTAACTCAAGTACTCATCGATATTCTTCGCATCAATCTGTATTCTATTTTTTTCTGCTCTCTAGGTGATTTGTCAGATTTGGAAAATTGAATAATTCATATAAGATCAGATGCTGGCCTAGATCAACGTGTATTCAATGCCACCACGTCTTCACAAGTTGCAGCAATATGGGTAGAAAATGATGATGAAGATCAACTAAGAAGACGTGACATTTTTGTCTTTAACCATTCTGGTGGAAGTAATATAGTTCAATACTATTTTGGCTGTTATGATCTATTGCAATATCTGTTGTTATTTCCATTTGGCGATGTTGGTTGGCATCAAGGGATTGAAAGGGTTAGTAGAGGAAGGATATCTACATATAAAGAAACAAACGGCTCAATAAATCCTCAACAATCAGTGACTGCAGAAGAATTACTTGCAAGAGAATAACGAGGTTAGATTGTAGTATTAATATTCAAAAATTTCATTTCATATGTACGTCCAACTTAGTAACATTTCATTCACATCCAACTTTTGTAGTGTCAAACAGAAAAAGCAAGGATCCAGTTGTTTCATGTCGTGAATATTATTACTACAAATTGCAAATCAGAGAAAATGTCAGATCAGTTTTGCTACTTTCTAGTCGACTATTGCAACAATTTGTAGTTGATATGTATGTTAAGATTGAGATGTCAAGATTAGATTATTTTAGGAAGAAGCAATAACATATTCGATCAGAGTTATATCTAGGTATTGTTGATACAATTACGCTTGGGGAAACAAACGCTTCTAATGTTGGAAAACGGATTATACTGCCTTCATCATTTATTGGAGGTCCAAGAGACATGAGAAAAAGATATATGGAAGCAATAGCTTTAGTTCAGCGTTATGAAAAACCAAACATTTTCTTAAGAATGACGTGCAATTCAAACTGGAAAGAAATTACAAATGAACTAAATCTGCATTAGGAGAGTCAGAATCGATCTGATTTGGTTGCTCGAGTCTTTCGTGCAAAATTAGAAGAATTAAAGGATCATTCATTCAAGAGGAAAATATTTGATAAAGTCTCAGCATATGTCTATGTTACTGAGCGTCAAAAGAGAGGTCTTCCACATGCGCATTTTTTAATTATCTTACAGAATGATTGGAAGGTCTATGCGCCTGAATCTTTTGATGAGATCGTATTAGCAGAGATACCTGATAAAAATACAAACTTGCACTTGCATAACACTGTTGTAAAGCATATGATGCATGGGCCATGTGGAGTTTTGAACCCATCAAATGTTTGCATGAAAAAAAATGGCCGTTGCAAAAGTAATTATCCAAAGAATTACGCATCTGCTACAACCGTTGGAAATGATTGCTTCCCAATATATAGGCGTTCAAACAATGGAATAACTGTCAAAGTAAAAGGCCAAAATTTAGATAATCGTTGGGTTGTTCCATATAATCCATATTTGCTTGCAACATTTGACTGTCACATTAATGTCGAGATTTGTTCTACGATAAAAGCAGTCAAATATTTTTATAAATATATTTATAAAAGACATGATCATGTTGCTTTCAACTTGATTTCTGAACAAAACAATCAACAAGTTGATGAAATCCAACAATTCCAATCGACGCGATGGATTGCTCCCCCCGAAGCTATGTGGACGATATATGACTTTACTATTAATGAAATGTACCCAGTAGTGTATAATTTACATTTACATCTGGAGGATCAACACCCAGTGACTTTCCGAGCAAATGACGATCTAATCAATGTTGTCAACTTAGATCATTCTAGAAAATCGATGTTAACAGAATTCTTTGCATTAAATCGAGTAGATGAGAATGCAAATAGATTACTGTATAAAGAATTTCCAGAATATTATGTTTGGAGCTAACAAAACAAAGATTGGACTCCTCGGAAAAAGAAAACTGTTATAAGCCGTCTTGTTACAGCAAATCCAGTTGAAGGCGAGAGGTATTATCTTTGTATATTGCTAAACCATGTAAGAGGACCTTTGTCGTTTGAAGATCTCAGGACAGTTGATGGTGTTGTGGCCCCAACATTTTGCGAAGTAGCAATAATGCATGGGTTGCTACAGAGAGACAGTAGCTTAGAAGATTGTTTACACGAAGCATCTCTATATCAAATGTCATCCAGTTTGAGACGGTTATTTGCAACAATATTAGTTTATTGTAATCCAACCAATCCAAGGGAGGTTTGGGAACGCTTTGAGCAAGATATATCAACTGATTTCAAATCAACAGAAGATTCTATATCAAATGTAAGAACCCAAGTATTGAGGTCAATCTCTTTTACAATTGAATCAATGGGGAAAGACATTAATTCCTACCATCTTCTTGATGACGACACTTGCTTCGATGAAGAAGAATTTCAATCTAGAGAAATCGACGATGAATTGGCTGTTGAAATTCTAGAAGAGGATATTGCCGCATCACAATCTCTTAATAGTGAACAACAACATGTCTATAATGCAGTGCTGGAAAAGGTATTTGCAAACCAGAATTCTGCATTCTTTGTGGATGGCCCAGGTGGGACAAGGAAAACATTCATGTACAGAGCACTTCTCGCAACAGTACGATCAAGAAAATTAATAGCACTTGCAACTGCTTCATCAGGTGTTACTACATCTATTCTTCCGGAAGGTCGAACAGCACACTCACATTTTAAGCTTCCACTTGATACTGGCGAAAGAAACACGTGATGTGTCAGCAAACAAAGTGCACTGACAAACCTACTATGTGCATCAAAATTAATAATTTGGGATGAGACTTCAATGACGAGAAAACAACACATAGAAGCATTGGATAAAATGCTATGGGACATCAATGATTCAGATGTAACATTCGATGGGAAGGTTGTTGTTTTCGGTGGAGATTTTCGACAGGTTTTACCCGTGATTCATAAAGGAACAAGAGAAGAACAGGTTAATTCCAGTTTGGTTTATTCCTATTTGTGGCCTACATTGACCAAGTTCCGATTAACTGAAAATATGCGAGCAAGACTGGATCCAGTTTTTTTAGATTATCTGTTAGAAGTTGGAAACGGAATGCCGCCAAACATAGTTGATGAAACCATAAAAATTCCGAATAGGATGCTTGTGCCCTATGATGATAACAACACTTCTTTAGATCATTTGATAGAAGATGTTTTCCACAATATTCATGAATATTCAATAAATATTTCAACTATGATGAATCGGGCCATATTAACACCGAAGAACGGTTATGTTGACGAAATAAATGCATTGTTGATTCATAGGTTCCCAGGTGAAATTCAGCGATATTACAGTTTCGATGAGACAATAAATGCATCTGAACAATCAGTTATGGAAGATTTCTTACATACTCTAACCCCAAATGGACTTCCGCCTCATGAATTATTACTCAAGAAAAACTGTTCCATCATGCTACTTAGAAACATTAATCCTTCAGAAGGGCTATGCAACGGAACCCGTTTGATTTGTGTCCACTGAACAACGTGAAGATAACTGCACAAAAAATATTGTGTTTACAGAATTACTTACATTATCATGTCTGAATTAATGTTATGCAGGTAACTAGATTTAATTGTATAGTTTCGATTTGTTGTGTATTATAATATTTTTCTCTATATGTCTAATATTCAGTCATTTAATTAAATGTCTTCGTCAATTGTTTTTGTAGTTTATGAATTTAAATTAAGATCTATTATGCTTATACATATGATATTTTTGTATCTGAAAAGGGAAAACATGTGGACGGTGTATACATCAATAAAGGATATCACTTCGAATACAAAAAACTGGAAGATTAAGATGATCGTTGCGGAGAAATCACCTAAACGAATAAGCCAGCGCACAGCAGTGAAGTACCAAAATTTGACATTAATTGATCAAGAGGTATGATATTTGTCAGCATATATTATGTTTCCAATTTTCAATATCCTTTGAAATTAGAGGTTCTTAAATTCTATCATATATTATATAAAAATATTAATTACGTTATATTTATTTATTTATCTTTTTACAACATGTTTTGATTAAAAATAAATAAAAAATACAGGAATTATTTAAAAAAATTAGTATAGTAAAATAATCCTCATAATTTTATATAATACACTATTAATCACAATTATTTTTATTATTGGTACAGGGAAATCGAGTGCAGGCAACAATGTTTGGAACTGATATTGACCCCCGGGACGACACTTTAAAAATTTTACAGTCGTATTATATCATCAATGCACACGTCAAACCATTGGATCTAAAGTACAAAATTGGAGAATATAAATATCAATGGACTATGAACTCAAAAGCAATAATAGAAGATGTTCCACAAAACGAAGAGCAAATAGATGCACCGAAATATGAGATCGTCCCATTCAAGGACTTAGAGGCTTACAGAGGGTTGATTGGAGAAATAGGTAATTTAATATAAATTTTATTATAAATTATTTATCGATAAATTAACATTTCATATTTAAATATTTAGATATTTTAGCTGTTGCAATCAAAATTAAGTCAACTAAAGAGATAACGACGGCATCTGGACCAGCAACAATCCAAGAGATATATGTTATTGATGAAAGGTAAAAAAATTCTCATAACTTCTCATTTCTTTTAAAAATTAATTCCAATATTGATTTAGGAATATTTTATTAATTCTTTTAATTATTTCAATTTTGTAGCTTGAACCCCATATGTTTGACCATGTGGGGCCGATTTGTCCAAGACGAATGTCAGAAAATATCAGATATTATTGAAGATAAGCCAATAATACTTGGAACAAAAATATATGTTGGATCGTATAACGGTATTTATAATAATAAAACATCTTAGATATTTTTCCATATTGTATATACTTGCACTAATATTGATCTCAATTTCAACAAAGGATTGTCTCTGTCATCACGTCATTCGAGTACATTTATAATCAATTCTCTTCTTTCTGAGGCAGCTGCAATGAAGCAATGATACTTCTCGCAAATTAACAATTACATATTAATGCATTTATATTAGAGTAAATTATGTAATTTATGTAATTTACCTGTATATTTCATTTCCTTACATTATCCTTCTTTCCTCAACTTTAAGGGTGGAGAATAATGATTTGAGAATTAAAAGTATCATTGCAAGGTCCTTGACATACCCATCTGCACCACTGTCATCTGTTGGTATTCGGGAAATTGTGAAGAATTGCGATATTGCAGAATTGATTAAGGGTTTACAACCCATGGCAGTAATTATTCTTTTATTCGTAAATATTATTTTATTACTAATAAATTAAAATATTTACACAAACATTCATTTTAAAAATTGATTATGATTTAATGTAGAAAGTAAAATTTTGGATAAAGGCGAAGATAAATGTGATTGACTTTGCCCAGTTTTTATTACATGTCATGCATTGGCTGTAATAAAGGAACTTGATATAAATACAATGAAAGCTTCTTTTGTATATATTGCAAAAGCCAAGGGGTCTGCATGCCACGGTATGTATCTTACAATTTTGATTTAAAATTTATGTATGATTTAATTTATAATTTAACACTATTCAAATTGAAATTAATATATTCAACGCATTTAAAGTGCGAGGGCATATGTTGAACTGGACGATAATACTGGAAAGTTAGCCGCTACTATGTTTGGTGAAATAGCAGAACAGACACTTGGTTGTTCAGCAGTTGAATTGATGGAACATGCTGGAGAGGAATCTCTTAAATTTTTTTTCAAAAGTTGAGTTTTGTTATAATGAGTTAATTACAAAAAAAATTGGGTTTTTTAATTAATTATGTAAACCTATTCAAAATTTATTTTGTAGGAAAATCGACCGTATGTTAAAAGTGTAGCGGAGAAATTATCAAAAAAAATTTGGAAGATTCAAGTTTATGCAGATCCAGAGAAAATGAAGGAGAAAAAATATAGGCAATTTGTTGAACCCAAGGTTTCAAGTTTCGTGTAATTATAAATCTACACATGGATTTTGATGATAACAAATGAATTCAATGAATAAAGGAGTCTCAACCTCAAATTGTCCCCACAATGGAATCAAGCACATCAAGGAACCAAGCATGAGCAAGAAGGGAACAAGCTCACATTAAAGTCATAAAGTAATGTTGTAAATCTCTTAAAATTTTGAAATTAGGATTAAAGCTCAAAATTAATATTTTATCATAAAGCATTAAAATACATTTTCCACATGTGCATGAATATTTTGAAAATTAAATTTGAAAATTTTGAAAGATGATTAATTGTCATATTTCACATGTGCATGACATGATTAAAGGTTTGAACTTTAAAAATATTAATATGATTGATTGTCATCTTTCACATGTGCATGTTTTATTTGAATATTTTTAAAAGTGATGGATGTTTTTCTTGACTTATGCAAAAAGTAGATGTCTTTGTTTGAAAATTTTGAAAAGTAAAGTGTGCTCCTTTTGTCATATGCAAAAAGTAAAATATTAGGTTTGAAATTTTTGAAAAGTAAAGTATGCTCCTTTTGTCATATGCAAAACGTAAAAGATTAGGTTTGAAATTTTTAAAAAGTAAAGTGTTCTCATTTTGTCACATGCAAAAAGTAAAAGGATTAGGTTTGAAATTTTTGAAAAGTGAATGATGATGTTTTTGACATGTGAATATTTTTGAATTTGAATATGAAGTCTCATATGCCTATAAATAGATCATTTGAGAGCTTCATATTCACAACACCAAGAGCATACAATATTCATTCAAAACTTTCATTCTCTCTTCTCTAAGCATTGAGCCTTAATCCTTGTTCATTTTGAGAGATATAGTTTGTATTGTATTGTTCTTATTTCACTCATTGAGGAGTGTTTTCTGATAAGCTATTAACTATCAATTCTTGTATCAGTAAAAGGGTGTGTATAACCCTTGTGCGTGTAGAAAGTGTTCTACACAGGGAATAGTTGAATCACCATGTGTAAGGTGATTGCAAGTGTAGAGGGTGTTCTACATGGATCCTTTGTAGCGGTGTTGTTCAAAGGTATAATAGGTTTCTATCTCCACCTGAAGGAGGTTGAATAGTGAATTCGGGGATTCTCAAGGGGTAGCTTGAGGCGAGGACGTAGGCAGTGGGGCCGAACCTCGTTAACATACTGAGTTTGCTTCTCTCTTACCCTTACTCTTTATATTTACTGCTGTTTCGTATATTGTTTATATTTTATACAATGTTTCGTATTTTGTTTATATTTTATATTGTATATTTGATTTATAATTGTTATTTTTTTTAAATACAACTTAATTCACCCCCCTCTTGTGTTAGTCATCTAGGCAATATAGTTTAACGTCCTCTCTATTGAAGTGGTGCAAGATAAGGAAAACGCTGAATCGTCATCTTAGAATTAAAATTATCTCAAACAGCTTTCATATTTAATTTTTGTATGAACTAAAGCATCTCTACAAATTTTTATGCTCAAGTCAAATTGCAGTTTGTGTTTATTAAAAATTTATGGGTTTTATTTCTTTTTTTTTGCATGCCATTGGGTTCAAACAGCTTTCATAGAACTATGGACAATGTTTATTTATAGGACCATGCTATAGATTCTATTAATGGTCTTCTTTTTTAATATATCACAACGTTTATTTATTTATCAATTATATAAACATTACATCATTAGTTATTTAATTAATCAAAAATATTACATCTTTATTAATAAAAAATTAATTTTTAACAAAAAAAAATTACATATAAACTAAACAAACGTGTATTGCACGTTGCTTTCACCTAGTGTGTATATATATATATAACAGATGGAGTTTGGTCAATAGTCAGCTCTCAAAAACTAATTGCTGAAATTGTCAAATTAACGTAGTACGAATTTGTACAAATTGATGGATCAAATAATATACGAATAAGATGTACGATAATGTATTAAAAAACAGGGAAAATTTAGAGATCATATTAGGAAGTAATTTTCACTCGTACAAGTGTGAACTCAACAGAAGGTTAATTCAGCTGTGCTGGATGTTGGTCAATGAAGTAGTACACTTGGGTGCATGATCACACTACTTTTGTAGGATTAAAATGCAGTCCAATCTTTCTAGAGTTCATTGAGGGACCTACAAAAACTGGTAAGATTAGCATAGTTTTGACCAAAGAATATATGGGATTTGTCCACACAAGCGAAACTCTAGAAAGGCATTTTTTTCACTGAGATGAAGAAATTGTCCCTCCTTTGCAAATGAAAAAACGCTGGGGGATGCGGTAAAAAATCAAAACGGTTTAGTGATTCTTCCTTCTATTTTTCTTTTATTTTGGGTCTTTTTTATTGTTTCAAATTTCGTACTGTACCGGCTAGTACGGCTAGTATATGCCGTACTGGCTATGCCGTACTGGCTACTGGTCCGGTATAGAAATTTCATCTATTTCGTACCGGTTCAAATACCGGCCGTACCAGTCGATATTTCGGCCTGTACTGGCCTACGTACCGGCCGATATTTCGGTTATCATTTTTTTTTTCATTTCTTCAAACTATAAGCTCATTTTTTTTACTCTCAATTCATACCAGACTATTTATAATTTATATATATATTTATGTATAATTTATTCATATATAGACTATTATTTTGAAATATAATTAATAGATATATTTATATATATAATTTATTCATATATCGACTATCTCGAAACGGTACACGAAACGATATCGATATCAAAATATTTTATTCTAATACCTTGACCGATACGACATCCGATACGGTATTCAAAACATTGTCTCTATCATATTCTCTCTAGTTGGTAAAATGCAGTGATTTTGCGGCCATGGGTGATTGAATAATGCAGTTGGACACTATCGACACGCAGGTCTACAAAAGCAACTTCGACCGACTTGTGCGCGTGCGAGTCAACAATTCTTTGAAAGCGAAGGAATTTTTGAATAACGATAACCCTTGCTGTGAAGATTCTGACAGAAATGTACTCCCTCTCTTTCATTGCCCTTGAGTTCTTAGTTCTCTGAAGACAAAACGAAAAGAGAGAATATAGAACCAATGGAGTTACCACTCTGAAGACGATCATGAAAGATTTTAAGAAGGTCTCTACTACTGAACCAATGGAGGCCAAAAATACTGTAGGTTGCTCCGATTCTTCCAAAATCCTCTATGTCTCTTTTTCCCTGTTGATTTATTTTCGAGTTACCAGAAATAAGGTTCCGATTATCTACTTTTTTTTTTTTCCTTCATTTCAATGCTTGTTTGAATATTTGTAGTGGATTTTATGAGTACATGGATTTTTGGTAGTGGGTTTTCCTTTATTTCCATTTGGGTGCCTCCTCTACCTGCTGCAAAAAACTTGAAGACTCGAAACCTGGGACCAAGTCAGCTGGAAGCCAGATCCCAAAGAACAAGTAACCAAATACAACCTCTAATTGACATATGTCCTAGAATATTGTCTGTTGATGAAAAATGAAAGTCTATATCACTGGCTCCTGAAAAAGAGTATTCAGTTTGCAAAACAAGCTCATTCTCAAGATCTGTCAAAATTAAATAAGCCACCAAGGGAAGATTTAAGAATGGAAGTAGAAAATAAAAATCAAGTTGGCCACTGAAAACCCAGACGAGTAGGAAGACAAATATCCAGAGGAACACGAGCTCTGTTTCAGTGTTTTTGTTTGGATTTTTTCTTTCTCATTTCAGTTTCGAGCAGGCATGGTATCTTGTCCTTTTTATTTTATTTTATTTGACGTGGCCTCAACGATTCTGAGCCATTTGCATGAACTGACTGTACGTGAAAGAATTGTTTGCAAATATGCTTGTTTATTCTTATTATCAAGAAAGAGTCATTAAGTTGTCAGTCAAAAACAATGTTATTATCAAGAAAGAGTCATTATGTGGTCAGTCAAAAACAATGTAAAATAATAACAGAGAACATTAGCCAAGGAGGGAGAAGTCAAATCCTGCAATAATTTTTCCCATTTTTTACTACTTTATAATGCTCCTCCCACAGCCTCTTGTATTCTCATCAATTGAGAAATCCTACAAATTACATTGTTGACAAACCGTGTTAAAGCAGTTTTACAAACAATATTCCACCGATTTCAGATAGTAAGAAAAGAATTAACCATATCTTTTACACACCAAATTAAAGCAAAGATAATTTCACATTGGTTTTTGTGTCTAAAAAACTAAAAAATTAAAACTTTACATCCCTACATAAACATTCATGCAAACTTCTCTCTCAAGCATCATTTCAATGAAA